>JAKLMK010000084.1:0-122198 GCA_022813445.1 Neophaeococcomyces aloes | reverse complement strand
TCAACAGCAAGCATATCCATCCCTCCCCACCCCCCAAGCATAGGACTACTACTCCTAAGCACCACTCCCCCCCACAAAACACGCACCACAAAACCTCCACTAGATTTCCGTCGCCAGAGCTCGAAGACTAGTTCCGCGCCCATGCCTGGCCATACCATGACTTCGACTTGTAGGATTGATAGCAGGCGCGAGAGGGAGCCGTCGTGGGCTATGGCGTGTCTGTATATCGGATTCGCCATTTGAGTACCAGCTCCTTGCGTCGAGGATGTCGAGGTGGTTTGCATAGCACTTCGAAGATGCGATGCTAGTTCCGCTAACCAGACGCCGTAGCTGGCTGTCGAGGCGGGGAGCGAAGACGGGTTGTCACGGTATATATAACTGTATTCGTACAATCCTCTTCTGAACACGGCGTTTGCGGTCTCTTGTGTGACGCAATTTATTGTTCCATTGGCGGTGGTATTACAAGGAAGAGGTTTATCATGGCAGAGTTTAGCGCTCAGGTTGTCGAAGTAGTGGTCGAACCAGTTGTGCCAGGCTGGATCGGTGTGGTTAACGCCGCTTATGCTGTCGAGGTAATTAAACAGAGTAGCTGATTGCGTGATGTGTGCTTGCCAGATTGGGTTGGTGCTGCTGGGGCCATATGTGGCGTATAGGGCCGTTGCGGCAGGACAGGGGTATTGCGGTTCGAGACTGTCGATGCCGGTTGGTTGGACAAGGGCTTGGACCGGCTGGTGCGTGAGTGACGGGTACATTCCTATTAGGACTTGGCTCGCGACTTGCGAGGTTATGACGTTGTTGGTGACACGGAAGGAGATTTGCGTTGCGTTGAAGGTTGTGGGGAGGAAGTGTAGCGTGTCGTGGTAGATGGTGAAGAGGTCTGCGCCGTGTTGGCGGGAGTCGTAGAGGCCTTCGGCCGTGATTTGGGGGAATTGACAGGTTTGGTTTGGGAAGCCGGTTGGTTTGAAAGGGTTGGTGGGTGATTGGTAAATCGACCAGGATAGTTGGGCGGCGTTGTTGTCGGGCTGGGGTGCGCCGAAGTAGTAGAGGGAAGAGTCGTTGCAGAACCATGGATAGGCTTCAACTGGGAAGGTGTTGGACTGGTATGGTGTGCGTTTGTGGTGGCGGTGGATCTGAATGTCCATCAGTGAATATTCAAAAAGCATCGACGGCATTGTATTATGCTCATGTAGCACGAAAATTGAGTGCTCAACCTACCACCTCCACGTATTGGAGTTCGAAGTCATCATCCGGCACAACATACTCTTGCTTCCGAACGTGGGGCATATTACACCAGTTGTAGGTTGAGTACGGCACAGTTGATGGAGTAAGAGAGCTGTTGAAGATGTAGCCATATATTCCTGTTCCATTGATCACAGTCGTAAGGTTATTGATCATTGTTTGGTTCGGAGCACGCCAAGTGAGATCAGGCTGTACCGAACTCGAGCACTGTGAGCTGGTCTGCCCATTGATATGATGGCTAAGACCAAGGGCTACCACCCCAGATACTAGATGCTTCATCTTCCAGATATCAAGAAGATAGACCGTGGCAGCAATAGTATTAACAATCAGTAAAATTGTCCATGTCTTTGAGAAGCAGTACACAGGTTTGTGGTCTTCTCGAGACATCAGATAGCCCGGACAGCCCTCTCGAATCAAGCGCCATTATTCTGCTTGCATGAGATCACGTTGTACTGCACCTTGGCAAGCTGTACACTTGATTCGAAGACCCCAAGACATATGTACGAGGAGGATGTTGAATTCCTGTGCATGAAACTTTGAAACGTGCATCGTAGCTTTCTGTGATTGGCTAGGGACAGCGCACTAGGAGGTCAGTACCATAATAAGACTAGTGCTTTTGAGGGACAGATCAGGAACAAGGTAGCTAATAGAATACTGAGGCAGGTGAGGATTTTATAGTTAAACAAGCCGGGAAATAGGGTGCAAGCTCTGCTTCACAGACAGCACGATAACATGTATGCCTGTATTGGCAATTTCAAGGAGATCGCATTTGATGGTGCCGACTATCCAGTGCTATATAAGACCCCCGCGATGCCCTGTTGGAGTGGCTCATCTTCTTCCGTAAGCATGCGGACCGAAGTTTTGCGGTGGTAGTGGAGGTGGTGGAGGCGGAGGCCATGGAACGTTAAGCGGCCAATTTGGTGGTCGAGCTGGCGACATCGCGCCGATATGAGTCGTCTGATACGGCGGCAGATTGAACGGTGCAGGCGGTGGTAGAGAATGTGGTCCAGTATGCGAAAACTGTGGACCGGTTTGGAAACGTGCTGGAGGTGCGGCTGGAAGAGATTGCAAGCTTGGTGTGCGGGATGAACTGGCTCCTAGCGCGGCTGAAGTCAATCGTCGTGGAGAGTGATCTCGACCATAGGAGCTCGACCGACTTCGACTTCCAGACCTGCTGTAACGTTTCCGCTTGGCTGTAAACCCCCTTCCCCTGACTGGACTTCTGCTCCTACTGCGGCTGCGCGACTTGCTTCTACTAGACGACCGGCTCTGACCACTACTTCCATTGTCTTTGCCTCTCCTCTTCATCTTCTCGCAGAACGCTCTAGACCAACCATAGTATGTATCTCCCACAACATCGCCTGCTTCATTTGTGTAGGAGGTTTGACCCATCTCATCGATATCCAAAACCATGTCTTCACCATCAAGAACAGCGTATGGATCATTAATTGACTTGACGTCCTCTAGAAAGTCTTTCATGGCATTGACCAGACTTTCATCTGCAGGCCCAGCAGTGAGATGAAGAGCCCGGACCTGATCAGAACGCATAGGTTTGGAGGAATTTGGAATGATATGAGGCATCAGGTTGGCAGCAGGTAAGTCGAAGAACGAAGCTGTCGGGTCACCATGGGTGGCCGGCATGATCCACGGTAACTCTCGCGCAACGGCTTTCGTGTGGACTTGCTCTTCCGCCTTGGTTTCTGCTCTCTTGCCAGATGCGACAACCTCTTGCATGCTGGCCAAGATGGGGTTGGCACAATACCGTTCCTTCTCCCATATGTTCGTCAGCTCTTGCAGTCGTTTAGTTGTTCTCGCCCTGTTATCTGCTGCAGCACTCGCAATTATGTCCACCAAGACTTGTGGAATGTGCTCGCGCGTATTCTGTCGCACAATCTCGTCTGATGCATGGTATTTCGCATGGTGAAAGACATCGTTGATAAGGTACAGGATATGGAGTTGCTGTCGACATGGGCGGCATTTAGTGTGATCTTGAGATATGGAGGAAATGTTCTTGCTGAGGCTTGCCAAGTACTTGCTGAGAGCGGTTGTCCTGGAAGGAGATGGCAGTATATGCTGTAAAAGCCATGCTTTAGTGTTCTATTGATGCTCAGTAAGCCCGGTCTTGGACGTCACGTTCCCGACGAATGATGGCAGACCTGAATGTTTGAGGGTGCACACTTGGAGAGCATCCTCTCCAGCATATTGTGGAAGTCAGTCAACTCATTGCGGCTAACAGGAACCATGGTATCGTCGCGACGCAGACATGACGCAAGCAACGTCGCCTTCGCGATCGAAAGGTTGGCCATTATTGCCTCAGCCACAGAGAGGACGTTGAGGACAACGAAGCAGTAGTAAGTTGTAAAGATTCACCGAGGAACAATTCGTCCAACGCAAGGTCAGCACGCGGTCTGGGGAACTCAACTACTAGTGCCTTAGGCATCCACACAAGGAAATCACATGACATCTGGCACTCATTGTTTGAAATGGATAGGTAGGTATGGACATGAACTGGTCTTTTGTGTGAACCATAGCATATTGTCAAATGCTAGCCATGGGTCGCACCAGATCGATACACGAGCCTGAACTTTGTCGTTGTCAAATATCCTCGAACTTGCAAGACGTCCAGGGTGTTAGCCTCTTCAGTTCGCGGTTACGTGGCTAGCCGGTCTGCTCAGAGTGCTGCCACATGAACGCCTCGATTGTGCCTGACCTTCAATAGCCAAGTACACACTGACGGGGTTGTGTGAGATACCATACACGATTGCGGACTTGCGAATGAAGCCTCTTGACACAAAGATACTGGAAACAAATCCATTCCGACAAGCCGCTCACTTGGAAATCAGTAGCCGTGCTGCGGATATACTTCCTCGGCTTTCCACAAATAGCCGCCTGATCCCCGAGGTGCACACCCATACCCGCTCACGATTCTTGGCAACTGTCTGCAGCCCAACCCACGGGAATCATACGGAATCGACCGTGGTCTAGGACCCAAATTGAAAGGTTGCAGATCTCCTTTCCTCATCGAGGACAGAAATCGCGCAATTCAGTATTCCAATCACAAGGCGAGGCAAGTTCAAATGACCGAATCGGAGGATAACGTTCGCTTGATAAATTCTAATTTGGGACAAGTATGGTAACACCCGATGTGGTCTGACGAATTGCCAGTGATGGTCTGATGGTAATACCAGGAGTTGGAAGTTTCATCAAATTGCACCATGTCTGCCGTTTGTTCCGACAGCTGGTACAAGATACAAATAGTTAACTGAGCAGGATAGAAATAAGTTTGCTGATACTGTAAGGCAGAAATACTCTATTCAAAACATTTAAGACTGTTTTCCAATCGATTGTTGCTCTTTTAGAAGTGAGGAAGCACAATAAGCACGACCTCTTATTCCACTGTGACTTGACCCCATTGCAAGCACACAGACAACATAACAGTGCACATACGACATTGATATACACCTCTCAAAGCCTGACAGCATTTCTGCGTCCAATCCGCAGATATCGAAGTACAATAAAGCTCATACTATCACAACTACTGAGTACACACCAGTCCTCCTGTAGAGCAACCAACCAGATTTCTGCATTATGTCTTCTGCAGTAGCAGCCCAAGCAATCCGACACTTTTCGGCACAAGCCAGCCGACCAGTCACTCGGGCACACTCAGCCCTCACATCAACACTCGTGGCTTCGGCTGTTTTCATCCCTTTCGTACCGCCGGCTATCGAAAGTGCCAAAGAGAGAAAGATGGGTCATCCCAACGCAGACCGCAAGCATAATGCACCCATGTGCTGTCATGTTTGATGGCATAATTTGAATATGATATGTTATGTTGCATACTAGAGGGACCGGCTGGCGTTTGGGTTTTGCATCTAGCCCTTCGGTTAGGTTTGACTGAAGCGTTGTCGTTCAATTGGCGTGAATGAATTTGTTGACTTTCGAACTCGACATTTCCAGAAGCAAAAGGTGGGTTTATAGGTCATTGATGGATGGGAACCCCAACCTGCCCAAGATTGGGGTTAATGATCGAAGGTGTAGATCTGTCGTTGTTGGTAATACTTCCCGCATCGTTGCAGCACAAGCAATTGAATATATTTCGGCCAATTGGCAATTGATCCTCTTTAGCTAAATCGATCACCTTTTTTGCTTCGATATGGTTCAGCGGCTTCATATTTGCTCTTCTCTCGTGTCCTCTGCTCGCCATCAACAGGAGCATGTCCCACTGGCGCAGCATCCTCGCTAATTTCGCTGCTTGGACTGCCAGCATGATCAAGGCCTCGAGTTTGAGCTGAGCTCTCGGAGCCCGTTGGCTGCCTTCGACTCTTTACTGAAGAAGTGTCCTGCCCGCTGCGAGGCTCGAGTCTCTTGAGTCGACTCTGCTTCTTCATCTCCGCGTCATACCGTGCCTGTCGGTCCTTGTTGATTTCTCGTTTCGCGAAGTAATATGCTCCGCCGCCTGCTACACAGAGAGTCGCCCAGCCATACCAGGTGGAGCGGACAGTGTTCATTGTCAAGTCGAGTGAGGAGTGCAAATACCGTGAAAGTGTGTTCGATGATACGTAGATGGTGATGATGAAGATGCCCGCAACTTATAGCATGAGAACAAAAGCATGAGCTCTTTACAGAACTGAGCTCGCAGTGGTGTGACATAAATCCAGGTCTCCAACCGGTGGATTACCGGGTAAATAAATCGCTGCCTGCCGTGCCTGCGCCACCAACGACTATGAAGAGTCACTTCAACGCTATATCAGTTCTTCTTTCTCTGTCTCCAGACCATCAACTGTTGGTCTCCTCGTCAAGTCTTGTTCATGACTTGCGAGTCCGCCGTCTTCCTCCGACTGTATCATTAGTTGTCAGTATCATGCCGGTCAAGCGCAAAGCACTGGAAGAAGTGGCAGGTCGTGCCTCAAAACGATCAACTCCAGTTCCTTCTGCTCGAGGCAGTCCTAGTGGGACAGAAAGTGGCTCGGAATATGAGGTCGACGAAGAGGGCAACGAAATAGAGCTGAATGAAGTGCAAAGAGCAAGAGCAAAGCGCGAGTTGGATGCCATAAAACGATTCAATAAGAATACACAATTTTCGAATATTGCCCACAAGCATGTCAAACATTCTCGTCTGTTCGGTGCGAAAGACTTTCGTGAGTCCAAATTGAAACAAGACCACGGGAACCGGCCCATATGGATCGACGCTCGTGTGTCCGATGGTTCATCAAAAGGCCCTAAGATCACCCTTGAAGCATTCGGTCCCAACGCTGCAAAGGCTACGGACTTGCTCACCACTATCGCTGAACCTGTATCTCGTCCTGCTCACCTCCATGAATATCGCTTCACCGAACATAGTCTCTACGCTGCATTGTCAGTAGGTCTCAAAGGAGATGATATTATTAATGCTCTTGAAAAATTCTCCAAGACGGGTGTGCCAGATGAGGTCAAAGAATTCATCAACAAGAATACCTTGACTTATGGCAAAGTCCGTATCGTTTTGCGAAACAATCGCTTCTGGGTCGAGTGTGATGACACCGAAACTATTAATAGACTTTTACAAGACACGACTATTCATAATTGCAAAGCTGCTGGAGCTGAAGTTGAGACTGGCATAATCCAGACCAAAGCTACGGTCATTCAAGGAACCGAACAGGCCAAAGGTCTGACACAAGCTAATGCTGCTGAAATACCTCGTGATGATCCAAACCAAGAAGACGAACGCATGATTGCCGCTTTACGGGACGAGGATGATGAAGAAGATACTTACAAAAGAACACATACCTTCGAAATCGCTCCTGGCAAGCGTGAGACTGTTTCTGCACAATGTTTGGAGATAGGCTTGCCTGCTGTTTCAGAGTATGACTTCGCTAATGACAAAGTCAATGCTTTCCTCAACATTGATTTGAAACCTCAAACCCAAATTCGTCCTTACCAAGAAAAAGCACTTAGCAAGATGTTCGGTAATGGCCGTGGTAAAAGTGGAATCATTGTCTTACCTTGTGGTGCTGGCAAAACCCTCGTAGGCATCACTGCCGCTTGTCACATCAAAAAGAGCATTGTTGTGCTCTGCACTAGTGCCATGAGTGTTTATCAATGGGCAAACGAGTTCAAGAAATGGTCGAACGTCAATGAACAGGATATTGCAGTGTTCTCTGCATCCGAAAAGAGGAAATTCAGTGGTAAAGCTGGTGTTCTGGTCTCAACCTACTCAATGATGTCTATGTCTGCTGAAGGTCAACGACAGGTAGCCTACGACACTAAACAGATGCTTGACTGGGTACAAGGCCAAGAGTGGGGTCTTATGATTCTCGATGAGGTTCACGTCGTCCCTGCTAGGATGTTTCGAAAGGTCAGCGAGCAAGTCCGTGCTCACTGCAAGCTTGGCTTGACAGCCACTCTGCTCCGAGAAGACGACAAGATCACAGATTTGAATTACCTCATCGGTCCCAAACTCTACGAAGCAAACTGGATGGAGCTCGCCGCTCAAGGACATATCGCCAGAGTTCAATGCGCAGAAGTCTGGTGTCCTATGTCTATGGAATTCTACCAAGAATACCAGAAGCAACCTGCCCGCAAACAACTTCTTTTCTACGCTTGCAACCCCATCAAATTCCAGGTCTGCCAATTCTTGATCAACTACCACGAAGCCCACGGCGACAAAATCATAGTCTTCTCCGACAACATCTTCGCCCTCGAATTGTATGCTAAGAAAATGGGCAAACCATACATCTGCGGCAGCACATCAAACAACGAGCGCATCCTAGTCCTCGAAAACTTCCAGCACAACGAAAACATCAACACAATATTCCTCTCCAAAATCGGCGACACATCCCTCGACCTCCCCGAAGCAACCTGTCTAATCCAAATAAGCTCCCACTACGGCTCCCGCCGCCAAGAAGCACAACGCCTAGGCCGAATCCTGCGAGCTAAACGCAGAAACGACGAAGGTTTTAACGCCTACTTTTACAGCCTCGTGTCCAAAGACACCACGGAAATGGCCTACTCCGCCAAACGCCAAGCCTTCCTCGTCGACCAAGGCTACGCCTTCAAAACAATAACTCACCTCAAGGGTCTAACCGACGATCCAAAACTGCACTACCGCGACCCGCGCGAACGCAACGAATTACTAGCTGAAGTCATCCTAAATTCAGAAGAACACTCCAAAATCGAAGAAGTCAAAGGCAACAACTGGTCTGGCCTTAGCGCTGGCGGACCGAATCCAAGACATCAACATCACAAGGGAGCAATGACGGGCGTCAGAAGAACAGCAGGCTCATTGGCCGAAGCGAGCGGTGGTGGGATCATGGCGCCTATATATGCGGAGCGTGATAGGGGCAAGAAGAAGAAGGATAATGATAGCCATTTCTTTGGGAAGGAGATCCGGAGACAGCAGAATCAGGTTAAGAAGCGGAGGGTTGCGGATGAGGAGGCTGTTAGGGAGTCGGCGAGGAAGGAGGCGGGGAAGAGGTATTAGGTACTACTGTAGGTACGGATGCCATGCTGTTTCTATTAAAGGTATTCAATGGATAAGGAAAGAGGGGTGCGGATGCACCGTATCCTTTCTTGGAGAGAGCGCATCGGGAGATCTGGTTAATTGATTGAGTGAGTGAGACTGACTGACCGCAATTAGTACAAGCGCTAGATATAGACTCACTGAATCGATTTACAGTACCTTCCTTCTTACTTGCTTTTCTCTCCTATTTTCCAAAGGTTCTCCGTTTGTTTATCCGGGACGATGCTCCATTTTGCTCCATCTTCCTTTCTGCAAAAAAGCAACCGTTGTTTTTGTTGTTGTTGTCTTGTGCATCAATCTACGTGAGACGGCACCAGCATTTTCAAGTTACGTACGTACCCTGCCTACAGTAGTTCATACGTTATACGTAGGTAGGCACGTAGTGTATGTGTTGCAGTTTCGTTTTACAAAAGTTCCACTACAGGTAGACGGAAGAAAAGAGAGCAAGACTACATGTAATTTACTACACTACGGAATACCTACATAATTAAAGCGCAGGATTTAAAGTATGTCATGGGCGTCGATGATGGCCAGTGGTTGAGTGGTTCGATCGAAGGCCGACGATCGCTGGCTTCGCATTCGGACGACTAGACTACTTGTACCGCCTCCCAGCTATCAGCCTTGTCGATGTGTCCTCTTTCACACCAAGTGCAATTCTGCCTATTGGATGATCAGGTCTCACGTCTTGAAGCAAGACTTCACATTCTTGTAGAGCGTGTAATCGATCTCTGGCATCCAATGTCGACATCGATGTAGACTTGGGTATTTTCACACTCTTCTTGATAACGGTATTAGCAAATCCTAGGAAGTCAGGACCCACAACGCGGGACTCCCAGATCGCGGCAGTGACGGCTGCCAGAAGTAGCAGAACACTGCATGCAAGCAAGACACCAACCCACTGCCGGGAAACCACATATATGGTGATCGTCGGCTTCGTGGCTCGTGCAGGTGCATAATCAATAGCAGTTCTGTTGAACCAAGTAGGCTGGCCAGTGCCCACGTAGGCACTTACATCAAGCTGAGCACTCCACAGAGCATTAACAACGAGGTTGAGCCTTTCTGATAGTTGTGCACCCGTGACAGTTCGGAGAGAGCTTCCGGTGTCGTGGCCAGAATAATCCCGATGAGAAGCGTATTCTGGATCAGAGAGGAAGTATTCCACCTCGCCCCAGTCTTCTGAACCAGTGTTGCCGAAGAATTCCAGAGCCAACGGGAACCAATATCCAAGTGACACTGGTGGGTATTTCGGATCAGAGATCTCTAGTGAACCCAAGAAGGAAGACCCACATGTTGCATATTGCGCGACGGATATGCAGTCCATGGTTGTATTTACCACAAAATTTCGATATGAGCATTGAGAGAATAGAAGCTGAGGGTCCTTCGAGAAATTGGCCACCAAGGAACTGGTCAAATACAGGGTACCTTCAGGCCCAGGTTGCATATATTCGACCTTGGTATTCAGAGAAGGATATGAAGCGTTAGAAGGCGGACCGTCGGGGAAAACACCAGAACTATTGGCGTACACTGATTGGTAGTAGGATCCCAAGGTATTGTTTTCAGCGGAAACAGCCCAGCCAGTATAGCCGTAGGTCAAATTGTGAGATTGCGTAATCGGACCATAGGCGTCTACGATTTCCCAGTCAGAGCAGTTGAAGCTGAAGTAGCTCGAGATCATCTCGAACTCGGTACTCTGCTCGAGATTCATGTACCCACTCTCGCTCTCATCCATGATCCAAAAAGGACTGCCAAGCAACGAGGGATAAATAATTTCATCTGATCTGTGATGTGAATCAATGCGCAGATTTGAGGTGATAGTAGTGCCTAATGCAGCAGGAATTCTGGCATTTCGGTAGATGTCTTGGCTATTGGTCTGAGTTTGAGCGTAATCCTGTAGAAGGGCCGAAGTTATCACGTTTGAGATCGACCAACGGTCACGCATATTGTTCATATCATCATCACCGTCGTTGAGAACCCAGGAAAGCGGCGGGCCTTGACCACCGGTCTGCGCGGAGAAGTATGATACTGTAGTATTCATCAACTCGGAGATATCAGCAGTAGTAGACATCCGTAGTATTGCTTGGCCGGCAAGGGGCGAGAGACACCAAATGAAGAAAAGAATCAACGTGGTCCAGTTGAACGTCCGCAGCATGAAGGGCTGCTTAATAGCACCACCAACGGAATGACTGCTTATGAGTTGCTCAAGAGTCTAGGTATCTTTGTGTTAGCCACAGTATAGTATTATAAGTGTAAAACATACCACTAATTTGATACCGCGCTCTACCTTGTAAGCAGCATACATCTTTAACGACTGTGCAACTATAGCAGCAAAAACGATCGGCCAAGCAGAAGCTGCCACTGTAATTGCTTGGTTAAGGGGATCTTTCTGGTCGATAGAAAGCTTGCTCTTAGGCTTAGAGTAAGTGCCATCGAAAGTACTGCTGTTAGAACTGTACCTCTCAGGTACTTTTTTGTTATTCATTGTAGCAGTTGCTACCCCAAGTCCTTTTGAGAAATTAGCCTATAAATACATGGAGACCAAATTCACTTACCTAGAAAGAAGAGCGGAAAGATGATGGCCACAGTCCAAATGAAGACCTTCACTACCTTTGCAAACCTGCGTGCGCCTTTGAATAATTCGCCTGTCGCCGCTTGTGAAGTGGTTGGTGACTCCAGCTCCGTTTCTATGACTTGGACGCCGCCGATGTCCTTCTCGGAGACATCTAGAAGTTTTGTAGTTGTCGAGGTGACTGTTTTGCTAGGTGATACTTCAGCATCTTTGGTATCGCTGATAGTCCTCGGTGCAGTGGGCAACGTCGACGTAACTTTCTCTTTTATCTCCAGGACGGCACGTGAATCAGCATTGTCGGTGGTAGTAGTAGTGCTCTTTTGTGCTGATGGCCGAGTAAGAGCCTTGGTCGAGACTGATGTTGCCTGTTCGCCCTGCTTGAGCGGTCTTTTGACCTTCGCAATAGTACCGTCAGGTCTTTTTACGGTGATGATCTTGTAACCATATGGAGCAGCTACTGTAGGTGCAAGTGGGTCAACTTTGTATTGAGATGGTGGTGTAGTAGAGGACTGTGTTGTGGCGGCGGCGGGCAGAGACTTTACCGTATTCTGTTCCGGCCTAGCTTGAGCAGCAACGATGGGCTTCAGCGTCGGAACCGACGTAAGTTCATCGGAGACAAGTACTGCTAGATCGTGTTGTGTCGCCAACTTCGCCGTACCCGAGTCAACAGTAGCCACGGTTGCTGGAGCATTAAGTGTCTTCGGATGAGATGCTGCCGGAAGCTGGGTTGCCCGTACCCCGGTCTGCTCACTCTTAGGCGGCCCCTTAGGAGCAGTCAAGCTGTCTGGCTTCTCTGGTGAAAATTGGTATCTGGCAACATTTGAATCACGTTCGTTGTTGACAAGAGGAGAATGACTGATGAGATGTGATGCACTTGCTACATGAGAGTGAGCTGTTTCGTGTGATGTATCAGTGTGAGAATCTGAAGTAGTCTGATTGAACTGTTGCTCAGAGAGAGGTTCATCTCCGTCTTGAATGTCCTCGACGTTTCGATCGTCGTCCTCGTCGTCCTCATCATCATCATTGTCGTCGTCGTTATCGTCGCCGTCGTCGAAGTCAGCTGAGGACGGGTGAACAATCTGGTGTACCCTGTTGACGCTCCTTGTGATGTTGAAGAGAGTATTTAGGGTCCGGCGACTCGGACCAGTTGAACGGCGTTTCTCCTCCTTCTGAAGGGTCTTTGTAGCTTTAGGATCGACAGCAGGGGCTGGCGTAGCCATCTCTGTCACCACCGAATTGGTGACAGGCTTAAAGGCTGATGCCTCACTCATGCTCAGGTGTTGTTTCCAGAACAATCAGACGTAACCTCTGCAACAGGTAAACCAGACCCTCCCAAGCAGTAAACTTTTGCAAGACTGAGCAATTGTAATCGATAATCAGAGTGGCAGCATGAGAGTGCAAAGGGTTGGGGAAGGTAGTGAACAGCAGGACATCTCGATAAAAGCTCCCACCTACCTCTCTCACGACGCGTGCTAGCATTCAAGTTTGACTTTGGGCTTCATCTAAGAGAGCTGAAAAGCAGGTGCGAAGAGAGTTATCGTTGGGCAAGGATTGTGCATGATGAGCAGGGCAAACGGCAGGACCGTGTACGCGGTCAATCCGAATTGGTCCTGCACTGTAGAAGATGGCCTATCGAGACAACAGATGACCATACCTATGTTGTCAAAGAGTACCATTTTAAGATGTGGCTGCAGGAGACTCGAGGCTAGATCTGGGGAAACACGAGGAGTAGAGAAGGATATTCCACGAGATGTAGTAGGTTCATCGAGGACAGCCGAGTTGCAGTAGTGTTTAGGAAATAATCAACGGTAGTGGTCGGGTGCTTACTGCCCAGTTGTCAATGATCCAAGTGGGGGGTATTTTCGACCAGGAAGTTGTGTCTGTAAGGTGTTTGATTGGGTATCTGAAGAGTGTTTAACAACAGCGAGGTTGTCCGTGTGATCTAGAATGTCTGAGCGGTGGTAAGGACAGTATCCGGAAGTGTAAATGTAAGCAATACGAAGTGGGTGTTCAAACTCCAGTGCATCTTGGTCCCCTCAGCCGCAAAGCTTAAAACAGAAGCTCAATCAAAAGTCCACTTGGCGAGAATTTGTAAAAGATCCGAAAAGGTCATCCGGAACGACGAGGTAAGGATGTTCTCGTCAGTTCAGCATAACGACACTGCATTTTCCGAAGTCTCGCGGGAAGAGCAGTGCCACTGGTTCAGCAGGATGGAATTGAGGCACAGAGTATGCCTACTGTAAATGCTTGGGTGAGTAAATCTGGATGCAACAATGGTGGGGACCAGTCAGTCTTGCAGCTGGAGGCGGTTTGATCGCGAGGAAAAGTCCCCAGAATCCAGATGCAGCCTCGGTGCATGCAACATGCAGGAAGCTACTGTACTTCTGGCTTGAGATGCAACTACATTAGCATCGTGGCGTCAAACTTCGAGCTGATCTCAACCCGAATCTTGCATGTTTCCCCTCAGCTGGCAGCCTCAGCAGCGCATCTAGATCTTTCACTACAGTACGATACTCAGTACTCTCTGCGCACAAGGCCGCGCGACTTGCCCGCTTACTATGACCATTCCATGCTCGTTTTGTGTTCGAGTCTTACACCAACCCGGCTCACGTTCTGGCGATTCCACCGTTGTCAACATGGAGCTCCTGTCCTTAGACCTTCTCAGTCTGGGGCCCGCCAGACCCCTGCTATCGGCGCCACGTAGTATGCCTACAGTGCAGCTCGGTCACGTACAGTAACCCCAGGTGCGAGCTCGATAGCACAGACGCGACGAAAATCACACGCCCTTAGAGAGACATGGAAACCGTCGATTCTCGTATTGGTGAGTCAAACGGTGTCTACAATGGAGCCTCGATCAGGTTGTGAATAAAAATGTCTTCCGAGAGGATTGGTTCACACAGAGTCATTCTGGCTTTGCATTCACAGCAGCCATTAGCTAAGTAAAAGTAGAACTAGGGTCTATAATTACAATAGATAATAAATCACTACAGTACTACAATTCAATCTGCTATCAATCCAAACCCATAATCGCTACAACTATATGTAGGTATCTACCTGGTACGAAAAGCAAGACAGCCAGACAACTCATCCCTCTTCAACACCCATCAACCTCCTCTCCCCCAACTCCCGAATCTTATCCTCCAACACCGTCCTCCCAAACCGTCCCGCAATCTTACTAGCAGCCTCAATCATCTTCCCACTGCGATCCCTCATCAACCCCACCACCTCCAGCGCCTTCATGCCCGTCTCCTCGCCTTGTCTGCATTCCGCCGCTAGTAGCTGGAGCAATATCTTGTCGACTTCGATTTCGCGGCGCGCGAGCTCTGTTTTGTCGGTGTAGCGCGCGTGGTCGCCGTGGCTTTGTATCAGGTCGTCTAGGAGGGCCATAGTGAGGGTTGTGCGGACGTAGGATTCTTCGAGGCGGCGGGTCTGCGAGGCGGTTGATTCTTCGCCGTCGACGGCGGAGGGGTCGGGGTTGGTGGTGATAGGTTGGTGGGCGATGGGGATTTCGAGGTCGAATTCTGTGAGGAGTGGGCGTGGCCAGGAGGGGGTTGTGTCACCGCCTTTGAGGATTATGCAGTGGAATTTGTCGTTGGCGAGGGCGACGGGCCAGTAAGTTTCTTCTTTTCGGCCGGTGCGGAGACGTTCTAGATTGCGGGTGTCGAGGAGGGGGATCCATTTCGCTTGGCCCATGTTGCGCCAGTGCAGGAGTACTAGTAGTGTGCCGGTGGAATCATAAATTGCTGGATCGCCTGTGTCTGTCCAGAACACGGATTTCAGAGTGACGGAGCGGGCGTCGAAGTCGTCTGCATCGGGATGTGGTGTGCCTAGCGCCACAAGGTCGGATGATTGATGTGTTATGTCGTGCTTTACGTCCTCGATGCTGTAAACAAGCTGGGCTGAGCCGTCAGAGTTTACGGCACCATTCGAAATAGTGATTATGTAGTCACCGTGCGCGGCGCACGTTACTGCTGGTGAGGATTTTAGGCGCCATATGGTGACGGGCGTGCCGAATAGAGTATATACACGGACGTAGTTCGCTGTCGTGCAGGCCACGATATATTTGGTGGACAGGGCTATGCAGGCTATATCCTCACCAGGAGGGAGACTGACACGAAAATCTGCACGATTGGTCCATGTTTCGTGAGGACGGTAGAAGAGCATGGACGGCTGCGGTGGCGTCACAGAGTCGTCGGAGGCGCAAGAGAAGAGCGTGCCGTGTTCAGACAGACAGGCTTTATCGTACTTAAATGGATCGGTGATGTGGAAGTCGCGGTGCATAGTGCGGTCATAGAATTCGACGGTTATGGTGTTGTGAGTTTGTTGGTCGACTGTCCAAACTGTCCCGGTGAGGTTCAGCGTAAGATAACGACGATTTCCTTTCCATGAGGTTGAGCCAGGTTGGAAGGCATCGTGAATTCGAGGTTGCCAGACTGTACCATCGTACCGGTGGCGCTTTGAGTCACCGTTGACAGAGCCCAGATGACCATTGGAACGCTTGCCATTCTCGTTCTTGTAGCCTGCGCCATCGTCGTCGTCAATCCAATTGTCGTCTCCATCGGCGTTGAGAAAGTCGTCAAGACTATCGAGGGAGGCAGCACGGGGACGGCCATTCACCAAAGGACGGACACCATTGACTTCTGGCTTGCCAGCTGGACGGTTTTGAGCTTGAGGAGCCGGATGTCCTGGTGCCACTAGAGAGTCGACAGGTGCTTTGAGTAGTTCGAGATGTGTTGGATTTTTCAAGAAGTTTGATACAATATAGACTTCTCCCCAGTCATTAGACCAGCAAAAGAGATTTTCGTCTTTGTTGTGCCAGGTGATGTGAATAATTCGCTCATAAGTATTTTGTTGCAGAACCTGTTGCGTTTTCGCGTCCCACAAAACTAACATGCCATCGTAAGAAGAACTCGCAAGCATACGGCCATTATAAGACCATGCGATCGAGGTAATAGGACTGTTGTGTACGCCCTTGAATCGTTGTTTAACCTCCCCATCTTCAGCCGAGACTATTACTATCTCTCGCGAGGCTGTTGCAGTTGCAAAGACTTTGCCTGCTGGATGCCAGAAACACTTGGAAGTTGCGTTGTCAGCAGTCTCGAATCTCTGAATTATGCCGTCAAGAGCCTTGACGAATTTCGGCTCTCCGTCCATGCTATACATGTAAATCTTGCCATCTGTGCAGGATGCTGTCAACCACTTCCCACTTGGATCGTAGCTTAGGTGCTTCACTGGTTTAGAATGGTTTCGAAGGATGTATATTTGTTCAATGTCATGGCGGTTGACCACTTTGACCTCCACCTCATCACTGCTGACTGCGATCCATTCTTCGTTTGGCGAGAGAGCGATGTCCCGGATTGGCAGTGTAAAGCGGACAAGCACCTCCTTGAGATCGTTCTGGTTGCCTTCCGCTACGTTGTATTCGCATACGGTTCCATTCTCTGCTCCGAGGATTGCATAGTCGTCCTAGTTCAAGAGTCAGTTACAGGACCGCCTTTAGTGTTACTCCAACTCACACCACAGGCTATCGCTAATGTATCATCGTGAACATGATCTATCATATCAGGTTCACCATCATCGTTGGTCTTGAATGACCGGGCATAATTAGCACATCCCGCTACGAGCATGCGCTGACCATTCGGTGAGAACTCCAAGAATGTCTTGCCAGGTGGCTGAGCCAGTCGAGGAGGTACTGGTGGTCTTTCTGGCATTGTGGGATATATTTCGTTTGTTGTGTGGCAGACTGCTGGAAGATGTGTTGGTATGTGATTTCTGACGGATGTTGAGGGACGCGTCGGAACGCGCATTGACGCGTAAATGGCATGTTGAGCACTTCAGAGTCGGGCATCTTAACTCCGCGATTTTCGACCTCCATGCTTATTAAGGTATGCATCTTACTCTACCTCCAGCACATATTGTCAATGAATGATCGTAGCCCTCTTGCGTATAGTCTGAATTGAATCCGGTCCCCTTACGCGAAGCTTACAGCCCTCCGCTATTTCTATAGACCACCACTCCCTGCACTATCTAGTTGCTTCCTCATAGCCGCCCTCCCTCAGCACGTACGATAGTCACAGGCTCAGTACATAGTGTTGACGTTCTATCTGTTTAGTAATCTCTACTTTGTTGCTCTGCATCCGTTGCACTCTCTGGGACGGTTCGGCACCTGGCTCGGTAGGATATTTGTGAATGCGAGCACGAGCTACCACCAAGGAGTTGAAAGCCATGCAAGCAACAGGAAGTAACAAAGACAGGAATTGAACGTTATCGTTGGGCAATTCATACGTTCTTTCGGTGGAAGTGATTCACTTTTCGAAGGCACCTGGGAAAACCTTGGACTTTGCTGGAACTGTTCGTCAGAATTGTTACCTACCTTACTCGTGCGCAGCTGTACCGGGAACAGCTTATGAGTACGTGGCGTCTCTCTGGGTTCACATTGCGTTCGCTACATGTAGTTGCGTAAGTCTCCCTAAGACGCCTAGCAGTAGGCAAAGTATACAAATTATGTACATGCATGCTTGTTTTGCCAGTGGCATGCTGAAAAACCATATCAATTTCTTGAACGGAGTGGAAAAGAAGTCCGTGAAGTAACTCCGCGGTGTTTTCCGTAAGCTTGGAAAGCGAGAAAACCGACTGACATCACGCCTCGCAAGCTTCGGGTGATCAACGAGACCTCCTCCACCGTCCCTCTGACTGAAGCACGTTGATAGCAGAAAAGCTCAACTGCCGTCATTCCTGATCTCATACACTTTACAGGTACAGCTTTTTATCGAGCTCACTGTCGCACGGTAAATTGAGTCTCGTTTACTTATCACCATTCCGAGACTCCCGCCGCCAGTAATTGGTTAGCACAGTCCTCTGCGACCTTACGATTCTTAATCCAGCTCTACAAGGACACACAATCAACCGAAAAAAGCTCAGAACTGCGTGCCACAAACATTCCGAAGTGCTGTCAACCCTTCTCCGACCTCAATTGCGGCTGATTTATCTGAATTGTTACCAAGATGAAGCTTCTGACAAAAGAACAAGAAGCGGAGCACTACAACCAGACCCTTAAGGGTGGTGCAATTGGTGGTTCTGTGGGCCTTGCTATAGGAGCTACTGGTGTCCTTCTTGCCTCTCGCCGATATGCATTCTTTCGAGGTCTTACCATTCCTCTGCGCGCCTTTCTAATCACTTCAGCTGGTACCTTTGGTGGTATCATCTATGCAGATCACTACTCTCGTGCCTTTGAACGAGCCTCCAATCCCAAGCAAGTGCAATACGAAGAGCGTGAGCGTCAACGCCGTGATGAAAAGAGAGCTAGTGAGACTTTCACCGAGCGTGCGATGGAGTTCGGCAAAAAGGAAAGATATAAGATTGTCGGCGCCAGCTGGGTTGCGAGTATGCTCGCAGCTTTTGCCTTGGTCAACCGGAACAAATACCTCACTGGTGCACAAAAATTGGTGCAAGCTCGTGTGTACGCACAGTTTCTTACTGTTGGTGTACTTGTGGCATCTGCCGCCTTCGAGATCAGTGACAGCAGGAACGAGACTGGCCGATACGAAACAGTCAAGTACATCGATCCGAAAGATCCAGAGCACAAGCGCATGTTGGAGAGACAACAGGAGCTTCCACCTGAGGACAGTGGTGACGAGCTATGGAAGGATATGGTCAAGGCTGAGGAGGATCGACTGAAGGAGCGTGAGCAAGAGGAGAAGAGGTATAGAACAACTCATGAGAAGAAGCACAAGCCAAAGAAGAGCCACAAGGAAGATGACGACGTTACAAAAGACGCGAAGGACGAGAAAGAGAAGAAGGAGGGTGAGAAGAAAGAGAGCAAGAAGTAGAGGCACTATCTACATCTCGACAACTATGGTGGAAGTTTCTCATTTGGAGTCACATTGAAAAGTTAGTTTCTAACAGTCAAGCACTCCGCTGGTATTCCTTTTTGGATACCTGGTCAGGAAGTAGGCGATGGTCGTACAAGGAAAGGAGTACGGGATGTGGAAGTATTCTAACGGAAGAACAAACAGAAGAACCGCAGTATGATCTCTCGTATCAAAGTCTATTTCGATGAACACACTGAACAGGAACTGGATCTCAGAATGAAAGCAAGGTCGGAAGAATCTATGGTACCTATTGTAGAGTGGCAACGGCAGATTCTGCGAATCTAAGCTACGTATGTATTTACTCTCACTCGATGAACGTACTGTATAAAGTTCAATTCTATTTGTACACACCACGTTGCTTGAATTATCCATGCTGTTTGTACAAGGACACATATAAATCGATGCTCTACACGCGTGCTGGGAGGGATACGAGGAGTACCTAAATTTATAAAGTCCTTGGCATTTACTTTATGTGGCTGTTGTCGTGCTGAATAAAAATATACGTTCTCAAGTGCTCGACTGTGCCGACATCACAAGCACTCTTTTAGGGCAATGGAATTCCAATGCAAATGTATCCAACACAACAAATACACTGTGAACAGAAACAGCCACATAGGTAATTGTATGGGATGGTGGTAGTAGCGGTAGTGGGAGCAGTATTCGAGAGTAGCAAGTACTGTAGCAGGGAGTACTGTAGCAATGCTGACGCACGTACTACTCAAGGTATTTTATTCCCAGTACGTACGTAACCATACTAGGTACCTATGCACGCTGCCTATCTACTTGTCTACGTGGTATATTGACGTTAGATGGGTATGCCACTGGGTTAGTGCATGGTGGAGGTGAATGAGGTGTGAGATGTGATGGCGTGTGTGTGTGTATGTATGTGGGAGGAAGGTGCTTGACTGAGTTTAACAGGGCTTGATATCGAAAGATGGAATGATAATGTTGAGCTGAGTTAGGTTGATTGGGATGAGGAGAGATGAGGAGAGGTACAGTAGGATTGTTTGGGTGGTAGTCGGTTGATTGTCAGTAATGACGATTGAATACTTTGTTCGCTACAAGGTGTGTTCACTGGAACGAGCATGTAAGTATGAAACCCTAGGTATGCATTGCCAGGGTTGTTGAGAGCTGGAATGAGAGATTGATGGTACTTGGACACAATCGCTGTTTTCTGGAAATCGGTATTCAATCAGTTACAGTGTAAGCTGTGCTGGCTGCATACAAATGGATTCCGTCGATGGCATTGCTTGGGTCTGTAAAAATGGTAGTCAGGTAAGTATTGACTACTGCTCTCGGAAATACTGTCGGTATGCTTCGCAGGTCGCATCTGAGACGGAAGGACTCCCATCTCCGTAGTGTACAGTATCTGTCGTGTTCGTTGGTCCGCGAAACATGTGTACCTGGCCGGTGGTGAGGTAGTAATCCTAAAACATGCACGGAGGAGTGTGAACTTTGGCGGCAGTTCAAGTATCGAAACAGATCAACGGTACGAACTCAAGCTAATTAACCTTGAGGACATCGACTTTCGACCTTGTGGGCGGAAAAGGGACACAAGGAACGGCGACGCATTGGACCTGGGTCCCTGAGTCTCGGAGCACGCACAACTGGAAGACGAAGTGGCGTTGTACTCGTAAGTATAAGAGAGCTGAATGATCCAAGCCTGATTGCAGGTTGTGGACGGCTTGCATGAGGAAATCGCCTGCGTCAGCCACAATTCTCTCCCTCCCACGCATTGTGGCATGAAAGAGATGAGAAAGTCATTCCATTTCGCGAACGGATATCAGCTTCTCCATTAGCCCTTGCACAAGGCTCGGTGGACACTGCGATGGTTCATTTGTGTACTTCTGCTGACATGCATCCTTGGAGAGGAAGAGATATCCGCAATGACAAACTCCATAGGTAACGAATTATTCGTGGTGCAGGCAATACAGTAACAAGGGAGCCTGATACTCTGTATTGCAGTAAGGGAACGGCGGGAGTCTTTTGGAGTTCGAGTAATTCCGTCCAGACAATCTATCAGGACGCCACAACACGTGCGCCGAAGTCTTGGCCTCCCGTCGATCAGTTTAACATTCTCCTCTCAGCTCTTATACGCCAGCACAATCCGAATGTTCAGATTATGGTTCTCGTCGTTATATGTCAATCATGAGAAAGATGTGAACTGCGTCAGTTCTTGAACAACACAAGCTTATGACCTGTTACTCAAAATATTCCGCGCCTCTACAGTACCGCACGGATGTCGGAGGTACTGGCAACTCGAGAAACGCCCGGCAAATTTCCACTAGGGGGTGAAACTTTATTAGTGCATCTGGATTAGGCACTTCCCCTTACCGTTTTACGAGCTTTCTTATACCACAACGGCATCAACTCTGATCACAATTCACCATGGCTTGCCTCGTGGCGCTCTAGATCATAGCCCACCGAGCTTGTCTAGAGCTTGCTAATGCCATCTCGAGCGATCGAATGCAATCCTATCGGCTATCTCAATCCACCTCAGCCTCATGCTAACTCCCTTGTGGCTACTATGTTCACGCCAGTATCTTCATCTACTCCTGCATGGCGTCGACACGCCCCAGCTTGCTCCTGCTTCGAGAGCTAGATGAGAAGCCTCAGAAGCCATCATGCTTAGCAACATATCCTTCAGGTAGTCCTTCTTCTCTGCTGCAACTCGTCCCTTCTTCTTTCTTCACATCGTCTCATGCGTGGTGCTTAACCAACGCGTCCATTCTTTTATCCAATAGTCGTTCTTTACCATAGCTGTTGCAACCGGCAACATGCTGCCACTCATTTCTGTTCTTGCGCTTTCTTCTTCTTTTGCTGCTGTCTCGGCGAAAAGCCTTTACCAACGAGACACCTGCTCCTGCTTGAGCAGTACAGCTTCCATCTTCGCCACTAGCGACTCGGTTACCTCTTCTGCCAATAAAGCTACGACACCGCAGGGCTACGTGAACACTGCTACCAATACTCAGTCATGGACAGGTGGTGACGGATGCTTGGGTTTTGTCGATATTGATACCTACGATAACAGTGTTTGTGCTGGTCTTTGCGACTCAATGACAGAATGCTCGACATTCCAAATCTGTCAGTATAATTGGTGTGTAGTTGGCATGCCTGCTAATGGGTGTTAGATTTCGAACAGGATAATGCTGGGAACTCTCAAGTGAAGTGCTCTTTCTGGGGTGGTGTGGTCTCTTCGAACGGTGGAAACAGCAACTTCAGCAATAACATCGCTGGTTGCAACACATACACATCGAACAATGTTGTCCCCCCAAGTGGCTTTAGTGCACCGAAGTGGTACGGCAACGTTATTGCTTCTGGGTCAGACGCATCTAGCGCTCTAATTGGCTCGAAGATCTTCCCTTCCGGTGACTTCGATACTTCGAGATGTGCCAGCGAGACCACGGCACAGAAAGGAAGCTTCTTCAACACATACAACGTTTTCGAGAACGGGGTCGCACAAGGTCAATACTGCGATATCTACTCCCAGAGTATCCCAGATGCGTCCTACACCAACTCGGGCAAGATCTCAGGCATGACCAATGCTACCATTTCGAACAGTTTCGGTTGTGCAGTGAACACCGGTGACAACGACAACGGTTCGGGATCAAACTCATGGTTTGACTGGCAATCGACTAGCTCTTCCAGTGGCTCGACTGGGACAGCTCGACCAACGTCTAGTACCTCAGGTCCGTCATCTCGACCCAATGGTCCTAGAACATCGTCTACCAGCACTAGCACTGGCTCCACTACCAGCACCCGTTCTACCACCGGCACAGGTTCTACTACTAACATCAGCTCAACCACATCTGGGAGCAGTACTACCTCTCAGTCGTCAGCCACGTCCAGCACTAGTTCATCTTCGCAGACGTCTAGTTCGACTGGCTCTTCAGGAAGCACTACCACCACTAGCACAGCCGAAACATCAGGAACTACCACCACCTCCACTACCACTACATCGGAGAGAAACAACTTTTTTACTACATCCAGTTCTTCGCAGTATGATGGTGCGAGCACGACAACGACCCGTGGTCCGTTCAATGGCAATCCTTACTACTCAAACGCTACCACGACTAGGTCAAGCTCATTCCCGGGCTCAACATTTGGATCATTCTACATGACGTTCAATGTAGCTAACAACCAAGTCGTCAAACGAACAATCGAATATTTAGCTTTCGATGCCTCAAGCCAAAGTTACCTAGTCAGCTCCATTTCTAGTGCGGCATCATGCTCGCTTGACACAGATGGATCACTAATGTCGGGCGGTCAATATATCGCCATTGAGGATGGAGCTTCACCCCGCTTCCAGCTTCAAGACACTAAGCCTAGCGTCCCTGTCATCGTAACTGTTTCCAGTGGTGAAGTATCGGCCGTGCAAGGTGTCAGTTCATACTGTATCCTACAAGGCAATGAGCTCGTGGTTAATGAGACACCATCAGGCTGCCAAACTGTTACACCAGCATTTGGCCCTGTATCTGATACCAACTCCCACAGTTCAAGTTCTTCTACCACAACTGGCTCTGGTAGTTCAAGTAACTCCGGTGCGTCCTCTACGACTTCTACCTCCACAGGAACCTCCACGTCTACAGGTTCAAGCACGGCCAGCATTTCCTCCACAACAACTGCTACAACCACCAGTCTGGAGAGTGCTGGTACCTCGTCCAGTACAACATCAACGTCTGCCGGATCGAACATTAACAGTTCAACTTCCACCTCTACGTCCACGGGATCTACTAGCTCAAGCATTTCTTCCACAACTACCTCCACATCTGTTGATCCAAACGTACCTGGCTCTTCCTCTACCACAGCATCCACATCTGCAAGTGGTTCCACGACTTCGACGACGACAACCCAGATCGATGTCCAAGCTACAAGCACATCTAGTATCACCACCACCACCGCCACCGCCACCACCTCTGGATTTGCTGCTGTCAACACTGACTCCACGACAACTACAACCTCGGCTAGCGCTTCCTCGACCACAACCACTGCGTATGGACAAGACTCGCAGAGCACTAGTAGCGCCACCTCGAGCTCAACTACCACTGCCGACGGTCACTCCGATAACCACGGAGCAGGGACCGCTAGTACTACAACAGCTGTTGATGGTGCTCATGATTCCTACACAACCACAGGGGGTTTTCAATTCTCTGGTTTCACGGGACACCAAGGTTTCACAGGCCCCTCTGGGTTTGCGTATGGTGCAACGACCACTACCACTGCAGGTACTACCAGTTCGACCAGTTTGGCCTACGCAGGATCGAACAGCACTACAACTTCTACAGTGGATGCAGACGCTGCTGCGCCTACCACTACATCCACCACGAGTGACACGTCTTATGGCAATGCTATAACTACGACCAGCTTGACAACCACATCAGTTGATGACTCAAGTGCGCAATCGACCACTACTACAACCACCACATCTGTGACGAGCACAACTACTGGCTACAGTTTTAGCATCCCTTCTATAGCCAGCTCTCCTTTCTTCATCTCGTTGTCTCATGGCCGTACTTACATGTCCAAAACGAAACGTGATGATGGTGACCTCTATCTAACAGTTATCGGAACTGATGTCCAAACCACCACAGATATCACTCTAGCTGCATCATTCGCTTTCGCTGACGGTGGATATCTTCTCGCTAATGGAGGTTACATGGGTGTGGATGGCTCATCAACACCAGATGGTTACGCACATTTTGAGATCTTCGACCTCGATTCATGCGATACGGGTTCCGTGACCTGCACGCAATGGTCGGTCACTAATGGCGGTCTCACATTCCAAAGTTCAGCATTCAGCCTTGATGGTGGTGCTGGCTTCTGTACTGGTGCTAATGGTGACCTGATCGCGGTTATGAACGCTTATCCAGACGAGGGCGTTTGTACACCAGCCACTGCTTCAGCTGTTGGTTCGGATGCAGCTGCATCTCAATCTTCTAGCACAACTACTAGCACAACTACTACGAGTGTGACTGACCAGACCACTAGCTCGTCGACGACATCGACAGCAAGTGGTACTACGACAAGCGATTCGACATCGTCAAGCACAACAGACAGCTCCAGCACCAGTTCCAGCACCACTAGTTCCAGCACCACTACTGATTCTAGCACTACCAGTACTTCGACCACCGTGACTACCTCTACGTCAAGCTCCACTACCACGCCGGCAATCACTTCAAGCACTACGCAGGGCGACGACTCGACGACGACGACATCTTTCGTGTCAACTACAACGCAAGCTGCCAATACCACAGTCACAACTTCCAACAGTACCACATCGGCCTACAATACTACAGGTTTCGCAAGCTACAATAGTTCAGGATCAGCCTACAACTACACTGGTTCGATGTTCAACAGTACTGGTTCAGGCTTCAATCTGAGTGCCATTCTCTCCAACTACACTAGTGCAGGCTTCAATGCATCATCATTGACGAACGCAACCAGCTGTAATGTCACCGACTGGGAAGCCTACAACATGACGCAGTACGGCTTTAACTCTTCTAGTGTCGCTGGCTGGAATACCACCGGTTATGATTGCAGAATCACATCTGCCTTTGCTGCTGCGGCTGTAATCAAGACTTCCACATTGGAAGATTTCTGCTCGACTCTGCTTGGATACACCGCTGTTCCTGATGTCACAACAACTGTGGCCGTCACGACAACCGTGGAGATCGACAGTACGATCACCTCCGGTACACTCACCTCAGGCACAACACAGACCTTGACCAGTGTCACAGCTACGATAACCATCACCGCTGATGATCAGACAGCGAATCAGAGATTGCGCAAACGACAAACAGCGGTTGCGGCAGTGACTACGCCAGCGGCTCTCCAGTCTTTCAGTGATGATACACTCTCAACTGCTTGCAGCTGGAAGGCCAGTCAAGCGACCACGGCTGCCACCGTTACAGCCACTACCACTGATACCGCCTACACAACTGTCTATATCACAGTGCCTGCAACGACCGTGCCTGCCACTACCGACACCCTCACTGCCACAAGCACCTTCACTGTCAACGTTTGTGATCCCACAGCTCCATCGCAGCTGATGACGAACCCGTCGTTCGAATGCTACGATGAAGGCTGGGATCTCAACTATGACGGTGCTGTTTTGTACTGGGGACCAAGCGGTAACTCCACTACGGAATTGAGTGCTGCCGCCGCAGCATATGTCGCCTCGGTAAACAGCACTGGTACAGAGTCTGGTACTTCAAACGGTACGGATCCATACGCGAGTGCAGCTGCAACTGCGACCGCTACTACGACGACACAAAGGAAAGTTCGACGACAAGATGCAGGCTATGAGGGAGCTTATCCACACAACGATGGGCTTTACACTCCCAACGAACCGGCTTACGATGGTAACACCTACGTCCGATTGTCACCTGTCGATGGTGCTGACGATGCTGGACTGGGTCAAACCGTTACACTTGATGCCGGACCGTACTGGATGTCGTACAAATACCGAGTGCCAACATATGCTCTCAACAACGATCAATGTACGCTCAATGTGTTCGTTAGTGGCATCTTGGTGATTGGCCCTGGTATCGCGGACCTTACTGATGCGACTGATGGTTGGGCAGCAGCAGGTGGCTTCTTTACTGTTCCCGACAGTATGGCTGGAGACAATTTGCTCTGGTTCGATTTCTATTGCCCACCACTTGCGTTCGATAAGCGACAAAGCTCGGCGGATGAGGAGTCATCCCTTGCAGGCACAGAAGGCAACCTCGACCCCCAGCCAACGGTTCCTCTACTTGATCTCGACTACATTCGCATGGGTGTTGATGATGGTGGCTGGGCACAATACAGACCTTCCACGCCGTCCGCGGATGATGCCAGTGCTGCCGAGGACTCTGCCGACGTTGCAGCAGCTCTAGCCACTACCACCACTACCAGTGATGACCAGTCATCGCAGTAGAAGCAGCGAAAGAGGCAGTATTAGATGCGCATTTCGATGTGCAACAAAGGAATGGTAACGACTGCGGAGGGCGCCATGAAACCGGCCTTTTGAGCAGACAAGCACCCGGGCACTTTCCTAATTATGTAATGCACCTATGCTTTCGAACAGTGACTTTGCTCACAGATGGACATGTACGTGTACGTACGGGGTTTCTCATAGATGTTTACTAGTGTACTGAATGAACATATGTATAGAACATCTTTGGTCTCCTGCTTCGTGCAACCGTGCAGCCGTATACTTACCTATTCTCAAACACAAGTTCGGTAGTTGTTGCAATTGAGTACCCCGTAGTAGGACAGCATGGCCCTCTGTCTGCACAGGTTGGCTGATCCGTGATCTCGCACAGAGGTGTCCATCGGCGGGCTTGACACAGCAAGTGCGCACAACTACCTTAGTATTGTACACAAATTTCAACCCATTTTCCTACGTACGTATTGCGATCCTTCCACTTCTTACATATACCACGTGCAATTAGGCACCGCAACTAGATCCTCGTGGCCCAGGGATTTTACGACCGCACATTCAAGCTTCCACACTATTGACAGCCAGGATCCCAAGGGAAGAGCTAAGCGACGGAATAAGGTCTTCGATCGACGAACATCAGTTCTGGACGCCTGTTTACCAATCCTTAGCTTGGTTCGTCAAGCGTTGATACTCGTGATTACAGTATGTTGCTATCTAGGTACCTAGGTACCCGTGCGCATGTGGAGGGTCGAATCTAGTCCCCACTACGAATAGCGCCCGTTTTATTTCGAGTGCTTGCTAATGGTAGCACTGCCCGCACTGCCACAGACGGCCGTGTTACAGCTACAGCTACAGTACAGTAGGTCACACACTTTCCAAACTTGTTGTTGAAGGCATCGATGGTGTCTGCAACTGACCGAGTTGTACTCGGCTCTTCGGACATGTAATTTCTGGTGAAAACACTTTCTTACAGATGCGCGCTGAAGGTCTTTACCGTTGATTCCAGTTGTTATGGAGCTTAATGCTTATGCCATCCAATTTAATGGACCGGTGTGCCTGACGCTAATGGTAAGGTTGCCAAGTTCCTTAGGCCTCCCGGGCCTTTTCTTGGACGGATGAGCCACCACCGAATTTGATATGTTCGCCAACATTAGTGCCATGCTTGATGAAGCTTATTTTGTATTTGGCATCTGTGCACTTCCTCCATCCTCCATGACAACATTGGTGATGCCATTTGAGGCACGAGCTTGAAGCTCGGTATGTGGAGACGGACCCGTGGCTGGGGAAACAACCTGTGAATGCTAAATCTTGAACTACAGGCCGTTCCCTGTGGAGTGGGCAAATGTACCACTCCGGGCTGAGTACCTACCTGATGTAGCACCTTACCCTCGGTGAATCGGTTCGTTTCCATAATTCTGTAGATGATCGACGGTAAGCAAATCCTGAGCACAGACTCTAATCTTGCTGAACATACCTCAAGAACTCGTATAAGACCAACTTGAAGCAGCCACATTATGGAGTGCTCACTACACTTCCATTTCTTCAACTGTTACCACACATTCTTTGCAAACACTACAGCATACTATAATCATAATGACTGCATCACGTCTACTACTTGGCGCCGCCATGCTCGCCGGACTGGCAGCTGCAGCACCCATGGCCACGGCTAGCTCAACAGCATCAAGTGCAGGCGTTCTCCAATCAGGCAACCCATTCAGCTTTCCACTATCAAACGGCTTTCCCAACCTCAGTGATTCAGCCAAGCAGCAGGTCAACGTCCTTGCTCACGGCACAGAGCCTAATGGAGGTGCACCAACTCTGACCGAAGATGATCTGCTCAGCTTTCAGCTGATCGCCTTCAACGAAATCTTCGAGGTTGCCTTCTTCACAGATCTCCTCTTCAATGTCACCAACAACGTCGATGGTTTCACCATCCAGGACCAAACTCAGAGACAACAGGTGATCAACACCTTAGTAGCTGTTCAGGCTCAAGAAGAACTTCATGCCGATAACGCCAATGCCATCCTCAAAGCCAATGGCAAAGACCCCATTCAGCCCTGCCAATACAAGTTCCCCACAACCAACCTAAAGGACGCTTTCACTCTAGCAGCCACATTCACAGACCTCGTCCTCGGCGTTCTTCAAGACGTCCAACTGCATCTCGCTCAGAACGGGGACGCCGGAGTAGTCCCCATCATCGGCAGCGTGATAGGCCAAGAGGTGAATAAACCCTAACCAATCCTTTCCCTAAACAACACAACACTAACATAAAACTCAGGGCGAACAAAACGGTTTCTACCGTAACTTCAACAACCTAATCCCCTCCTCAAAACCCTTCCTCACCCGCGCAACCCGCGAATTCGCCTTCTCAGCCCTAAACCAAAACTTCGTCGTGCCCAACTCCTGCCCCAACATCAACGAAATCGACCTCCCCATCTTTCAACCCTTGAACGTCCTCACCACCCCCATCGCCCCAACAGACCAACTCATCACCTTCAGCGTCCCCGTCGACAAAGCCATGCCTCCATCGGGCCTCAGCATCGCCCTAATCAACGGCCAGAACACACCTATTGTCGAGACTGTGCAGAACGCCAGTGTTAGTAATGGTGTTGCGACGTTTAAGGCTAATTTCCCATTTACCGAGAATGTGTTGGACGGTTTCACGATTGCTGCGCTGGTCAGTTGTGGAGGTCCATTCACGAGTGTGGCGGATGTGGTGGAGGTTACTATTGCTGGTCCTGGGTTGATCGAAGTTAACTAGGTAATACGGTGGAAAAGGTGCAGGTGGTCATCTGTGTCAGCATTGATACCTGTTTTTACTGGTTGGTTGTCTTTGAGGGATAGAAAGCGAGCGCCTCTACTTCTCTTTGCATTGTGTTTATTTGGTTCTTCATCAGTGGGAGTTTGCTCTCGTTCATATATTCAACACTCCTTTTTAACCTCCTACTTACTTACTGGGAGTACATACTAGCTTAATACATACACTACGTACTTACTTATTCCATCTACGTACCTACTTACCTTCGTATATATTTACGCACTTAGCACATCCATTCTCAAAACCCTTTTTCCCCTATACTTCCCTTCTTCCTTCCTTACAGCTTATGAAAAACATCCACCACTGCACTGCACTGCACGAATCCCATCCCATCCCATTCCACAACCCTCCTTTACTTACTCACCCAAGTACTTACCAACGTACATCCATACATACACATGTACGCACCACACAGGAACTTACACTCCATCTCCTTTCACCTAGAGACTATACGTATGTAACTCATCCTAGACACTTTGTATACACACACAAGTACTTATACGTAAAGCAGGTACGTGAGTAAGTCCCATGTACTGTACGTAAATAAGTAACGGTCTGTATTTAGTTCACTTCCGTCTACTATTCTCAGAATCATCGATGCTTACGTGGGTACGTACGTAGGTATGGTACTTATACAATGGTGCGTACAATACTATGTAGGGAGGGAATGCTCGACTGCACGTTCAATACGTACCTATGTAGAGAATGATACGAAGCTGTGATGACCTTGAAATCTGAGCTCTGTACATAAGGTACGTACATACATAACCTGCTATATGCTGTGTGCTGTTTCCCATACACGTCAACGCTGCGCTCGAGTATATGGATTCTTCACCCGTCCTTTGTGGAACTTCTACCAACGGGAATAGTCCGAGTCTAACGTCGATTGAAGTTAAGATAGCGACTCCCCAAAAACAACAGGATCAAATTACTCCCAATAAACGCCGTCAATATCCCCAGATCTCTCCACCGTTCATCAAACGACAGCTGGAAAGGCCGATAGAATTGTTCGCCTGTCTGATAAGCGCAGTAATTACACGTCGTAGTCGAGCTAGGATCTTGAATATAGCCTGCACCACCCGCGGCAAAGAACGCACTCATGTACTCGCCGCACGTCGTGCCGGACGGTGCAGGGAATGAATTGAATTCCGATGGTGTGCATACGACTGTTCGTCCCGCTAATTCAGTCGTGATCATGCCTGAGACGAGACGGGTGACGGGGTTGAGTTCATAGAGCCAAGCGCGCCAGAAGCGTGGGATTTGTGGTTTTGGGATCGCGACGCCGCAGAAGAGGGCGAAGATGACGATCATGAAGGGGTTGACTAGGCTTGAGATGAAGGAGCTTGGTGTCAGGGCGGCGATGGTTTGGCCGAGAGTTGCGCTGAAGATTTCGAGGATGAGGATCATGAGGAATTGGTAGCCTGCTCTGCTGCTTGCGGATTGGAAGCCGGGCATGTAGTAGAGTGGAAGGAAGAAGGATATTGTGCAGATTATTGAGTAGGGCATCTCGGCGCAGACCATGGCGAATGCGAAGGGGAATTGTCGGTAGGCTTTTGCTGCGGCTTCGCGGTAGTAGATTAGTCGTGAAAGGTCGTATTTGATCTCAACTTGGGCGAGAATTAGGGCTGGTACGACTGTGGCTTGGAAGATGACGAAGACTCGATATTGGAGCGAGGCGCGGGAGTCGTTGAGTTGTAGGAAGGCAAGACCGGTCACCAAGGCGATGATGACTTGATTGAACCAGCGGGTGAAGCCATACTGGGGAGACCGCCAGAAGTCTAAGTGTGTTCTCCAGGATACGACCTTCATCTGGTGCCAGAGTGGGGATGCATACTCTTTTTCTGGAAGTTTAGGTTCGGTTGCAATCTCCCTGAGGCGACGTTCTTTCATGGCGACGATTTCTTGCTTAACAGTGGCTAGCTCATCGCTTTCTCGCCAGATGTCACCCCAATCTCGGTCACCAATTCGTGGTGCAATACCTGCTCCGATAGCATCTAGCATCCATTCTGCTGGATTCACATCTTCAGGACAATAGGCACCATTTTTGGCAAAGTAATCCAAAATTACAACTGCGTCCTTTCCGACGTCTCCAAAGTATACACATTCACCTCCTCTTTGCAGAAGTAACAGTCGGTCGAAGTTTTCGAAGAGAGCACTGTTCGGTTGATGGATAGTGCATAGAATTGCTTGACCCGCTGCTGCGAGCTTTCGCAGAAATCGTACAATATTGAAGGCGGACTGTGAATCAAGACCTGATGTTGGTTCGTCGAGGAAGAGAAGTAGTTCAGGCTTTGCGGCGAGTTCTACACCTATCGTGATTCTCTTTCTCTCCTCTGTCTGCAGGCCGCTTTCTGGAGTGCCGATGATCGCATCAGCAAGATTTTCAAGCTCTAACAATGAAAGGACTTCCTCAACATAAGCGTATTTTTGCTCACGAGGAATCTCATATGGCTGCCTCAAGTCAGCACTAAAGCGTAAAGCTTCTCGAACTGTGGCTGTCGAGGTATGAACATCGAGCTGTTCTGCATAACTTGTCCCTCTCTGGAAGGCAATGCCAGGTTTGGTGCCGTCAATAAGCATATCTCCAGAGATGACACCAACGTTCTTTCGAGCTGCGAGTACATCCAATAAAGTGGTCTTACCTGCGCCTGAAGCGCCCATCAAAGCAGTTAGTTGTCCAGGTCGAACATAGCCAAACACTTCGTTCAAAAGACGCTTTTGACCACCAGCAACTGGCACATCGTAGTTGAGTCCTTCCCACGTGAGAACAGCTTTCGAGGCGATTTGGAGTTCAGCCGAATCATCCTGAGTGCTTTTGATCTGCCGTCTTTGCCGACGCTCTGCCAATTCCTTGTTTAATTTCTTCAACTCTGAGTTCTCCTTTGCGTGAAAGGTAATTGTCCTGCCACCAGCCCCATGACGGAGGAGCTCACCAACCGTAGCATTAATAAACAAAAAGAACACAATCAGCGCAAGGATAATCCCAACGTTGCGCCATAGGTCCGAGGGTAAATAGCGGAAACCTGTCGAGATGTAGTTCGAACCAGCTATAATATTGGATCCTGCTTGAGAGCCAGCGAGCGTGCAGACTTGATTTTGTAGATTGTGGTAGTCAGGACCAGAAGGAACCAAGGATTCTGATGTACATCGCATGGTCAAACTCTTGAACTCATTTGCCATCATAGCGGCGAAACCGAGGCCCATGACGTTAACATAGTAGATCCATCGTAACCAGACCTGTTGGCTTTGCCATTGTATGAGATAGCCAGACGTCACTACGAAGAAAGTAATGATTAAAGCAGCAGATTTGATGGCCACGTCGAAGTCGGCAGACAAGACCCCCAGCGTCCTGAAGAACAAGGTCATGCAGAGATAACCTAGAAGGATGATCAAGTAAAAAGTGAAAAAGGAACCAGCATTGAGTACAAGACCGACCATGAAGTACACGATCACGCTGAAAAGAAAGATCTGTACAGACGCGAATGCAACATCCACACCAATCTGTGCGATCCATAGTGCACTCGGTCGATGAAAGGTATAGGCACGATGCTTGTTGACGATAGCTCTGCCTAAAAAGCAAGCTGGGAGTTCTGAAAAGGCATTGAAAGCATTGAACAAGAAGGAGATAAACAACACTCCTCCACGAGTGAAAGCGCCAGCTGATGTGGCAGGTTGCTTGAACCACTGTAGAAGTCAGCAAATCTGCGCCGGTACAACAGGAGGTAACTTCTCAAATCACCAAATTCCGAGCAGTAAAAGGGGTTTGAGAATCTTTACTTACAACAGTACCGATTACGATCGCGATGATGATCGAGGTAGCCCAAGAAGTTGTCAAGGTAAAGCGATCTTGCCATTTCAGGATGAATTGTCGTTGCATCAAGGCCCATATCTGCATGTAGTACGGCACGGAGTAGACTGACTTGTGGCCGGTGTGCTTCCGCTTTGCCTCTTTATGAGCTAGCTGGAAATCATCGTAGAGCTGCTTTTGCTTCGTGATCTCTTGTCGGTAATCATCCATTTCGGCTTGCAGTAATGATGAGAACTTTGATTTGTTGAATGCATCGACCAGCTGATCAGGTGTGGATGGGGCATTCTCAGGACTTCTTCCGGGAGCATACTCACGCTCAAATTCGTCTGTTATCCCTGCACAGTAATCGGCAGTAGTTTGACGTGGCTTGGGTGCGAATCCGATACTTTCGAAATAGCCTCTCGCCTCTTGTGTTGGACCAAAAAACACTTGCCTACCACTATCAATCACCATGACTTTGTCAAATTGGCGGTAGATGGTTTCTGAAACTTGGTAGAGTGACACGAATGTTGTAGTTTGGTAGATATTCGTCAGGATGCGGAGTGATTTAGCATAGTCCGAAGCTGTACTTGCATCTAGACCACGGGTTGAATTATCCCAAGCACAAACAGAGGCGCCAGTAACCATCATTTCTGCAATGCTCACCCTTTTTCTTTCACCACCTGAAATACCTCTAACGAATGCATTGCCCACGACCGTATTCAGGGTGTGCTCGATATTGAACATCTTGAGCAGTAAGGCAACAACTTTATCCTTGAACTCTTTCTTGCTCATTCCAGCTGGTCGTTTTCCTGGTGTCTTCACATCAAGTGCGAATCCTAGAGTTTGGCCGACAGTGAGGGTACTGTTGTGTACGTCCTCTTCCTGATTGTATACCGCCTCACCTCTGTAACGTTTCTCGAAAGTCTTGGCATCGAATGGACCGTACATCACATCACCATTGACACTAGTGTATCCCAATCGTTGATTGGTGATGGTTCGAAGAAAAGTGGTGCAGCCGGATCCAGGACGTCCTAAGACCAGGACCATTTCACCGGGCTTCAATACGCCTTTGAAATTGTGGAGAATGTCGAATTCCTGGCCCTTGCTGCCTATTCCAAGAATATTTTTAACTTTAGCGTAAATATTAAAGAAATCGAGGAAGGCTTGTGGGAAGACCTTGACAAAAATCTTGACGCCCCCAATACCACGAACGGTCAAATTCTCCCATATCACACCGATATGCTTGGACTTGATGCCAGCATTCATTTCGGCTTGGCGATTGCCGCGAAGCACATCCTCCAAGCTCCAGTCGTTTTCAGAAACATTTTCAGATGAGGATATGGCTTTCTCGGGATCATAGGTTCCTTTGACATTGGAAGCTCGAGAGTAAGCTCGGGACACTCGTTGGTGTTCTCGACTGAGCTCCTTGCTTAGATGGGCAAAGTCGCGCTCTGCTTGTTCGACATCGACAACCGAGACGGTGCGTGTCAGCACATCTCGTGGAGGCACTCGTAAGCTCTCGTAGGCCTTCTCGTTGTTAAGGTGTTGCTCGCTCAACACGACATGTTCACTGCTTCTGTCAGATGATGGTGAAGCTGTTTGCTGGATTGGGTTCATAGTAGCAATGTCATGATATGTCAAGGGATGATCAGGATCGGAAGTCTTATGAACAACATCTTCAGTGTCGTGTGAAGGACCAGCCATGGTCAGGTGATCAAAGGAAGGTACTCGTAGTGCAGCAAGTCGTCACACACTTGTCACCAGAAGGTCGAGTTTGTGTTATGGTTGCATGCTTGTTCTCAATACCAAATGGCTGACTTCCACCACTAAAGACTCCGTAGGACGATGTGGCGGATTGCGCTAGATGTCTTCTGGCACACAAGGAATGACCTGAGAGAGGTGTTGGACTATCAAGATGGACAAAGGAAAGAGAATACTCGGTACAAGAATTTCATCGTGGCGGTGATTAGCTACTACGGTAAGTCGAACATGGGTCATGATGTGCTCCACTATTCATGACTCAGTGGCCCCAACAATTCGGAACTTGACTCGATGAGGACTGTGGGAGTGGTAAAGTGATTGGAGTTGGCTAAGGGACCGCCATCTGTGCGGCTGCCGAGGATAAAGATACCTACACTAACTGCTTAGTCATGCATGTTGTGCCCTCGCAACAGGAGTTACGGACAGCAATTCATGCTTACAGACGGCGGCCTCTGTCATGCCTGTTATATAGCAGAAATTGACTGGTATTGCAGAGCTACATCCTATATCTGGACTTGTCCGTTGCAACTTGTGTCGCAAGTATTGACATTCTCTCACAACCGAAACATGTAGCTTACCAATTTTGAGCCTCATCCTGCTAGAGAGTTTTGCAATGTCGAGTCTAGCATGAAAAGACCTTTTTCTCTAGGACTCGTGGCTAAATCTCGGCCTTAGTCTTGTTCCTTCCACTCTGCTAATGCTAACCAACCATAATCGGATCCGGTTCCGGTTGATCTTGATTTCCAACTTGGCCGAACATGACCGGCGGACAGCAGCACTTGGTTTCCCGTTGATCCCTTCCTGTCGATCAATTCGACGCTTTTTGGAAGTCAGAGGCTCAAGGTACGTGTAAATAACTCCCCAGTTCAAAAGCACTAACGTTTCATCGCGGAGGTAATCTTGAGTTAGCGACTATAACCACGATAACACATTGTATGACGAGATGATGCTAAGGTTCAATATGACTGCTTAAATTTCTCGTAAACTGCCGAGTCATTTTGTGCACGCACTGAGGCTTACTGTACTCTACGAGATGTACAGGTGAATTGCCATGTGTCCTCAGTGCACCGAAATTTGCACAGACCACGAGTGAGCGTCACGTTGGTTACTCAGGATGATTTGTGCCCATGAAGAACCTGCTTAACAGTTCTCAATGACTGCCCTTTTCAAGTATAAAAACCGGATTACAACCAGTCAAGCGACAACCATGAAAGAGTGTGATGTCCATTAGAACCCGAGGATAGGAGTCGGTAGTGAAGGCAGAAAAGCAGGATCCTCGATACGAATACAGATCTTGTGAATGTGTTAACTAGCTCAGCTTTTTCTTTTTTTTTTTTTTTTTTTTTTTTTTTTTTTTTTTAAATACAAGACTGTGAGTACTGCCAGCTGTATTCTCTGAGGAGTTGAGGAGATGTCTCATCATTTTCAACCACCGTCAAGCAAACATGCGACGCCCATCAGTCCAGTGGCCCGCTATCTGAGGGCTATATAGGAGCTACCTGTATCTTCGAAATCAATACCAACCCGCCCAATCTCCTACAGCAGCCGTGGCGGGGGAGGAAGGGGCCCCGAAGCTACAGTAAATACTTGTACAGTATGCGACGGGTAGTGTGTGATAATGGACTCGCTGATTCACATCGGCACCGAAGGCTTGCTGCAACATCCTTCTATGCTTCTAGCCTTGTTCCTTGCGCTCCGCTTGCCCCAGATATGTTACTGAATGGTCCGTGACTATTTTACTATATGGGATGTTGCGTGGAGCCGACACGTATGCCACAGTACAAATACGGCGGAAAATGAATTTCATGATCCGGAATACATTCCGCGCCACCGGCGGCTGTGACCTCTTCCAGTAAGTTTCTCCCAAATGAACCTCCATGTGGTACAGTATGCAGATTGGACCGGTCTTGCCTTCTCCACATCCCCGGTCTAACGATCTTGTAGCCTCAAAGCCTTTTGCCACTCCTGAAGCCATTAGCGGGCCTGTCTCCGCACTCACAGCGATAACAACCCCGTCCACGAGGCCTAATCTTGAAATGACACCGCTATCGCCCAATAGGCTGCCAGGAGCTTGCATCCCCAGGGGGTTAGCTTGTCCGTACAGTAGATCGTCCAATGATGAAATATAGATAGCACTAGCAGGGCAGTTATTATATGAACGGAGTCCTTCTTCTTTTCATGACCTGACTTCGTATTTCCATCCGCATCAGCAAAAATGTCGAGCGATCTTGATTCACAGCATCGATCACTCGAGACGAAAAACGGGAACACCTTTCACATGGAAGACGGGAAAAGGAGCCGCCAGGGCTCAACGCTCGAAACCGAGCAGCTCGCAGCCATGGGCTATGCTGAAGAGCTTCGGCGTGACTTCTCGGTCTGGTCGCTTGGGTCTTTGTGCCTCTGCCTGATGGCCACATGGGAGGCTCTCTCGTCTGTGGTCGCATCTGCATTGACCAACGGTGGAGCACCTTGTTTGTTTTACAACTAGTGAGTCAATACCATCCTTACGACACGATCGAAGCTAATCAGCCCCTCAGTATCATCTCTTTTATCGGAACCATTGTGGTCGCGCTTTCCTTGGGAGAGATCGCCAGTATCTATCCTACCGCTGGTGGTTGGTGTTCCACCTTTTCCCTTGACTTGAACAACAGAGACTAATCCCTGACAGGCCAGTACCATTGGGTCGCTGCTCTAGCCGCGCCCAACTTCAAGGTGACTGCGTCGTGGTTTACCGGATGGGTATCAATCGGAGGCCAGATTGTGCTCACGGCGTCAGCTGCTTTCGCTGCAGGACTTCAAATGCAAGGGCTTCTTATCCTCAACAACCCTGATTACGTACCACAGCGGTACCAAGGAATGATGTTCTATTGGTTCGTCCTTGCCTATTCAGCGGCAGTCAATATTTGGGGATCAAAAGTTCTGCCCCACACAAACCTGGCATCAGGTAAGTCCCTAAGAATGACTTCCTACCAGTAATTTTTTAGCTGACTCAAGCCAGGTGTTCTTCACGTCGTTGCATTTGTAGCTATTGTTATCGTCCTGGGCGTTATGGCGCCCAAGCATGACGCGTATTATGTGTTCGTGCAGTTCGAGAACAGCAGTGGATGGAGCAATAACGCGGTATCGTGGTTGGTTGGTTTGCTCAGCTCGGTTTATCCCTTCCTCGGGTATGTTCGAAAAGTCGAGATCAGGTATACGTTGTACTGACCGCTCATTAGTTACGATGCAGCATGCCATCTTGCAGAAGAGATGCCGAACCCATCGAGAAACGTGCCCATCGCAATGGTGGGTAGCGTGCTCGTCAATGGCGTCTTGGGCTTGGTCTATTGCCTCGTTCTGCTGTTCTCGCTAGGCGATCTGACCACCTTACTGGCAACGCCGACAGGATTCCCATTCATCCAGCTCTTCTACAACGTTACTCAAAGCAACGCCGGCGCCACGGTAATGTCAGTGTGCATCACTTTGATTGCCATGGCAGCCAATGCTGCTGGACTGACGTCAACCTCCCGAACGTTCTGGTCTTTTGCTCGAGATTCTGCGACACCTTTCTCGACCTACTACGCTCACGTGGATACCAAATTGAAGGTACCCGTTCGCATGATTGTTCTGGTCAGCATTCTACAAGCATTGCTTGGCTTCATCTACCTAGGCAACACCACAGCTTTCAACGCCATTCTCTCAATGTCAATTCTCGGCATGTATCTGTCCTATCTGTTACCAATCGTCTACATGATTATGTACAGACGCAAACTCCGAAAGTTCGGAGTTTTCAGAATGGGTGGGACTGTCGGGCTTATCGTCAACATAATCGCGGCAGCGTGGCTGATATTCGCCATGATCTTCAGCACACTACCTAGTTACGAGCCCGTGACCGCCCAGAACATGAACTACAGTACCGTAGTCTTGGGTGGTTGGGTCTTCTTCGGCGTGGTATATTTCTTCATTTTTGGTCGGAAACAGTATAACGGTCCTCTTATCGAGGGTGGGATGGGGGAAGTGCGATGATTTCGAAACAATATGTATTATAAGATCACCACAATATGTTAACTTTTCACGGAACTTTCTGACCGGTCCGACACACCTAGATGAATCTCTTCACGTAGATTGGCCTTCCCTAATCCCCTTGAAAACACGTTACCACAACCTACACAAGCGTCCGTCAACATTCATCCTCCATGTCCAAATTCGCGTCCAGTTCGTCCCAGCCAGATCTGGCACCAGCACAAAGTTGCCCAGTCATCTCTTACGTGTCATAGGCAAGAATACTTATGTTCCACTTTCGAAACAACCGAACCTATCGCGTCCGCTTGCAATGCTAGCCGCCAAACATACGGACTCTTACTTGGCCAGTCGTTCCTTGAACACAACATCTATGACCAAAGCCTTCAGTTCACTGAGTCATGTCATAAAATAGGTAGGCAGGATGAAAGTGCACTGGCGATATCTCTACGATTGCGTGTCACACTACTCAGATCGATCGTGGTTGAGCCGCTGATAAACGAAAGTTTTGGCTGGATCGTTCAGCGAGCGGATAGCACGAAGTTACTGGGCTGTGTGTCTCCTGTATTCACATGCTTTGTACGACGACTGATTCTGCTGAGCAGCTACAAGTCACAGCAAGATTATGGGTGGTGGCTCGTTGGATCGAGAGGCTCATGCAAAGTATCTATGGAGTACTTCCAGATAGTCTTAGCACTATCTGATCAAAATACTGTACAGTATAATCTCTTCTGGGGAATTGTGCATGTGATTGTGCATGTAAGTGTAAGCGGACAATAAGAGACTGCGCGTGGCCCTCATGGAGTCAGCGGACTCATCTCATGCTATCAGCCATATTACACATCAACACTACCACTCTTGATAGTGACTGATAAGAGAGCTGGAGGCGGCTCAAGCTTGCCAGTAGCCGGAGAAGTCGAATCCGCAGATTCATAAGGTCCACCCTGAAGCGAGAAAATCAGCGGGACTCGCGCCGTGCTGCCTAAAGAGGAATAGCTCGTGTGCTACTCCTGTATCAATTCCCCAGCACTCCCCTCATTCCGCCCGGAAATGAAAGATGATGGTGTATGGGGTCGGAGATGAGCAGATCTCGGTCCACAAATCGTGGCAACCATGAGAGCTATACTGTACCTAGGTATGCGACGCGTGAGCTTTGGACATATGTCCGCGTCGCTGCTTGTTCTCATGCTACCATAATCCGTGATTCACATATTTAGAAACCGACTTCAATCAACGACGAACAAGCAATCTTCATCCTCCCTTCTTTGTTCTTGTCGACCTCAACGTTGCATCCAACGATACCCGAAATTCAGACCATGCCGCGCACGAGGGAAGGCTATCTCTGGACGCCAAATGGCAGCACTGAAGGACTAGAAACAGATGCAGTTGTCCCCAGCACCGTCAATCTCGGCGAGAAGTCAAAGTACGATGTGGTGGTCATTGGAGCTGGATTCGCTGGCCTCGTCGCGGCTCGTGACCTCTGCCAATACAACAGCCAGCTCAAAGTCTTGATCGTTGAAGCTAGAGACCGTATAGGCGGCCGTACATGGACAGCTAAAGCTTTAGGAGAGGAGTTCGAAATGGGCGGTACATGGGTATGTTATGTCTCCATCCTTCTCGTCCCAAGCCCCAAGACTGTAATCTGAACCTGCTGTGGCAGCGGTCTTGCTTACACAAGAATATTAGGTCCACTGGAACCAGCCGCACTTCTATCGCGAACTACATCGTTACAACTTGCATGGAAACCTCAAGACATCTTCCGGCATCGCAGAGCCTGGCACAACTTACTTCCAACCATCTAAAGGTGGAATAAAAGAGGTGGACAGTGAAGCTTCAGGCGCGATGTTGGAAGCTATCGCTAAAGCACTATTCACAATTGATGGACACACCTCTCGCTCGTTAATGCCATATCCTCACGACTCAAATCGAACACCATCACCCTGGAAAGATTACGACCACCTCACCATAAGACAAAGACTTGATCAGCTTACCCAATTCTCCGATCTGGAAAAAGAGGAATTTGAATCTCAAGTAGCCAGTCTTGGTAGCGCACCTTGTTCCGAAATTGGCTTCGTGGAACTACTCCGCTGGTACGCTCTAGGAGGACACACTCTAGCACAGATGTTCGAGCTATGTGGTGTTTATAAGCTCGGCAAAGGTGGAATGACAAATCTAGCAAAAGAAATATACAACGATTACCTAGGCGACATCGCAACAAAAGCAGTAGTAAAGCACATTGATCAGTCGTCAAGCGGTATCACCATCCGACTCGAAGACAACAAAGAAATTCAATGTGAAAGCCTCATATGCACACTTCCTCTGTAAGTCCCATCCCACACCATCACATCACCACGCCTTCCACCAATGCCCAAAGCTACTCTCCCAACCAAGATAACAACAATAACAACAATCACTAACCACGTCCACAGAAACTGCCTATCAGACATAGAATTCACACCACCCCTCTCCCCCCTCCGCACCCGCGCAGCAAAAATAGGACAAGGCAACCGCGGAGCAAAAATCCACTTCACCGTCTCACCCCCCGCTCAAACACCCTGGTTCGCCAGTTTCGCGCCTCCCTCAAAATTCGTATTCGCCTTTACCGACCACAACGGCACCAACACCGCCTCCGACGCAAAACCGCCAGCAACTCACGCCATAGCATTCACATTCAACCCGCCTCCCACTAAAACCTACTCTACCTCCCCATCAATCTCCGCATCTCCAGATACCGTTCTCCCAACCCTGAAGTCAGCATTTCCGCTTCCCCAAAAAGACACCAGCGCAGCCACAAAATCAGAGATAACAGCATACCTAACACACCCCTGGCACACAGACCCCTACGCAAAAGGTGTCTGGGCCTGCTTCGGCCCGAACTACACGAGCACGTATCTCCAGGAACTGCAGAAGCCGCACGGGAAGGTGTTTTTCGCAAGTGCTGATACGGCGGATGGATGGCGTGGGTTTGTGGATGGAGCTGTCGAGAGGGGGAGTAGAGCGGCTGGCGATGTTGCGAGATTACTTCGTCCTAGACAGCAGGGTGTCCGAGCGAGGTTGTAAGGATCAAGTTTTGTTGGGGAGTGGGGATGGTAGGGATATGTGTGGGATGCAGTGGCAGACAGAGATGGAGATTGATGCTACCAGTGGGTACGTACGTACTGTAAAGAAGGCAGGAAGGAAGGGATTTACTAGGACATTACTGTATATTCTGTATTTCTAACAGTAAGAGACATCCACATAGAGGTATGGAAGATCTAGATTATACCACTACCACTACTACTACCTCGCTATAACACGATGGTCTTCACCTATATGTACGCTTATACATATTTGTCTGTTCTAAGTAATATGAAGAAAGAACCCTTTTGTGAAATGAGATATGTGTTACTGTCCACATGTACTGTAAGTGATTTATGTATACACTATGGTTGCTTACAGTAGCTAGGTAGGTATCTGGTATGGATTTCACGGTGTCCTACCTAGGTAGGTACCTACGTATGTACGTATATAGTCAGGGCATATTGACGTCCTTTCGTACAAATACAGGGTAAAAGATTGATACATGTAAGTTACATATCCCCATACATACGTACATGACTGAGATACGTCATACGTACCTCTCTGTACTTTATATGAATCACTTCAAGGCTTGCTTGCTTGCTTGCTTGATGGATTGATACATATACCCACCTCCCCCGAAAAAAGCCCATCACCCACCCAACCAAGCCACATACATACACAAACCTACCCTACAGATTCGCCTTCATCCTGCTCCCAGCCTTGAACGCAATCCCATACTCCCCCTTCGACGAGAACGCAATCGTACTCCCCCTATGAATGACAAACGTATCACCAGCGACGAGATCGACTTTCGTGCCGTTTTCGTCTTTTAGTGTGATCGTTCCTAAACAACCGCATTCAATATAAGCAAGAGCAAACACCAACAGTGGTGTGAGGAGTTAGTGGGAGGCTGGATGTACGTACCTTCAATAACAACGCCCGTCTCATCATAGTCGTATTTTGGCGGTGTTGATTCATCGCCTTTTTCGATGCGGAACCATGAGCCTACGATTGGGTTTTTGATGTCTTTTGAGTTGGTGCCGAGGATGTCATCTGCATTTTTGTTCGTATTAGATTTGCTGTGCTACTGTGCTGTACTGTAGTGAAGAGAGATTTTCTGGGTCCTTACTGAAGTAGACGTGTGACCCTGGTTCGATGGCTGGGATTTTGTAGATTTCGGTTTTGGACTTGTGCTCGAATACCATTGTGCTGGTTGATTGACCGATACTGACACTGATACTGTAGGTACTGTTGGATCGTGAAGGGAAGATTCAGTGACTTGTTGTATGTGTTGGGACCTACTTTCAATCATACAGTAGGAGTTTGTTGCTTTTGATACAGTACTATTATGGATTTGGGTTCCGTGGTGGCTGTTGGCTGGATGAATGGATGTGTCGGTGGAGCACGGAATAGTACCTGTGAATTATTTGGAAAGAGGCTGTCATTTTAGCGCTGCATTTTATTTCCTGTTCGGGGGATGATCGTCGAGGCCTTTGTCCGAATAACTTGCCCGGTTCGGTGCGGGGGGCGTTCCATTAGCGAAAGTACAGTATTTCGTCTACTGAAACTTGGTGAAGCTAGCCGATAGGAGATTGCAACTGCTGCATCGAATGCGCTTTGTAGATAAATGGTGTATCGAGGTTGGTAGGGCATGCTGGTTGACTGGATGATTTCCTGCACGGTCGCAGCATATAATCTGAATACTCAAGCCGGTGTCTTCTCTTGCGAGGCAGTTCGGAAATGTGATAAAGTAGGAGTAAGGCCGGACCAATGTGTCATTTGCATGGAAGTTTGAAGCTGTTCCGTTGAGAGTATCATAGAAAAGTTGGCTTCAGGCCGGTCGAGCAATAACTGTGTTATGGAAGTTTTCCGTAGTGTACAGTAGATCCACCTAATTGTAAGTGGTCATGACGCGACAACAACAATCTGAATGAGCTCAAGGGATACCACAGGACAGTACTTCGTGTGGGTGTGGGAGAAAAGCTCATCTTTTGTGTCCTGTTCTTCCTATACTTCAGCGCATGTGTAGCTGATGTTCAAGCTTGCCGTGACCTAGATGCTATATCGTCCTGTTGATCATCAAGAGTATACCGTTGTGTTTGAGGGTACCATGTCTGAACAGCCTGTTTTTCAAAATACTGTCTTCATTATTATTAGGAAGTCCCTGCGAGGCAATATCACCATTATCAGCGAATTGGAGGACCCATACAATTCCAGGTATATAACTCGAATGAGGCTCAAGAAACAGAAGAGTAACGTCACGCCATAACAGAACGCCATCCCTGTCCAATGATAATGTCAATCCAGAATGTATCCAAACCCATATCTAGTCTGGCCCAAATTTCGTGGATAACCATTTCGACAATATTTACTGATGGGTAGGGTAATCGGCACCGAATATTTGCTAGTCTCTTCAATAGATGTTTGCGAGGGCTCTTGAGTGTTGACACTGACGATTCCTTATCACACACATGGACTGTATTGGGAAAGAGGTCATCCATGTTTGTATCTTCCAAGTTTTCCAGGACAGGTTCTGGATCGGATATGCTAGGTGTATTGAAGGTTGTCGCAGGAGAGCTGTCCATTTCGAAAACTGACTCGTATAGTGAACCGGCTTGGCCCATGCTATTCGTACTTTCATAGAGCTCTCCACTGATAACAACAAGGATTATTTGTTCTGTGCTAGTTGTGCCAGAATCATGGTCATTTTGTGATAAAAGGTAGAGGACATATTGGGCGGCAGACTTTCGCCACAACTGACTAGCTGCCTTTAATTGCTCATCACTTGTCAAATCTTCACCCTCACACCTGTTGGATACCAATCGTTGATGAAGCAGGTCCGGAAAACACTTGTACAGTGTTAGAAGTGCCGCAATTCGGTAAACTTGACTCATTCGAATCAAGTCCCTTATTGATGTATGAGCGTTGCTATCAAGCACAAAATCATCGACTGATGGCAGCTTAAATGATTGCAATTTGGATTCAAGCAGACTGGCCTTCTTAAGACTGATGCTTTGACGTTCAATATAAGCCAATGTGATGACAGGAGAAGCAAGAGCTTCCAAACGAGAACTGTATGCCAGGGTGCACACCTGACCCATCAACAGAAACACCTCAGCTGAAGCTCCTGTCAATGGGTGTGGCACATATCTCCCATCTGAAGATCGTCTGATGTAAGGATCATTCTCGGTCAGTTCTGGAGGATCAGACAAACCATCAATTTTTGCGTCACTAACACAGGACAAAGCACACCACCAATAGACCAGTGTCTGCCAGAAGAACTTTCGAGCATTCGGCGTCTCGTCTTGAAAGAGGTGAAACATTGAAACAGCAGTGTTATAGTGGTGTAGTCCAAGGTCTGTGGAACCATCCCAACTTTTAGAAAGGCCATACATGATGATGCATAACACTAGCTCTAGTCGTCTGTCTTTCAGTGTATGCATGCCTGACTTTATTTCTTGGTTGATGTGAAACTCGACTTGGGATTGTGTTTGGCGGTAGAGCGGATTCTGACATCCATCGGTTGAACTGGTCATGTTGTATGCCATGACAATGTAATTGCAAATGGATCGTGATAGAATGGAGGTTTTGTGGCGTAGAAGTGGACCAGTCCGAAAAGGGTTGAAATCAGGGTCACAGGCGCAAAGACAGCGAGCAGTTATGGAGCAGTACATGTCGATTTGAAGTGCTGAGTCGTTGAAGACAGGACTTCCAATATGTTGGGAAGTTGGGTACGAGTGAGGTGAAGCATCGACATAGCCACTATGCCTCCGAATTGATAGGTTCCGCTGGGCCTGTCCTTGAGATGTGAGATGAGACCATTCCACACCAGACGGACTCTTTCCAGTACTCTCGTTACTTTCCCTCGATAGTGTTGGCGTTAAATCAAGCCAAACCTCACTCATCGAACAGCCGGTGTCGTGCGAAGAGTAGATATCTTGATCAGTCAAATTCGTCGGTAAAGTAGTATCATCAGTAGAAATGGAGTTTACATCGCTCTTCGTCAGCTTGGATGCTGTCGCTGTTACTTGAGCCGTATCATAGTTTGCCTTTTTTGTGTTTGAAGAACGATACTTTTCGTACTTCGTCTTCCATTTCAACTGCTGTGCGTATCCTGGACATTCCAGGTTTTTGGACTCGCATTGCTTACAACTCGGCTTGCTCTCGTCGCATTTAATCTTGCTAAAGTCAGAACATGCTTAAGTCGGACCGAGAATATGCGACTAACTCTTTTCTTTTTGCATGATGAGCACCCAGTACGTGATTTTATGGGAACAGCTGTTGTTGTTGGACGTAGCATGTGGTCAAGCGGAGGTGGGATGATGAAAAAGGCGTGATGATGCCTAATACGACTTGTCTGTGTAGTACAGTACTGTAGTTGATGAAGGCTTATCTGGGGAAGGTGGAGGAAGCGAACCTTGGCTTACGAAGATAACCTCCAGGGACTCTATGATAAGCGATAGTTATCCAATCAACCCTCTTCTCCCCTCTTGCCCCACATCTGCAGGGATTCCTCTGCCCTTCCTCCACTCCCTACCGTCCGAAGCGTACCTACACACTGGTACTGTACTGCTTCCAACCAGCAAAAATGTCAATCTATTGATCGTCATATCACTAAAATCATCAACTGAAACCTTAACCCAACACAAACCAGCGTCACAACCACATAATTTAATCGCAAACGAAATGGAAGAACTAAAATCCCGTACCGACTACTCCAAAGCTATGATGCCTGACGGTCTCGCCGTCCTCGAAGGTACAACGACATGGTGTCCGCAATGCAAAGCCATCGCACCAACTGTTGATAAACTAATGAAGAAGTACCCCGATGCACGGTTCTACCAGGTAGGTACAAAACCTCCTCCATTAGACAAATGCTTGAAGTTCTGGTTACAGGTGTGAGATACGTAATGACTGATTTCGTAGTACAACGTCGAGACGGCAGAGGATATTGCACATGAACTTGGGGCGACGCAGGTGCCGAGTTTCACGGTGTTCAAGGATGGGATGGTGATGGATGGCGTTACTGGGGCTAAAGCGCGGGAGCTGGAAAAATTGATCAAGGAGAACTATGATGGGAAAGTGGTTGAGGAGTAAGGTAGGTCTAGGTCGGATTTCATGGCTGAAAAGTTCGGAGGGAAATGCCTAACATCTAACATGTTCAAAGCCGTGTCGTTCCGGCCTGTTGTTATCGAGAAGGCCGTTGATCATCAGTGGTATGGTACAAATGGTACGCGAGGACAACACTTGCACATAGCATGCAGAGCAGGCAGACTTCTGATCGCGGTCAGTGAATTTTGTCACGCCATGGTCTTTTGGCTTGATGGTTTGAGAAGTTACTCGCCTCAATACTCGTTGCCTGCTTGGCTGCCAATCCTAGCCTTTCACAAGCCTGTCAATGGTAGCACAAAACCGAGGGGACGCTTTCATCGCTTCAGGAGCGTAACACTCTCTTCAGTTGATCGTTGAATATTGGAGGTATCGGGCTGCCTGTGCTATCTGCTTGTTGTGCATATTAGGTGTTCGGTTCATTCAAGAAGCTGGTTATATCTGGTTCATTTCTTCTCTAGCCATTAAGTAGGTGCTCAATCTAACAAGTGATCCAACAGTAGAATACTGCAATATTCAGAATGTGAGAAATGGGCATCGGATTTGGGAGGACGTATGTGTTGAGATGCGGCTTATCTTCGCATCAATTCGAATTTAGACGAGCAGTAGGTATGTGTGAAAGTGAGAAAAGTTCCCCATATCATTATCATATCGCATTAATTTGTATCAGGCACCCCCTGATACTTCATCATCTGTACAATTTGTACCATGTCATATACGCCATTCTACCCTCCATCCTCCCATAAATCCACGCTAATGTCGCCCCTCCTCAAAGACCAGTGTCATAACCCTATGACCCTCTTCTACCCTTGGCGGTAGTGCTTTCGCCGTCCTCACTAACAGCCTTTCGTGGAGTGGGTGCCTCACTGCTGCTAGCGACGCTCTCAATCCGTCGCTTCCCATCATCCATTCCGTTGTATGTACCTGCACTCAAGAAGTTGTCATCCTCAACCTCATTGGCATCCACATCGGCAAAGAGAGGAGCATCGTCCGCAAAATCAAAACCTGTACCGCCGTTGTTGCCGTTCATGTTCTGGCTATACGCAGCATTGTTGAGCGTCGAGAAATCGTAGTCACCATTTCCATCATCTTGTATGTTCCCGAAATAATCGTGAGAACCGAGGAAATCGTCAATGTTTAGCGGTGGAGGTGGAACGTCTTGACCGTCTCCAAGGCCGGGTATGGAACCAGACGGTGATAGGGGCTGTAGAAGGCTCGTGAGGTTTTCGACCGACTTGTCTTGTGCTGCTTGTAAGTGCGCAAGATGTTCCAAGTCTCGCCGAGAAGCATTAATTCGCTGGTCAAAGTGTGCCTGTTGAGCATTTGTGCGGGAAGGAGAGACGAGAGCGCCATTGTTACCACTGCTTTGTGGCCGCTTACTACCCTGAGCTTGAGCGTTGAGCATTCGAAGCATATTATCTCGTTGAGATGAGTTGACAGGAGTTGTACCACCCGTGATTTCCAGGTCGTTGAGCACATGGGAGAAGTCGGGAATTGGAGTGTTGCGGCCAGAATTTTGCGCATTTGTAGTATGAATGAGCGACATCATGTCGTCTTGCTGCTGCCGCCCTGTTGAAGGATAATAGTTTTGTTCACCAACCTGATTATTATCGGAGTCAACTATCTCCTCGACATGAGCAGATTGTGGCGAGCGAGCCATATGCGATGGCCTTCGAGATGGCCTTGGTAGGGGGCTGTTGGTAGATGACGGTGATATCGTGCTTGCACGGTTGTTAGTGCCATCAGTGATCATCAATCGTTGTCGTTTGGCAGGATGGTAGCCTTGATCAATGGACCCTTCTGGAACATTGTAGACAAAATTATCAACATCAACCACGCCGCCATTACCGTTCTTGTCAGAAGCAAGAGTGCTTGCAAAAATCTCGGCGATATCCTGGCCGCCTTCGTGATTCTGTAAACTTCTATTGTACAGAGTTGCCAAGAATGTCAGGATCGCATTAATAGAATGTTCGTGTCGAGAAAACTTTTCTTGATAGTCGTTGGCCTGCTCGACCAATGCATCGTGTTCCCGCTTCACTTGACCAAGCATTTGTGTAATCTGAGTCTGGTTTCGTCGAATCACTGAAAGTTCTCGTTGGATATTCTGCATCTGCTCAGTGCTCAGTGGTCGATCGCCTTGGCCAATGGCCAAAGGTGGTCGAGGTCGAGTGATATCTGCACTATTGCTGTCCTCTACAACGAAATCTTCATCCTCTTCTCGTTCCTCCGACTTCCCACGCGGCTGTTTCTTCTGAACTGTCGGCTGGTTCTTCGGCTTCTGGATCAACCACAACAGATCTGGATAGCCTTGTCGAAAGTATGGGTTGAAATATTCTGAAGGACTCTTCGCCTTGCGCTCGCTCGCACGCATCGAGTTGTCTGACAAACCCACCTTCTTATGAAAGCCATACATATTCAATTGTCGCACAAAGGAAGCATAGTTGTTGTGCTTGAAGAGCTCGGGGATCAGCTTGTTCGCGAAATCGTCCTCGTTCAAGACAACAAAAGATTTGCCGTCATCGGCCCATCGAATCAGGTCGGTATTCTTAGGGTTCTCTAGAAAACTGGTGTTTGTCAGTAACAACTCGACCAGGTTGAGCACACTACTACTAACCTGTGCAGCTTCAGCACAAATGGGGGTATCTGCTTTCTTTTGGACTGCGCATCTCTCTTTGCTATCTGCGCTCTGGCAACAAGTTCGTCTATGTCATCACTCCACGCTGGGGCCGAGTCCTGCTGTTGTGTGGGCGTCGCTGCTTGCTCAGGCATCCATAGATTTGTCTGTGTCGGCTGTCGAGTCAGTGCTTGACTCATCGGTCGACGCGCCAGCTGATTCGAATTTCGTGTGGGGCTCTGCGCTGGATATGGGTTCTGCGGTAGGTTGTACATCTGTGGGTTATTGTACGCGCTAGAGTTTGGGCCATCTGTACCCCAGTTCAAGAACTGATCATCGGTCATTGGAGGCTGCACAGTATTCTCAAAGCCATTCTGCATCTGCTGCGGCTGTTGAGAGAAGCCCGGAGGTGTGGTGCCTGGCGCAGGCCTCTTGCGAGACATGTTTTGCAAAGAGGACATGTTACATCAGAGGTAAGTGAGAGTGTATTGGAAGAAGTGGGAGGATTTAAGAGTCTGTTTGCGTTCCGCCGAGACGTTCAAGACGCTGCGGAACGACAGAGATCGATCCGGAATCGCAAAGACTCTGCGATGAAGCGTTGAAGGACTCGGTCGGTAACGAATGGATTGGGCGATCAATATGCGGGAAGATGCAGGGCAGATGAGTCGACCGGTCCTCTTGGCAACTCAGTGGGATTCACCAGTTTAGATTACTGACACTTCATCCGAACGGCAGCACATTGAAAAGAACAATGTACATTGAAGGAGACAATTCTATAAGACAGACCTACAGACCACATTGAAATTGCGGTAGACTCACCTCCGATTTGGGCAGGACTGAGGTCAACTTATGACATCTTCGCGAAATTGCAGCCTAATCCAAATTTGGTCTAGCCTTTTTCTTCTCCTGATACATTCAAGTTGTGCTGCGACGTCCTTTCAGAAACCTTTCAGAACTCCGAACAGCAGGACAGTCAAACTATACAAGGTCATCGATGCTCGTCAAATTGCTGGCTAACATCGGAGAGCCGTTTGGACCTTGATGGTGGCTAGACACTATACATGTATTTGCTCAGTGGTACCATTCGCCTGACGCAGAGATCATGTACTATTAACGCCCACTTCTTTCAAGTGAAAACCATGGGCTCATCATCACCAAAACAGCCTGTAAGGATTGGAGGACTAGAACTTCGGACTACTCAAGGCTCATATACTGTTGTCAACAGAAGAGCTGAAGTGAGACGTTTCCAAGCATACGAGCTAAGTTGACGTGAGACTCGAGTCCAACATTCACCTACATCTTGGCCAACTTTAGTATTCTGTTCTGTTTGTTTGCGATGCCGAGAGCCAGTTGCTCGGTCACTGGATCCGTTGACGCGAAGACCGAGGATTGATTTCTAGTAAAAATTGATGTCTTGAGGTTGGTGCACTCACTAACGTGGTCAAACCCGGCAACACTGCACTCCCGCCAACACTCACGCTGTCTGTTGTGTGATTAAAACATTTCGATTCATGCCCTTCATTGAAGTTACCATCAATACAAAAATCTGGCCACTCTGGGTTTCAGAGTCGGTCTCATCCAATTATCTACACCATTCGATCTCTGGTAGCACGACCAGTTCACCAGCTAGATCACAACAAAGATGTAGGTTCACAGCCAATCAAGATCACTTTCATTGGCTGACTTTGTAGGGCGAAATCTGATGCCTACACCAATTTTGAGGACAAGCTCGCAGACTGTGTCGCCGACCTTCGCTTTGCCATCCAAGCTCTTCCAGATTGTTTAGAAGGGGACCATCTTGCTGGCTGCAAACTTCTCGTGGAACTTGTGGAATATAGGGAACGACTCCAGGATTGCTTTGCCCAAACACCTCCAAGCTATCCAGCGATATGTATCGCAGTGGCTCGAAATGACGCCAAGGAGGGAGCCAATGCTTGCCGGAAGCTCAGGAAGCGATATTCTATCGACAACAATAATGCAACGAAGGTGGTACGTGGCGACGAGAACCCACGTGGCGATGAGAACCCAAGTGCCGATGAGAACCCAAATGCTGCTAGAAACACACGAATTGTCAATCGTGTCCTCAATCGAGCTTGTCGCCTTGCTCGGATTTCAGTTGATCGCGATGTGGTGAAGGAAGTTGTCAAGCAGAAGCTTGACCCATCCGAGATATGGGTGAAGTCAGACGTACGATCTCTCGTGGAAAAGTACGTCAAAGAGAAAGCGGGTTTGGCTAAGCTTGACGAATTGAGGTGGACAGAGCCGTGGATTTCCGAGTACGACTATGAGCAAATGCCATAGATAGGGAAAAGCCAATCGAGTCTTGCATACTGCATACTGTACATGTACATACTGAATGAGTTCCAATGACATGGTTTGAATACGCGTACCATGAATGGTGCTTGCCACACCGAGCTCTTTTAGAATGCAACCAATCTACCCAAATTCCCATTTCCTTTATTTCCCAATCTTTGTCTTGGGATGAAATCTGTACTCTTATTCACAAACACATTCAGATACTCAGGTTGTGCTGAACAAAATCGTTTTCAAATGCGAACAGAGCACGTCAACGCAGTAAGTCCAAACTTACAATCATCAACCTCTGTCACAGTTATTCTTGCCCTGACAGATGCAGACAAATAACCTATACACGCACAAGACACCACCAAGCATGACTCAGAAGCTACGTTGACTCTCTCTTGACAAGGCGCTGGACCAGCTACACTGTCATTAAACCCATGACAATCACCGCTATAAGATGTAGGTACGTACGTAATACAAGTCGCTGTCGAGCCATCCTCCTTTCCTCCATGTTCTCAGCAGACAGCTCGGACACGAATTACAAACAACCCAACACACCTCGCAAGCAAGAATACAAGCAACAACAAAATGAGCGCCAAGACAGACGTCCTCAATATACCTATCAATCGAAGTATACAAGAGCTCAACGGTCCAAGCTGAGAACAACAGCGAACAACGGAGAACAGCGACACATGGCAGTGATAAAGGGGGCGTATCGATATAAATCCGAAAAGAGCTAGCGTCAAACTTCGATATCTGGTCGAACAAGCGTACAGAGCTGGGAGACCTGAGTGAATAGAGCAGTTTATAGGAAATGGGTCGGAAGTGTCGAAGAGATACTGTCAGTAAGACTGATCATGTCAATAGACGTACTGCATCAGATTTTGTAGACCTCACGTAGACGGAAAGAAAGGCCATTAATTCGGCTTGTTTGGCTCCGTCAGGATGGTGATGGAAGGGGTTCTGCCATTGCGAAAGAGGCAAAAACCCCTCGAATTCGTCTTCGAGTATGGAGGGACACTTTTTGTGAGGGACATGCTTTATTATCCAGATCTGCTTATCTCAATTGTGTAAGTTTCATTTCGACTGGCATGGAGTGGTGAGTTCTGAAATCTGTGTGGAAGGCCGAGGACATAGCATGTATAATCTCGTAGCAGCAGAGCTTGTACTCCACGCACGTACCTACCTTACGTATCACTTTCGAAAGCTGCTAAAACAAGGCACATGGAAAAGAGAGTGTATGGTACAATCCTCGTTTTGTATAAAAATAGCAGTAACGTACCATCAGCACTGACAGCCTGCAACAGTCCTCTGGAAGAGCAGACAGACTCTATCATATCATCTCACTCGTAGGACGTTCAAACCCATTATGCGACCAACTCATTCAGTTGATCGGCCACCAACTTGGCCAAAGTCTTCATATCTTCTGCCTCAGCATGTATCCCTGTTCAACCTTCAACATTTTTGCTGTCTAAACCTCATCGAAGTCCTCAACCTGCTGCTCAAGTGCACTCTTCCAGCTAATCCTATTAGTAGCCCGACTAGCAACCTCACTAACATCATCATCCTCATCATCATCAGCGGCATCAGTCTCCATCTTCCCCTCCATCTCCATCTCACCATCAACCACAACCTTCGCATCCTGTCGCTGTCGCTCCTCGTATTGCGACCAGCGCTTCTCACTACGCTCCTTCTTCGTCAATTTACTAGCCGCATCCTTCACGAGATCGAACTCTTCGTCTTCGTCGCTGTCAATCACTTTAGCACCTGCGTCCTCGCCAGCGGAGTCGTTGTCCATAGCGTAGGATTTAGATCGTGATTTGGAGCGGGCGGGGAGGGTGCCGGTTGCAGTGGTGGTGATTGAGAGATTTGGGTTGTTGGCTAGGGGAGTGTTTGTGTCTGATTCGGAGGTTTCTTCGATGTTGGTCTCTTCTGCTTCTTCTTCGTCTGAGTGTTTGAGTTTTCGCTTCTTGGCGGACAAGGTTGGGGTGTTAAAGGGGGTGGTGGTGCTGCGCTTTGTGGGAGTTGTGAGCGGTTTCATGGGTGTGTTGTTGGTAGATACTGTCTTTGGAAATTTTGGGCCAGCAGGAGTAGGTGGGGTTGAGGAGACCTTGGAGACTTTGGTTTTTAGGCCGAAGCTCTTCTTGATCAGTTTCAATTGCTCTTCACAGGCGCGTGCGGTGAATGTTTCGGGGCCGGGCCAGTCATTGGCGATGTTTTTGAAGTCGATTTTGACATTGGAGTTTTGCTCGACGATTTTGAGCAGGAGCTGTTCGAGGTGTTTGTTAGTCACAGTTAGTTGTAGGAGGGCAGGTTGTGGGTTGATATTAGGTAACATAAAAAAGATGTACATAAATGGACGTCAGTACCAATACTCTCCGATTACTTTTACCTTGAGGAGGAGAGTGGTTGGTCACTGAATTATGATGACTGACATAGGTATTGGTGGGATGACTTACGTTGAATTTTGCCTGCTCTGTCCACCGGGTCGGCATGTTGATTGCAGTAGCTTGTCTTCGAGTTAGGATAATTAGGAATGGTGATCAAGTACTCGTGACACAGTAGACTGTATAGAGGAGAATCGAAGGATGATAAGTAGGTGAATGGAGATGACAAAGTGCGAAGCAAGAAGTAGAGACAGAAGAGGTTGAGAGCGGCGGAAGAGACAATGAGTGAAGAGTGCAGGAAGTGAAAGTCATCTGTCTGCAGGCTGAGTAGTGCAGGACATGCTGGTTCAGTCGTAGTGAATACCACTTCATATGTTTGCCTTCTCCTGACCAGGCGTACAGGATCTTCCACCCTAGCTTTTATTGTCGAACCCTTTCATTTGACTTCAATGTCGTACACAGCGTTACATCCTCCATTAGAGTCGAGCCTGTTGTTTCCTCCATAATCGATACAAATAATACACTACCGCTGACCCCGCAGTGGTTCTATACACAAGAAAAGCAGCAATCGCCCAATTCATTCGAGAGTAGTATCCCTCCAGGAGTCGACCAACAGAGTCCTTCGGATTTGATCCTATCCCAGAACCTTCGATGCCTACCTCATGTTGTCCTTTCAAACTGGTGGGTTCTCCTTCTGTTACGGCCACGGCGTGTGAAGTAGCATCCATAGCAGTCTGGCTAGCACGTCTTCGCTTTTTATACGGCCAAGTGCCTGCACTCAAATCGTGAGCATTGTTCCTCCGCATTGAGTATGTGAAGATCCAGACAAACAATCTGAGGTCCAGTGGTGTGAAGGTAGGATAATTCCACAACCTCACAGCGTTGTACGGAGGTAGCATATCCAGGAAATCAGCCAGGACACCCAAAGTCAAACCCCAGAGCATAAGCGGCTGCAAATGTGCTAGTCCTTGATTGGATGAGGGTATACCGAATGCACCATCGGCCAGCCCGGAGAACGTCGATTCTCCTGTTGCAGGGATGAAGCCAGGCACTGATGAAGCATAGACACTTTCAGAGGGTACGAGCTTGACAGCGGAGAGCATCATCTTGCCAAGCAAAAGTCTTAGTAGCCACTGTAATGCCGGTCCACCCTGTTTAGCCATGCGACTGGCAGTATCAACATACTCTCGTGTTCTCAATTTTTGCGAGAGAAGCGCTCGCAGGGGCACCCAGTGCACAGATGCGACTTCATCAGGCGACGGATGTAACCTCGGAGTACTCTTTGCTGTATGCAGAAAAATATACGGGCATAATACCATTAGGGGCACTCGCCCAATAGTAGTTGCAACAATTCTTTCAGGCAAATTGCCTATTTCCAAGACCTCAGAGACGCTCAGATCGAGACCAACTTCTTCTCGTGTCTCTCTTATGGCTGCTGCAACGTCCGACTCATCTTCCGGATCTCGCTTTCCTCCTGGTAATGCTATATGTCCGGACCACCGATCGCCTGCTCTACCAGCACGCTTGATGAACAGCACTTCGGGATCACCATTTTGAACCCAGTCTCTGGAAAAGAATTCGTCTATAGATGATGCGGGAGGCTCATCTGTGTGAAGGTCCACAAGAGACTCTTTTGGCTGCGGAATGGGCTGGAAAGCTGGTCGCACACGGATGATGACGGCAACGCTGGCGCGTTTCTTGCAGGACTCTGGGTTCGACACGTGCGGATAGGGAAAGGCTCGAAGGTTGTTTAGCACGGGTTGTAGCTGTGCGAGTATTTCTCTTGACTCAGCCATGTTATAGTAGGTGAGAGGTTCGTCTTCCGACCTTGCAATAACAACATAGAAACAAGGCTACTGATGCAGTGCCTCGGCCTGCCTAATTACTTCACCGATGCGGGCTCGCCTTAGGCACGAACCGCTAGTGTCCGCTCGCCTGACTTTCTCAAGGATAAAAAATGACGACGGAAAGCGCACGGGTTGCCGAGATCATGCGTGATTGGCTAACAGCGCTATTAGTACTGCTTCTACAGTATCTGCAGGAGTGGGGTTTACTTGCAAAAGCATGAGCTGCGACACATTCTGAGCTTTCGTATGCAGTTTGAATTGGCACAAATGCTGTTTGTTACACTAGATATCCTGTACTTGCAATTTTTGAGCACACGATAGTCAACATGCGTTTTGAACAGACCTTGTCAACATCCATATATCCACCATGGAAGGATAAGTACATCGACTACAACAAGCTCAAAAAGCTTTTACGTGAGGACGAGACCTCTCCAGATGGTCGTCGCGGACAGGATGATGGCAATTGGACTGAAGACGACGAAGAAAACTTCGTGAACGAACTCACCAACGTTCAGCTTGAAAAAGTCCACCAGCACCAAGCTGATACATTTAGTGCATTGCGAGATCGAACAGCTGCTTGCGAGTCCAAGCTCCAACCAACAACCGGCGATGCGGAGGCTGCGAACGATGAGAAGAAGAAAGAGATCGCCAAAGACACTTTGAAAGAGCTTGATGAGATAACCCAGGAAATTACAGAGCTTAAGAAATTCAGTCGAGTCAATTATACCGGTTTCTTGAAGGCTGCTAAGAAGCATGACCGAAAAAGAGGCCGAAAATACAGAGTCAGACCTATACTGCAAGTCAGGATGTCACAAGTTCCGTTCAATACTGAGGACTACTCCCCATTGCTTTACAGGCTATCGACTATGTATGCTTGGGCGAGACAGATCCTGGAAGGGGAGGACTCGCGCAAAGAGTCAAACACGAGTGTGAGACCAAAAGACACATACACAGCTCACAAGTTCTGGGTGCATCAAGATAACCTTCTCGAAGTTAAGACCCACATTCTTCGTCGACTACCAGTCCTGGTCTACAACCCACAAAGTTTAAAAGTGGTTGACGGCTCTCAGAAAGACCCTACTATTACTTCAATTTATTTCGACAATGACAAGTTCGACCTGTATCAAGACAAAGTGAACAAAGCCGAAGAATCTAAATCTTTGCGTATTCGGTGGACAGGCCAACTTGAAGACACACCTGAAATCTTGATTGAGAAGAAGATAGTAAATGAGAAGACCGGCAGTCGGGACATCAGGATCTCAATTAAGGAAAAGCATGTCAGATCGTTCCTCGCGGGTGAGTACAAGCTCGAGAAGCAGGTGAAGAAATTAGAGGATAGGCATGGGGTCGGTTCCGAGCAGGCCGAGAGCTTGAAGGACACTATCAACGAGATACAGCAATTCATCAAAGACAAGCGACTTGAGCCACTGTTGCGTGCCACATACGCCAGAAGTGCTTTCCAGATTCCTGGTGACGATCGTGTACGGATTTCCATCGATACACATCTGGCTCTGATCCGAGAAGATGCCATTGATACCGACCGACCGTGCCGTGATCCCGAAGACTGGCATAGGAGAGATATCGACGAGCAGCGCATGGAATACCCGTACTCTGGTATCAAGAAAGGTGAAATTGCTCGATTTGAACATGCGATCTTGGAAATCAAGGTTAAGGACAGCAAATATACTCAAAACAATAGTTGGTTGAACGATCTAATGACCTCTCATTTGGTCAAAGAGGCACCTCAATTCTCTAAATTTGTGCATGGTGTGGCTGAACTGTTCGAGGACTATGTGAACAGCTTCCCATTCTGGTTGAGCGATCTCGAAACCGACATTCGTCGAGATCCTGAGACAGCATTTCAGGAAGAGCAAGACAAGCAGCAGAAAAAGGCAGAGGACGAGATTGCGGTTGGTAGCTTCCTTCCAGCTTCGAAGCTTTCGACCTCGAAGGGTCGTTTTGGATCTCCTGGAAAGCTACCAACACCTCGCAAATCCTCAGTAATGCAAGACTCACGACTGTCTACATCCGTCAGCATGAAGACGGCACATCCACAAGAAACTGTCGAGGAGCGCGACTCTGATGATGATGGCGTTCAAGGGCATAGCGCTGAAGCAACTGGTGCATCGAAGAGGAGCGGTCTCATGTCAATACTTCCAGCGTTCTCCAACTCACGATACGCCCAACGGCAGCGCAAGGGCGCAGCCAGCAAGGATGCCCCCCTCCCACCGGGTGTCAAAGACCCTGGCCACTGGATCAAAGACCAAGGTCCTCTAAAAGTTGAAGCAAAGGTCTGGCTCGCTAATCAACGTACATTTATCAGATGGTTGCACGTTTCTGTGCTTCTTGGCACGTTATCACTCGGCCTTAGCAATGCTGCTGGCAAGAATAACAGAATTGCGTCGTCCTTGAGCATAGTTTATACTCTTATTGCTATCTTCGCTGCTTGCTGGGGCATTGGTATTTACTTGTGGCGGTCTAGCCTGATCACGAAAAGGAGTGGGAAAGACTTCGACGCAGTCATCGGTCCATATGTGGTTGCGATCGCTCTAGCTATCGCTTTGATTTTGAATTTTGTTTTCCAGTACAATGCGGCTCGTGAGAAGACGCAGGGCAAAGGTTTCTTGGGGCTGGCCCTAGTGGCTCAAGAATTGTGAATATTGAATGGTTCAATGGGTATGGTGTTGAAGAAGCGCAAGTATTGACACACCGCTTGAGATGGAAAGGCCATCTCAACATACATAGCTCTTATGTACATTTGTAGGTATCACTTGCTCTGTATGAGTTAGTAGTCTGAAGTCATCCTAGTGTATATCCGGGCAACCATCACTACCGCCCTCCTTGATTCACCTACGCGACACGCTCTTCAAGTATATGCTACTAAAGAGAACCGTATCCCAAACACACACCACTACTTTGCTCCTTCAAAGCTGACCACTAACCAGATATGTAACTTGAGGAAAGCAGACCTTTCGTCCTCCCCTATGAAATACACACCAAACCCAATCCAACAGATTTTCACACTACCATATACAAACATCGAATGAATAAATTTACGAAAGTCTTCGTCTCCGGGGGTTAACATTGTGATTTCTACTTACATGTACCAAAACTCTACTATAATACAATTCAATAAGTAAATGCGTAGGAGCAGAGCATTATAGTCTAGAGGCTGTTGCTATTACTGTATATTTATCCACCAGGAACCATGATCTAGGATTCATCATTCACGTCTCAAGAAGCGTGCATGTTCTCGGCATCTTTATGCTACCCAGTTTGATATAGTCTCGTTTCATTTGAAACTTCAGTGTCGTTGTAGGGCTAGAAGATTCGAATATGCAGGTACATATGTATCTACTCCCTATACATAGTGTGGTATACATGTATGTGTTTGTTTGTGTGCTATACAATAGGTATGTATACCTAGATCGTTTGAAGTAAATCTAGTGAACTGTATACATGTATTGCGGGATAGTACATGTATGTAGTGTGGCATTAGTATTCGTGGACACATACGTACGTTTCTATGAGTACCTAGGTACGTACATGCGTACATGTTTACGAGTAGAAGGTCTGTTTCTATACATAGATATGTTGGTACCGTAGTAGTACGGTATATAGAGAGATACACACGCAATATGTAATGAGAGGGTATTTTACGTGTTTGTTTATTATTTAGGGTATCAGAAGGTAGTGGCTGTGTGGAATATTGGTACTGTTCATGTATACGCGACTGACAGTGGTACTGCTGTTGATGTTGCAGAAAGTGTCGGTGTTGACGGATATCGGGATTCAGTATATGCTGTCCCAAATTACTCTATGTATGTGGTGCAGCGTGGTAGAGTACGATCAACAATTGAGATACCGGACTTTAGCTAAGCTAGTTCATCTCCAGTATCTGGACGTTGAAATGTGGTGGACTGGGCCTGTCAAGAAATACCTACGTTTGCCGGAAGTGGACAGGCATGTCTGAGTTTGGGGTCATGAGGTTCAGGAGAGGATCGCGAGATTCAGTACAAGCAGTGCTTGGAACTCATGGCTATTTCGAAACTGCGGGTCGCAGCTAAAGTCAGCCCACACTTTACGACATGTGGTAGAAATTGCTGTAGATCCCGTAACTGTACCAACCAGGAAGACGGGGCCTTAGCTGTATTAGGTCGACCCACGGGTTAGATCGCCATGACTCTCGAGCACTGCATGTAAGTACTGTAAGTGAAGGAAGGGACTGGATGGGTAATGTGAGTTTGGTTGCATAGGTGTTTGCGTATGCGTTACATAGGGACTGGGTGCTGATGAGAGTCGGGAAGGAACGAGGATCGTGTGTAGCAATGCATCGAAAGTGGGATTTGAAATAGGAAGGTGGTTTTTGAATTAGGTATGGGTTTAGCATGAGCTTGGTCTTGAATTGTAAATGAAGGTTTGTTTGATAAGGAGCAACGGTCGAATTGCGGATGGGGTGGGATGGTGGTCTTGGGACTGGTTTGCCTTTTGTTCGCGGACTGCGCTGTGTGGGTTGCGTGGGACTTGTTAGATGCTTGATTGAGGTTACATACTGCCTATACTGGGTCTGCCTGAAGTGTTTGATGTGCACTACTGAATTAGCGGTTTCGTTTGTTGTGCCGATCATGTTCCTTAGAGAATGTATAATCCTGCCCTAGCCGGAAGGCTTGTGTAGGACAATATTGACAAGCACAGTCAGCACAAAGTACGTTACAAAAGGTCACGAACGTGTTCGTTCATCTGTGGATAGGTCTTACCACTATGGGTACCTACAGGTAGTCATTGCGCATTTGGATTTGCATTTACCGTTCCGCAAACAGGTCAATCGGTGAAAATCTTTGTACAGTATAATACGAGGATTGGCCTTGGATCAACCACAAAGTTGAGGAGGGGATGATTCGTCCAGTCCGAAATTTCCTCCTGTCCGGCATTGCCGAAGCTTCGCTGGGTTGTGCTCAAGACTTTTGCCTATGTGTGGAGGGAGACTTTGAGGTAGATACTATGGACCGAAAAGATCTCGACTACCTGGTGTGTTTGAAGTTTGAAGCATGAAGCAGTGCCGATCATCCTTGTACAGTACTTGGTACAGTATCGATGTGCTGTTTACTTTGTGGGCTCGAAACTTTCCGGAGCGTTCCACTGTGGTGTACGCGGTCGATCCATGGCTTCAACAAAGGACAACGTGCGATGTCGCACTTTTTCGCCATTTACCGGCAGGTCCGACCATACTGTAAATCTCGTATATTGAACACCATGATGGGGATGGACCCTTCTGTGCAACAGATGCGAGACAGAGGTTATAATTCGGGAACATTTCGGAGTCCTGTTAGTATAAGTCGTCAGCCAAGATGCTAGCTAGGTTAGCATCATGTGAAATTACTGGCTTGTCCTGCGGAATTGTGGGCGCAAATCCAAAACTGTGCCGTAGGGTTTCAGTCGATACTACGCACCCTTCCTCAAAAGCCGGCATAACTTCAAAATCGTGCTTTATTCCGATATCTGATCGTCCACTCGGTTTACTGCCCTTCTTGGTGTAAGTTTCTGAACTGCAGAGTTGTCGACCAGATGGCGTCATCCCGAGACTTCGATACAGCTTCGATCGCTTCGACAGCCACTAAAACCAAGGATCCTGTCAAGAAGGCATGGTGTCAGACGCAATGGACGAACCTCAGTCACCAAGCGCGAAGCGTCAACATGGATAATTATTACTTTGATCCAAAAACTATGTTGCTGGACAGACTCGTCAACAAGAAACTATGGCAACTCATGGTAGGTCATGATAAGCCTGAGCAATGAAACCACCCTTCCATGCTATTGTGTGGGAGTTTCAGTGCAAATTTGTTGACCATGACTTCGTATGCAGAACCGGTTGTATGACTTCCTCGGAGCTGAAAAAGCCGTCTACGCACATCCTGTGATGCATGAAGGAGGTCGTGTCGAATGGCACAACTACGCAGATGAGTGCCAAGGAGTTGTCGGTGAGTTGGATCACGATCCGAGAAGTTGAAAGTACGGAATGACTGACTATGTACTGTCAAACATAGCCGAGATCGTGGACGAGTAGAATTTCAAAGGCCGTCGATTGCTTCACGTGGCTATGTGTCAGCACAACAATCCGGTCATGTTTTCGTAAGTCGGCAATGGCATGCACTCCTGCTTTAAGATTGCCAGAGATGATGCCGACAATCAGGAGTCGGAGCGGTGTTTGAGTAGTCATTAAAAGCAAAAAGTCAGATGTGTCCGTAATCCACTGACGCTCACACAGTGCTGTGGGCTGAACATGGTTTGTCATTGCCAAGGACGGGTTCATAATATGCAAGGCTAACACCAGAGGATGCGCCAAGCTCGAGATCGAGCATCCACCTGTAACGAGCTAAGAGCGTCTCGAACAATCCATGGCCGACGCATACTCGTCACACCTGACCAATTGTCAGCCCATTGAGAAACACTGCGGTCATTACAATAGAAGTGCATTGGATTGCGTATACGAGTCGCCGGAAGTGACTGGCTGAGCTGCGGTCAGGTCTATCCCACAGCTCTGGAACAAGCGGGTGGATTCTGGACCAGTGCCACGCGTACCTAGTATGAGCCCAAATTGTTCGAATGCTTCGAGAAGAAACGTGAGTCAGGGGCGATCGCATGTCGCGTGCATGTGGTGGACATTTGACGGCAGACCACATGGCGCAACGGTTACATCCCCTAACGCCAATGAGGGTTGGGCAGATTGGTTGACCAAAAAGGAAGCTCGGTAAGACGGGCATGGATGTGCTGCACAATATGTACGGTACAGCACAGCAATGCTTTTGGGCCGTCCCCAGTGTGCATAATCGTTAACGCAAAGTTTGGTCTCCAGCACGGTGGAAAGGACGGAGCGAATCAATAGAAAGTGGGATCGACTTTCCTGAAAAGGCCACGTCCGAAATACGCATGCAGCTGTTACTTGGTAGGACAGGCCTGTTAGTGGGCATCACTGTATGCAAGTTGACCAAATGTTCAATGGCTCTTGAGGTCTTTTTGCTCGAGGGCACCAGCTGAGTGGTATCCTACCGTGCAGTAGCTGCAGTGTGCGGCTTTAGCTGCGGCAGTTCAAGTTGTGCACTCGAAGAAGCCAGCTGCATGACCGCTACTACCCGGAGGCAGGAAACTGCTGACGGTAAGTGCAAGCTGCCAAGGCGCAAAAGGTTCTTTTGCATGAACCAGTGACGCGGGCTTGCCATTCATCGCTTCTTCTGCTGTCCTTGTACGCTGCAAGCTGTGAGCTGTAAGCTGTAAGCTGGACTCTAAGCTCCATGAGCCCCCATGCCATCCCGGGCCCGGCCACAGCGTGCTCGGTTATCCTTTTGCTTCCTGTTCTTTGCCTAGTGCGGAGTATCAGGCCAGGACGTCACACAGTAGTGACTAATTTCACAAAAAGCATATACGAAGGACATGCACCACCTTACCGACCTTCTGTCTGGGTAGTTTCCGCCTCTGGTCATCATCCGCCATTCGTGACCTTACATTGACTGCTCATCGCCCCTCAGCGGTTGGCCAAAGAAAAACCTGCTCGACAAGCGTTTCGTACTGTAATCCTTCTTGGTCTTTATGCTCCTTCCGTTTCCATCATAACCTCTAGCTTGGTCTACAAGAGGTTTAACACTGCCACAATCGCTGCTCCACCCACTTTATTGCTCAACCCGCTTTGCATACTTCTTGTCCCCAACAAGGGCATGGTCGCTTGAGTCGAATACACCTATTCCTCTCAGAACACCAACAATACGACTTTTATCAACCAAAAATACTGCCTAGCCGTCAGAAAATCTCTTTGCTTCGGCTGTCGACAAAAGTACATCGCGGAAGCCCGTCCGACCGAACATATACCGAGGATCTCGCACCTCGAAGATGGTGGGCGACAAAGACTCGATACGATTAAGCATATGGTGAACTTGTCCTCACACCACATATTTCGCGTTCATAGTCATGGCGACCGTCGCAAACAGCAAGGGTAAAATTACCAAACGCTCCTCAAATTCGTACAGCGGAGAAGAATGGAAGCGGCACAGACCGCTAATCACTCGGCTGTACTCTGAGGAGAGCAGGACTCTAAAGGAAGTACGTGAACACCTTGAGAATGAATATGGATTTGCTCCAACGTAAGTATGACTGTTCCTTGCTGTCCAGAATGTGTCGACTGATCGGCGGTAGCGAGCGAATGTACAAAAGTCGCTTACATACATGGGGCCTCGACAAGAAGAAAAAGGAACACGAAATGCTCGATCTTGTTCGACAAGGCCTTTCACAGGGAGGCGTGAACAAGGACAAAGTGTTCATGGTGCGAGGGAAGCAGGTGACCCTCGCCGATGCCCTGCACTACTTCAACAGAAAGGGCATCAAGGACCCTGCCAGCCTAATAGAGTCAAATGGGCAATTGCCACGCGAACAGCGCGACCGTGAGCAATCTTCGCCCGAGGATTACGATGTACACACACCATTATCATCGCGAGGTGAAAATTTCGAGGGCTCACATCCGCTGTCAGAAACCGAACTAGATGCTCACTTTAGTCCTGACTTCACGTTACGCAACGAGAACCCAGAATGGGTAGAAAACTTGAAACATAGCGACATTGCAAGTGGACGTCTACAATTACTTTGTCAGCAACTTGGCTATGGTGAACTCGAACCGCTGCCTCCATTCCGCAACGCGGCTGTCGAAGCTACAATTTTGCGCGAGCAGCCTTCAGATCCAAAATCTGCGAAATATCTCGAGGCAATTGTTGCCCAGACCCAATCATATTACAGAGAAATTCTTACCAAACAAGAGATCAATTTGATCAACCCTACCAAATCCTGGACGGTAACGTCCGACACATCTTTATCCGATCAATTTTACTATTCGATGTATCATGGTTATTCATACCTTTGGAATGGCCAACGACGAACGGCCTTTGAACAATTTCAGAAGGCGTTTAGCATGATCGATCAGCTCTTGAAAGAGGGCCATGTCGCCTTTCTCATTTACATCTTCGACCTTGTCATCCGGCATGACGGTACAGGCTACGAGGAACCCCTCCTCTTGCTGCTACAACAGCTCACACAGCTCAGTGAAGTCGTGTTTCAGAATAAAACACATCCAATATATCTCATTGCTTCGTGGCTGTCGAATGCCCCGCCAGATGTCTCGAAAGCGTGGATTGCACTCTCGACTCTACGCAAGCTATTGGCTTTCTTTCAGGATAGTATTGGATATTTTCATGCAGAGACTATAGCTTTGCTGCAGACCTTTGCAACGGGACTTCTCAACAAGAAGCACTATCAGGAGTCGGCCGTGCGATTTCAACAACTGGTTGAAGCGATTTCACTAACGCAAGGTAAGAATACATACGAAGCCGCGTACGCGCTAAGATCGGCATCTGAGGCATACTTTTATGCTGGGCAGTACAAAGAAGCTCTGCAGGCTATCAAGATGGCGCTTGAAAGCTCACGAGGTATTTCGTGGGAGGAAGAGCGGGAGATACACGTCAGATGTCTTCGAGCACTGGCGGAAATTTCGAACGCAACTGGTAGAGCAGACGATGCGCTCCAAAATATTGGATATGTGGTTGATATTTGTGCGGCATCTTTCGGACCTGAGCATACTTTTACAAGACGAGCGAGGATGCATCAGAAATCCTTAAGGAAAGGAGAATCGATTATCGATGGAGCACTGCCACCAATGGTGTATAGACTGGGAAGAGGAGGTGATGCTGCAAAATACGTGTGGACGACGAGATCAAGTCCAACACGGTTGCAAACTTGATTAGTATTCATAACCTGGCCGATTCTCAAACTGATACCCCTTGCTGCGTTTCTTACGTCCACGCCAAAGAGCGTGTGGTGTTCATACATGTCCGGCAACGTGCCTCCTTGTCCTCACAACTAGAAGGCACTACGCAGTTCGTCGTAGTGCTTCTCCCATGCTTGCGAATGTGCCTTGCTCCCTCGCCAAGGCAGTCGTACATCGTACCACACCAATTGCTAATTTTGGCTCTCCGATGTGCCAGGCTTGAAGACCGACCACCGTGACGAAGTCAGCCAATAGCTGTACTTTTGTAGACACCAATCGTGAAAGGGCCTATCCGTTTGATTCGTTAACAGCGCAAGAGCGGGTCTGGTTGTCCGAATGCACCTGAGCATGATTTCGAGGTGGAAATGACAGAATTACCGGTAGTTAAAATTGGTACGGGGCAAGGGTATCGGAGCTTTCTCTACCCCTCATCGGTGGTTAATTTGTAGCCTCATTTCCCACTGCTGGCCCCATTGGCAGCACCATAATACAAGTAGTCGCTATCGTACAGTACGTACAGTACTCTAGTGTAGTGTAGTGAATGATTTCATAGCGGTTTTGGTTAGTCCTCCCGTTCTGATTTTAGAGCCCGGTGCAGGAAGAAGAGATCTTGGCCCACCAATGATGTACGAAGTGTACATCGTGTGGTGTTCATATTGATATATAATATTGGTAGTGGATTGTCCCCGCCAAAACAGAACGCAAACATCGCTGCAGCAACATCCTTTCCACTAACTAGCACTCTGCATCGTCTTCTCGATATTTACCATCAACATCATCCTCAAGAAGCCTCGATAATCTACGACAATGGCCGAGAACAAGTATTTTATCAAGGACGCTATCCTGAAGCCAGCTGTGCACCATGAATCATTTCAAAAGTTGTGGCAGACCAAATGGAAAATGCCGGTACGTCCAGCAAGCTTGCTTTGACCTTGCTGAAGTGCGACGCCGTGATCCTCGAATCAAGTGTTGGCGGTTGGAACCTTGCGCCGAAGTACAAGCCGCGCAGAATCCCTCACATCGCCCATGTCTATGCCTCCAACTTGATCGATGCAGAATGGTATATTCGATTCAAGCTAACACATTTATAGGCTACCATGGGTGTCTACCCATTCATGTTCGGCAGCGTGAAGGACTTCGAACCAGTCGTGGAAGAATTGATCAAGGTTGGACTTGACGAGCACGTTCAGGAACCTTTTTAACAGTTGGTAGAAAGACATGAAAGAACCATATGACTGGGATGCCTATGCCGAGACTTTCTTCCCTCAAGCAGAAAAACTCGCCAAGACGGCCGAGGAGGCTGAACAGGCAGGAGAGCAAGAGAAGGCATGTGAATACTATCTGTAAGAACAGGAACATCCAAAGACGCAAGGACGTTACTGAGTTTTTACCAGACGATCATCCGCAGTCTACCGAATTGCCAGATTTCCTGCACCCAGATCTGAAAGACAGCGTCATGCTTGGACAGAAGGGAAGAAAGTGTTTTACAAGGGTGGAGCGTGAGTTGCATACGAGCTTCCCGCGTGCTTCTGTCTTATTGATTCGATTTCCAGCCTGCTGGCCGATCCCATAAAGGAAGTGTTTGTCCCTCACGTTCATAAGATTGAAGGTGAAGGCGACTCAGTCCCGGGATCTTACTGTCTGCCGTCAAAAGCATCCGCTTCGAATCCCGTACCCCTCGTTCTCATCATTACCGGCCTCGATGGCTACCGAACCGAACTGGCTGTATGGAGCAAAGGCTGGGCGCAGAAAGGCGTGGCAACACTGATCCACGAAATCCCTGGCACAGGTGACTCGCCTGCACTTCGACAAGATCCTACATCCCCAGATCGTCAATGGAAGAGTGTATTGGACTGGGTCGCACAGCAGAAAGAAATCGATGCAAGCAAGGTCGTCGTGTGGGGTTTCTCGACAGGTGGCTACTACGCGCTCCGAGTCGCACATACTGAGCACGATCGACTACTGGCTTCCATCAGTTTGGGAGGTGGTGCACATCACATGTTCGACCGTGAGTGGTTGGAGAATGTCAACAAGCTGGAGTATCCATTCGATCTTGCAGGCACACTGACTTACAAATTTGGATACAAAAGTTTGGAAGATTTTATACAAGATGGTGCCAAATTCTCTCTGCTCAACGATGGCACACTAAACAAGCCGTGTACGACAATGTTCTTGGTCAACGGAAACGACGATGAGATTTTCCCGATTGATGATATGTTCGTGGCTTTAGAGAATGGAGCACCCAAATTGGCGAGAATGGTGAAAGGAAAGAAGCACATGGGCGAGCCTGACAGTTTCTTCATCATCCTCAAGTTCATCTATAAATTGTTGGGCTTGCCGGGTGATATCATGGACCAGATGAAGACACTTCCCACCAAAACGAAATACTGATAAGGAAATTTTGGGATTTTTATATTCCGATCAGGGTGGATCAGCTTGCGTGTGTGACATATTGGGACGTACTTGAAGGCAAAAAATGTTGGTCATTTGTCAAGATAGCCAAATCTTCGTAGAGCATGCTGATACCACCCCTGCATGCAGATCTATAAAGTAAGTAGATGAATAATTCACTTCAACCACTTGAAAAGATCGGCATCGTGGAGCGCCATGCAATGGCTGACAAGGGTTTTAATTCGAGCTGCCCTGGCAAGGCTTATCTAAGCTTATTCGGAATTCAGCACGCCAACTGGTAGACGAAAAGCTTAGCTCATCGATAGCACCTATCTCGGCCCTTATATTTCTGTCGTCATCCAATCATCGTTACTGGCATTCTTGCATCGCAGTCTGGATTGTGATCTGCAGCATACAGTATTAAATGCGATTGTCTTCGAAACCATGGTTCAGCCGATGAGTCCTGAGCCACGCGACACACCATCGGCTACCATCGCGAAAGGCATGCGACGACTCACTTTGAGCTCCCGAAGGAGCAGTCATACAACATCTTCAAAGAGCGGATCAAGTACGACGAGCGAGTCCATGAGCAATTCGAGTCGCCCCTCTCTTGCCGATTCCGAAGGACGTCGTTCAAGCTTAGCATCCTTTTCGTCGCGGTTGAAGAGATCGAAAAGACCCATATTCGAAGAGAAGGAAGCACAACCACCAACTCAGCGGAATGCATGGTACGCGCTGAACATATCTCGGCTGAACCATGTACTCACAACTTGAATAGCCATACCATTGGCGACCGATTTCTTGATCTACCAGCAGAGATACAGACCTCCATCCTTGCATACCTATCAGTCACAGAACTGCTATCCTTGCGCATAACCTCAAAACAATGCCACGCCATCTTCCAAGCCAATGGCACCACCATAGCGCGCAACACATTCCTCGCCACCTTTTCAAACCCGACTGAGAGCGGTACAGCAACCACCTCCACCTACTCTCCTGCCTTTCTGCTAGAACTGTATCCTTCCACCTTCTCCTCAACGACGACAGACGCCTATTTCCTCCGTACCCTCCGCCGCTCCTCCCTCATCAAAGCGCAACTCGACGTCCTCCTAACCTTCATCCAAACTCGCGTCTACATGCTACGGCTCAACGCCCATCTCGACGTCCAGCACTTCTCCCCTTACCGATCCGGGCTCTTCACTCGTCTGTTCAAACCACTCGGCTACATCCAGCACCTCCTCGAATCAATCCGGCACATCATCATCCACATCCACCCATCCCACTCCCCAACCTCCCAATCCACAATCGACACCTGCCGCTCCTGCAACCGCACAATCAAACACCTAATCTCCACATACCCCCCAGAAACCCTAGTAGACATCCACTCCCTCCTAACCCTAACGCTCCAACACCTCCGCGCCGCAACCCGCTCCCCAAGCACAGTAACCAGCTTCGAGCGCAAACTCCGCGGCTGGTCCTACGGCCCCCCTCCACCCTCGCACCTCAGCCAACTCGTGCTCCTAGGCGGTCTGGCCGAATTGCGCAAAATCGACGAAATGCAAGGCAGTTACGGCAAACGGTTGGCTGTCGTGAAAGGCTTCGCTGACACCCTGGCTGAAACGACACGGATTAATAGTCTTGCTTTTCCGGATTTCTATCAATCGGGCTATGATCCTGTCATTAGCACGCCGTCCACGCTCAACAAGAATCCTGTACCATCCTCTTCCTACACCAATAGGAACAGAGAACGGGAAACGACCCTGTCCACAGCCCTCGAATCCCACCCCCCCGACACAGACACACCGGTCCAAAAATCGCTAGACGTCCCCCTCGTCCTCCTGACGCAATCCATGCTCTCCTCCCTCCCAGCCCATATCCACCCCTTCCTCGTGGGTCCGACATCAATTCTCGGTATGCGCATCATAGATGAGAAACTAGCACTGCATACTAGTGGTGGGGTGGAGGATGGGGAGGATAATAGGGATGATGATGGGTTGGAGAGTCCGTATGCGTGGGTTAGGAGGGTTATGGTTGAGAGTTATGCTGCACGAGGACGGGGGGATGACGGGGATGAGGATGGGGATGATGGATTGGCGGGTGGTGAGGTGGTAAGGGAGGATGATGGTGGTGATTTGGGGATTTGAATTGAGGGAGGGTGCATCGGTGTTCTTGGGTATATACGAGGGTGGTTTGGGGGGCATCATGCAAGGATCTATCAAAAGCATGTGAGCGTTATGTTCTTACAAAGCAAGCAAGCACGTACACGAGGGGATGAGGCGCGAATTTTATTCAGAATGGCAATAAGCATTTTGCTACTGTTTCTCTCTGCTATATGAACATAGTCTTGATGGACAATCAGCTGCTGACACGCTTTTCCTCTACACAACGTACAGAGTCAAGTTCCTTTCCATTCCTGTCTGCCTGACCGATTGTTTCACGCCATGCTCATTGCCATTGTTCGTATGCACGTCCGTAAGAAAGTATAGGCCATTGACTGCCGCCCTATTCGTTCTGTGCAAATCCTATGTTATGGTTTGATATTGTTTGTGTGAATTCAGCTCATGTGAGAAAAGATCGTCGAATTCTTTGCCGTCGATGACTGCGCAATGGTATTGAGATCGGGGTTTGAAAATGGCGTGCCGAAAGAAAGGAAATCGTTCTCGCGATCTCATAAGAGATCCAGCTCATGTGCTCGCTTCGTATGTAGTTGTTTGAATGTGTAGCCACTGGTTCTTTACCAGGTAGGCGCAGATCTGTCAAAGATCTAATGTATGCATAGCCGTGAATTGTTCGTAATTTCGTGATCGTTGGCACGTTCGTGTTGCTCATGTCCAAGATGCATCTCACTTGCGTGGAACAGCCCATCAATCATCGTCCCTGTGCAAGCCAAGTGTAGGAATGTTTGTTCTTTAACCTTCTCTTCGAGGTCGTTTCACCGAGCCAATCCGGCTGGCTTAGATGACCAACTAGAGATTGGCACTGTCAGACTTGATCAAGGTCACAAGCGCCCACGAGCATGGACTGCCTGCTTTCTCGCATGTCGATGAGCATGTCTGGCCTTGTTCGAGCCACTCGGACTGTTTGAGAACTTAGTGTCATTGACAATGACAGTATGTGTCATGACTGGTACAGTCGTTATGGTTGTAGTAGTAACTGTTTCGATGATGACCATCTCGACAACATACTGACCACTTGTGTAAATGCTTGTAGAGGTTGAAAGGGCATTGCCCGGCGATGTATCTGAGCTTGGAGTGATTGAAGTCGCCATCGTCGTCGCAGCCACGGATGCGGAATGATAAAGTGTGCTGTCGGGAGGTGCTGCTGAGGCCGAAGCAGTAGTTGGACTTCCAGTCATACTGGTACTAGATGATAATTGAGGTTGGTTAACCACAGATCCAGGATCATGTCTTTCGCCGGTAATCTTTATCGCACCAGGAAGACCATCTAAGAGACCATCTGTGGCTTCGTCGATGATAGCTTCAGATAGAGTCAACTTGCAGGAGTTAGCATCTGCCTGACTCTGAATTTTGCCGTTAAAGACAGGGCATGTGTCGACCTCGCCATCAGTAGTGATCCCAGTACAGCTTGGGTTATCTCGAACCGCTTCCTGGATGCCATCATCCCAAGCAGCAATGAAATCAGCATGGTATCCATAGCCGGTAGGGTCACCGTTGGCAAAGACGAACTCTCCAGGTTGGTTTGCGAAGTTATTGGTTTGCCAAATAGTCTCGTAGAAGAGAATTGGCAAGTAAATGGGATGAGTGGGTGGGCATGCGCCATCTTGGATGAGTGTAGGGAAAGCCACGTGCGACTTGTGATCGGGTGAGTCGAGGTTTTTGCCATCCCAGCAAGATGGGAATATGATCTCGGCACGTACACCATTAATGCAGTTCGTATCAAGGAAGGTCTTGTTGCGCAGCCAAGGATAGGCGAAGCTGGCCTCGTTCTTTCCAGGCTCATAATTCATACAATTGAATCCCATGGCTTTCTCTTGAAGTGCGACTTGTGTCATGTCATCCGGGCCCCAGAAAGACTCAGCTGGTACAGGCCATGGGCTTGTCCATGTTCGCTTGGTTGAGTTGCCGCTGATCATGCGCAGGCTTTTGGGGAAGACAGAGTAAGGGACGTTGGGACCTGCGATACCACGAGTTTCGTATTTGTAATATCTGACAACAGTCAGACAGGACAGTTGGATGGTGGAGTTAGAAACTTACGCAGTCAGACCTAAGGCTAGCTTGACATCTTCAAAGGTACCGTTGTCGTGTTGAAAGTACAACCAAGGCGCCCAGTACGCAGACTTGTCCACAGTGATCATTGAATTCGTACAATTGGAGGCGGATAGAGTTTCACCAGTCGACTGAAAGTCGAGATCTGCGCACACGATCAGCATGGTACAAAGTGTGAAACACTGGAATATACTTACTTGAACCTCCATTCAAGTGATGCACGTGCTGACCTGGCTTACCAGGAGCCATGATGGGGTCAACCCGAGCCATAGCGGTATCACCGATCATGAGGTTTCTGAAAAAGGCATTGCAGGTTGGTAGTGAGATCAAGAAGAGAATCAAGAAGCGCATAACCTGGTTCTTCATCTTGACGTCGGGCAGGAACATAATTAATAGTGCCAAAATCGTAGTATAGAAGGTATGGTTAAGGAGCGTATCGAATGAGTGGTATCGACTGAGCAGGTCGACTGAGCAGGTCGACTAAGTAATGAGCGTAAAGTAGATGGTGTAGATATCGGGTATTGACAAGGTGAAGATATCGACTTTACACGATCGAAACCGACTTTGTGTGAAGATTGACACGCGGTGAAGGGAATAAAACGTGTAAAGGCGACGACGAGTACTGACAATCAATGTCAGGGAAGGAACGACTTATGGTGAGTTTGTGGATTGGAAAGTTATTGAAGTGCGCGCGATCAGCTGCGCAGACGGTTTTTGGTACAAATCAGAGGAACATCAAAGGAGTGTACTTGATCTTTTCCGCGAACGACTGGGTTAACAACGGCTAAGACAGGATCATAAGAGGTGTTTGATCCAACTGGCTCATGCTAGGACTGTGTAAGCCGTTTGCAGTGGTTCAGAGTCTAAGTATATCATGCCTCACTGTCACTGGCCTGCAGCCTCGCACTCTTCGATATATGTACCGTACCCAGGAATCTGCGCAGTCTGTCAACACTAGCAACACCAACCATCCTGATAGTCACTTACCAAAGTTTTTCACGGCTTGTCGGACCTTGTTGTCAAGATTGTTCTACCCGTTGCACAAGTCACTCTATCTGTTCGGTCCACTGTTGCATATGCGGTGAACTAGGAAGGAGGCTGGTTTTTCACATTCCAATACGTGATCGACTGGGATCGTCCAAGCTGAAGTCACCAAAACAAGGGCTAACGCTTCAGGCATAGAAAGCAAGGGTTACTGTGTAAGCGAATGGAAGAAAGAGTAGTCACCTGAGGAAGCTCCCAACACCACTTATCACTGTATGGCTGTATGCCTTGTCTGCTAACTGTTTGCCGACTTCTGGGAACGTCGCATGAAAACAAGATGGAACAGCATCATGGGTGCACATAGCCGCTGCAGGACCATCATCAAACGTACTAGCTGTGAAAGCAACTCCTGCTCTGTCGCTAGATTGAATAGGCAGAGAAGCATTGCAGCAAGGAAGAAGTGAGACGAACTATGTCGTCGTGTAAAAAACTAGATGGAAATTTCTTTGTCAGATTGCTGCACGCTGCCGTGATCAATCTCCGACACCTGTCACAAAATGGTGTTGGCTCTCCAGCTCAACCTCCGAGTGGACAGCTAGATAGCGAAGGAGTTGCAAGTTAAGTAACCATTTCATGGACGCGAGATTCCCAAGGGCTGGCCTCTGTCCCACCATCGCGAGGAACGAAGCATGATCTGAACTTGAAGGGGTTGATGTGGGTTTCTTTCATCGTCAGTGGCTGTGGTCAGGTATCCTTGAACGGCAGCTTCAAGAGGAATACTCCGATTGGTTACCGAGGACCTGCGTTGCGGTTGTGCAGATTCTGTCTTTCTCTTTTTCGTTGTACCAATCACCGTTCAAGCTTGGAAGTTTTTCAAGCTAGGCTACGAGGATCCGAGAACATTTCTCCAGAGAGGAAACAGTGCCTCGTGGTGCCTAACAATCATAAAACTTCAAATGTTCGACCTACACAAGTACGAAGCACAGATTGCTTCGTTCATAACTACGTAACCAATCTGGTGCAGCACAATTTGTGCAGGTTAGGTACCTAATCTTGACAGAGTGCTACTTCAGCACTTGTAAATAAGCATATACACTACATTTACCTATCCCTGCTTGTTAGGAGCATGTATGAGTACGTGATAGCGTCGGGTACGGGTCATACGCTAACTTGAGCTGAGTTGACTCAGTGTTAGAACAACTTCACTCGAGTTTTTGATAGATTTCGCTTCAGTTTCGGAAGTACGCCAATTACGGCCTTGTTCAGCATTACAATATTTATCCAGCACTAACGAGTGCTGATTGCTCTCTCTGTACCTTCACTCTCGCTTACCGACCTCGCACGAAAAACAAGAATTCGCAAATTAAAAATTGGCAGTCCGAGGGGCACCGGCTGAAACAAGCGACGTGAATTCGAAAGCAGAATAACCCGTGCGACCGATTTCTGGAACCATTCAACGTGCAAGTGTGGACGTCCCAAAGTCAGCCAGGGCTGTGAACTATGTGACACGACCGACATCTTGTGCTCCGATCCGACGCCACAGCTTCACAACCTAATTGTCAAGGCGTTGTCTTCGCACGACGATTGGAAGCTCGGAGCCACCTGTTGCAGGTACCAGGAGGGCACTAGGAATTGAGCCACATACTGAAGTAGGCTTCAAAATGGCAAACTCGGTCCCCCAAACACCAGATGGCAGGATACCGGAGGCTCGTGTCCTCATTGTAATGACTGGAGGCACAATTTGCATGGAGAAGTCGCCTGATGGACTTGTGCCTGCGCGAGGCTTCCTTGAACGATGTATGGCTCCACGCCCCGAGTTCAATGATGGCATCGAAGTTGACCCTGTCGATGTCATGACGAGTAACGATGGTAAGTGTGACTGTCCGCCCTTGCGCGATGACAAATCCTGTGCCCTACCTCGACCCTACAACTACCAGTGACGCTGAACAAAGCCGTAATTGACATTGTTATGAGACTGAATTGAAACTGAACAAAAACTCAAGTGAAGTTGTTTGTGGATAGTACAGCTAACAATAGCACAGAAACCAACCCCTCAATACAGCTCCGAACACTTAGAACTCCTGTCAGTAAGTATGGCAAATGCATTAGATATGCGGTACTTGAATTTGAGCAGCTGCTCGACTCATCGTCCATTGACAGCAAAGGATGGGCGCAAATCGCGGAGACCATTTTTCGCAATTATAGGTTGTTTGATGGATTTGTTGTGCTTCACGGCACTGACAGTTTATCCTACACTGCTTCAGCGTTGAGCTTCATGTTCCAGAATCTGGGGAAGCCCGTGATTTTGACTGGTTCGCAGGTGCCCTTTTCTGAGCGCAAGAATGATGCGCTTGAAAACTTGCTAGACTCACTAGATATTGCCGGGCATTTCTCGATTCCCGAAGTATGTCTATGCTTCAATTCCACGTTGTTCCGAGGCAACAGGACGACAAAGGTCTCTGCGAGCGCATTCGAAGCTTTTGGGTCACCAAATCTTCCACCACTCGCCACTATTACAGCAATTGACACTAACGTACAATGGGACCTGGTTACACGGCCCACTGCCTTGCAACCATTCAGCATTCAAACAAACCTCGACACCCACCGTGTGGCTTGTCTTAGGATTTTTCCGGGCATCACACCTGCAATGGTCGAGGCTGTGTTACGAACAGAAGACTTGCGTGGTCTTGTCCTCGAGACGTTTGGGGCTGGTAATGCGCCCAGCGGACACGACAACGCTCTTGTCAAGGTTGTTGCGGAAGCGGTCAATCGAGGTATTGTCATTGTCAATGTGACGCAATGTCTGACAGGAAGTGTAAGCGCAATATATGCACCAGGAATGGTTCTGGGGCGCGCCGGCGTGGTGGCGGGAGGTGATATGACCTCAGAAGCCGCTCTTACCAAACTCTCCTATCTATTAGCACGGCCAGGGGCGGATCCTTGGTCAATTGCACGGGATATGGCAACGTCGCTGCGTGGTGAGATGACAGTCAACCACGGAACAGTATTCGCCCACCCTGATGGCACGCTGTCCAGCTATGCAACACGTCTGACCGAGGTGGCTTATGCAGTGGCGTCAGGTAGCGCTGACAAAGTCAAAGACGAACTGCGCAACGACATCACTTTGCTTAACCGGTCAGACTACTCGGGGAATACTCTGCTCCATCTAGCAGCAACAGGGCCAGATCTCAGTATTCTTAGGTATCTGTTGTCTCTGGGTGCCTCCGTGCATGCTCGGAACCATACTGGATCAGGCAGAACGCCACTCTTTCTTGCAGCCAACGCAGGCCTCCTGGGGCACGTGCTTTTGCTCAGACAAGCTGGTGCCCATCTCCATGCGGAAGAGCTTGGAACAGCAAGACTGCATGCACAACAACGACCCGACGTCTGGAGAGCGGCTGGACTAAGCCTGTTATGACACTGAACGAAGCCGTAACTGGCATAGTTCTGAGACTGAACCGAAATTTATTCAAAACTCAAGTGAAGCTGCTCTGACTCTGAACTAAATCAGCTCTAGTTCAGCTTACATACAATGTAATTACTATACATACTGGTGCGCGCTACCAATAAGCAGGGAGGGAAAGTGTACTGTACTACCTAACATGATCATCGAGATATGATGCGGGGGCACGATTTGTCCTTGCCTTTAAAATGCTTGAAGAAGCTCGAGGGCCGGAGGCGATGGCCGGCAGTCACAAACCTAATCCCGAGGTCCTTGACAGTTATCACTGTAATGTAAATCTGGGGAATTTACGCACCAAAGCGTTTACCCCGGATCCAAGCCCGTTTGCCATCGAGGCACGTGCATTCTGGATCCCGATGCATGTTGTGCTTCAAACAAATCCTGCCAATCATTCGAGGATACCGATCAGGGTCTTGATGACCTGTGAGATCGTCAGCATAACCGAAAGTAAAAAGACATCGAGGAAGTGAAAAGCCAAGGCCGCGGAAATGGCAGCTTTTTGGTTTCAAAGCCTCACGTCTTATGTTTCAGGTAATGGTGGCGCATGATGAAATAGTAATTGGTAGTGGTTGAGTAACAGATTTGATTCCTGGCGTGCTAGACGTTGCAGTGTGCCCCACAAGCGCCGGAGCGACAATCATTACATAACCTAAGCAGATACTCCCTCCACCGTGAGCGGCCTTATCTCTTTCCTAATTACAAAGACCTCGGGGCGGGGAGGACGAAACTAGATCGAATTTCTCTACTGTACCGTACCATCAACCATCATCGCACGTCGGTAACGCCCGGAATTACCTACCACACGAAGTAGCGTCGCCGAACCCCGCCTAAGCAATGTTACCGACAGATCAGGTGTTGGATTGTTTTCATGGACCCAGTGGTGGTGATGAACTTTCAAACTCCGGCTTGATATGTCATATGAGATGGTTTTTTGCCATCCTTCGGCACCGTGAACATTTGTGTAACGCGTTGCAACAGCCAAGATTGTTGCAATAGGGTGGGCAGTGATCCAGTCCAAACCCACCGTGCTGGATTGGACATCGGTCAGTCGCCATACTTCGTGCCTATTCCACCATCTAAATGCCCCAGGTTTGACTAGCTTTTACTTCGGTTACGTAAAGGATAGCCTCATTTTTTCCAATGGTCTGATGAATGACTGTATGCGCCGGTGATCAGAACGTAAACTTGGTGACATTTTGCACACACTGTCTCAATGCGGCTCAAGATTCACTTTCCTTCGTGCAATACCGACCATTCGGGATGCCTTTGCACAAGACTAACTTTTGCTTTGTCCTTTCGATTCCTACGAACAGCGGTACACCACCAGAGACCCTTTCTCTTCCCTTGACACTATCACATTTACGTTACGTCTTCAATTTGCTTGGGAACGGAAAACAGTGCAGTTCCTAACTATAGTGGTCACCGCCATTGAGAGAACAATCGTTATCCACCGTCCTGTCTAACCAACAAGAAGGAGATTCTTGTCTTGCAAACTCAAGGCCGAAGATCCTCCGAGATCTGGCCTTCCATCCACATGACAACACTTCCAAAATCCATTGCTATTGTCAACGGCACTGGACGACAAGCAGCTTCTGTCATTCGCTCAGTGGCTGCTGTGGGATGGACAGTCAAGGCACAAATCTTCTCTCCTCATCCTGTCGTCAAAGAAGAGCTTGAAGATCTCGACAATGTTGAGCTCTTCGAGGAGTCGTTGGAGAACAACCCAGATCTGATTGATAGACTCTTTGAGCATTGCCAATATGCTTTCATCAATACCTTTCCTATTGGGGATGAAGTCAAGCTAGGTAAAGCCCTGGCGGATGCTGCTAAGAAGCACGGCATACAACATTATGTCTATTGCAGCATGCCCGACCACTCCGTTCACAATCCTTCTTGGCCGGGTCTTCCTAATTGGGCATGCAAGTTCACGGTGGAAAACTATATACGTCAACTAGGTCTGCCCGCTACCTTTTTATATGCTGGCATATACTACAACAATTTTACGAGTCTGCCATATCCGTTGTTTTGTATGGACTTCCAAGACGATGGTACGGTCGAATGGCGAGCACCCTTCCATCCGCAAATGCGACTTCCTTGGATCGATGCCGAGACCGACACCGGACCTGCTGTGCTGCAACTATTCAAGGAAGGTATACAAAAATGGAAGGATCGAAGGTCAGTTCTTTTTCCAGCTTATCATAACATGTCCAATACACCACACAATTACACTTCATAACTCTCTCTCTCTGACTATGGTTAACGGTATACAGGGTCGCATTCGCCTTTCAACATTTGACGCCGATCGAAGTTTGTCAATCATTCGAACGAGCACTAAGCAGACCAGTCCACTATGTCTTCGACCGTCACATTGAAATAAAAGTGCCAATACCTTCGAACTACCGAGAGCAGCTCTCTGGAATCGAAGAGTTATTCGGAAAGTTCAATGCTCCCTACTTCCCTGGCCCTGACTTCGAATACACTGAAAGCGAAACACGGAGGGACAGCAGCAAGAATGGCGAACGTCCTAAACTCAACGAAGCGGCTTCATCATCCACGCCACGTGCATCGAGCTCAAACCCCAACAGACCTAGACGGCTGGTGTCAGAAGCCAGGCGACTATGGCCTGGTTTCAGGAGAATCGAAGACTGGGCTCGCGAGGCATTTCCAATCGAAGAGGAAGCTAATGGTAAGACTTGGATGAAGGATAAAAGCATAAGTACATGATATATTGATTACTACTATTATCTTTTGACGATATGTTGGCACATCTGGGCAAGCGACCTGACGGATCAGAAAAGTGGAACAGCATTTAGCATCAGCATACTGGCAAAAGTTCACGGGAAGGGGTTTCGGCTACATCGCCTAAGCAGATTTGGGCACGACATGGTATCTTCTTGGTACCGTGAAGCAGGAAAGATTGATCATTGGTGAATCAACGACTCGAGCGCGGTTATCGTGCCACCAATCACTACTCCCGCCTAGTTGAGCCGCAGATATGTGTGTTTTGGAAACAGGCGCAAGCAGGGAGGCGAACATGACATGGCAAAACATTGGTCAATTTCTTGTTACAGTGTCTATCCAAATTCATCCAGCGGCCACACAAACCGTGCAAAGACTGGAAGGTACGGTATTGCATACCCATGACCATACTATTCAGTGACACCAGAAAAGTGGCGTCTTTGTCTAGTCTGGTCTGGCAGGGTCATGGTATATCAATCTTGAAGAATAAATCACGTATCAAACACCATCTAATTTCCGTGCCTCTTCCCGCGTAAAGACAGGTATTTTTAAAGCGCGACCTGCACACACGATATATTCTTTTCTTTACTTTCACAAAAATCCATGTAAGTGACCAATGGTATACCAACTCATAGACGAAGTATAGCTTGGAAAGTGAATAGAAGAACGGATGGAAGCCAGATCCTTGTCATTCTTGTGGGGGCTCTTGGGTTGTGTAAGCAGGAGATTGAGATTGAATTAGATTTGATTGCTGGAGGGTTTGAGGATAGAAAAGTTTATGGGTGTTTTGAACAGAGGGCTCGGAACTGTTGAGTTAGGGGTTTGTGTGGATTGGAAAAGGGCGCTTAAATAGTGGTGAGAACCTTGTTGCGGGAGTGAGTTGGATGGGAGGAAAGTAATGTTGATGGGAGAAGGATTGGAAAAAGGGATGTACGTTTTAAGTGTGGTGGGTGTGCTGGAGTATTGCGGATCCGATTTGTTCGGGTGTTTTGTAGCCTTTTGGTTGTTTCTGGGAAATGGATATGGAACTGTTGTTCAAGCTTCTTTGGTTTCATGTATGTACATGTCTTTCAAGAACTTTTTTGTTGATATATGCTCATGTTTGAAGTATAATGATTTGTGTATCTATTCCAATGAAGCCATGTCTCTCAAGTCAGGGTCTATTGATTCTTCTCGCCGTCTTCGCTCCATGGGATCGTCTCTTACTTCTACTCCTGGTCCGATGGTTCTTGCTCCTCGAGTTCGTGGGAATACCTAGAAAGAATTAGTATATGGTCGTATTCAAAAGAGGTAGAGTGCTGCTGACATTTGTTTGACTCCAACCTAACCTGAAAGCCCATTCGTGAGCTAGAAGCTCGCCAAATCCAAGCATCATGCCATTGACAAATGGTAATAACAAATTTATAGCAGCGCCCCTTAGTAGAGACCAGAATGTTGGTGGTTGGTATATTATCACTGGTTGTTCGCCATTGTTGTTTGAAGACTGCGGAGGGGAAGAGGATGGTGGTGATAATGAGGAATACGCCTCCGAATCAGATGGTATTGTTAGCTGAGATATTGAGAGGTCTTGTGGTGGTGAGGGAGGTTGATCGAGGTGGTTGTGGTTGGACGACGCCATGAGGCAGTGGATTGGTGGTTGGTGGTTAAAGGTGCTGAGGCTTGAGCTTTGATCTAGTTGTTTCAATGCATCACTTTGCTCTGCTAGAGTGTTTGCCACGAAAGAGGTCCTGCTCGTTAGGAACTTGCTTGATATCGTTTCGTGCGTATGTGAGAGGCTGTCGATGCGTTTGCTGAATATCGGATAGTACACTATTACCGGTGGTTCGGCGCATTGACCTCCAAAAAAGGTTGCAGCCTTGTGGCCTTGCTTGTCGGAGCTTTGCTTTCTGTGGAATAGTGTCTATCGGATCGCGCTTGTTTGACGCGTCTGGTGGTGTTGAAAGGATCAGCCTGCGTCATCTGGAGTAATCTGGTCGCTTAATTCTTGTGACTGACTTATGGTAGATTCTCGAAGTCGCAAGTACTGGCAGATGAGAGAACGATACAACTTGACCCGCTCAACCACATATCCTACGGTTTACTAGCCACTGACTACTATACGGGGGATTTGAAGTGGGAACTACAGTTCGACAGGCAAGCCTTGCCGCAGACTTTTCGGAGTCTCTGGTCGCAGATTGTGTTCAGCATTTGACAACTCTTGCACTGTGAAATTCGTCTGCTCAAACGCAGACAGCGCTCATTATGGCGGTGCCCCGACCAACCACACCAACTAGGAATGTGCCATCTTCAACTGCGCAGGCTAAGTCGCCACTCACACCAGAGCAAGTTCGTCGCATGGAAATCAACCGACTACGAGCCAAGGAACTTCGAGAACAACGGGAGCGGAAAGATGGCGAAGCGGCAGCAGCCGGTCAGAAGCGCAACTATACGACCTACTCGAAGGACAGCCCTGATTCCATCAGAGATGCCACCCGACCTCTTGATTCCATTCAGATGCCTCGTTCAACACTCGGGAAGTACATCGAGTACGATTTCTCGAAGATGACAGACACTAAAGGTGGTTTCTTAACAGCTGAGGATGATCCGCATAACAAAGCCATGCGTACAGAAGAGAAAAATATGAAACCAGCGCAAATGACACAACAAGATTGGGAAAGACAACAGCTGCTCAAGTCGTTGCGCAATCAAAGAGCTGGTCCGTTTGAGCCGGGAATCAGTGCCATGCAGGATGAAAACACTAAGAGATGTAGTGAATGTGGGGTGCTTGAAATTGACTGGAAATTCTCCGACGTATTCAATATCACTGTCTGCAACGCTTGTAAAGAAAAGTATCCCGAGAAATATAGCTTACTGACCAAAACGGAGGTTAAGGATGACTATCTCTTAACAGATCCAGAATTGAAAGATGAAGCACTGCTTCGACATATGGAACGACCAAATCCTCACAAGTCGAATTGGCACAACATGTGGTTGTTTCTTCGGTGTCAGGTTGAGGAGTATGCATTCTCGGATAGACGATGGGGCTCGTCTGAAGCTTTAGATGCCGAATTCGAGCGGCGGCAGAATGAAAGCAAGCGGCGGAAGGAAAGCAAATTCAAGTCAAAGCTGGCAGAGTTGAAGAAGAGGACCAAAGTTGAAGCATATCAAAGAGCTCGAAAAGGAGGTGGTCATCAGTTTGGCGATGACCTGACTGATGGTAAGCATGTTCATGAGTTTGGGCAAGCTGTCGACAGCCCGGACACAGGTATGCCAGTCAAGAAATGTATGATCTGTGGGTTAGAGGTGGAAGAACTGGAACTGTAGCCACTGTCGCAGCTTGGGGGTTGTTCATGTAGCACGGCATGCGCGCCGAGATGAATCAGCCGAGAGCTAGTACCTCCGATCATGGTCGGACTGCATATACAAAGAGTCGGTCAGTAGTAATACGCTCAGCAAGATTAAGGAGCCTGGTAAAATTCCATGCGTCACAATGCCCATTCCTGTTGGTTGATGGAGATGAAGAGATCGTGCGGTTCGGATCTTTCGTAGCGCAGCCTAATAAGATGTGGTAACCGCCTGAAGAATAAATCGGGCGCTAGTTAAGCACTTCTTCTACGGAGCATGTCTGAGTGTCTCTTACCACACCAGCTGCGATTCGTAACCTCTATCCTGGTCATCTCTGTTCACTACGCAGTAACTCGACAGTGCGACAACCTGTACCCTATCTCATTTCGAATCACGAATCTCAACTCTTGTTCCGTCCATCAACCTTGCTGCCACGATACAATCCCGCAGCTGCCAATATCTGCCCATAGTTAGAACCCCTAGGCAGACTAGCGTGACTGCTCTTGCAGTTGCCTATACACCACCACAATTGGAGGATATGGATAGATGAGATAACACACTGCAACTAAGGCGCATCGAAGCGCACCATGGCGTGGCAGAATGCAGGTGGTGGCCCAGGTGTCGCAGTCATGGGCGCAGAGACGAACGGCGTCCAAGCATATACACTACAAGGTATCAAGGTTTCCGTCTTTTTGGACGCATTTTCTAATACTTGCCAGGTGTGATGCGCTTTCTGCAAACGGAATGGCACCGACACGAGAGGGAACGAAATGCTTGGGATATAGAAAGAGAAGAAATGAAGAAGCGAATAGCTGGTCTGGAAGGAGAAGCTCGAAGCAGTAAAGGTTTACGAAGCGTTCTTGAGCGCCAAATAAGGATGCTCGAGCATGCTCTACGCAAAGAACGAGAAAACATCAGCAAACTGAAAAAGGGTGAACAAGTCGACCTGTCCAAAGACTCCAGAGAGCTTGCGCGAGAGGAGATTGAGAAGCTGAAGGAGGCCGGAAAGGGCGAGTACAATCTGTCGTCGTCCACCTTCAGTACTGTGACTAACTATACCTCAGTAATCGTCCCAAAGACTATCAGCCAATTCGATAATGAAATCGATGCCGAACACCACTTGTCGCAAGGTATACGGCAGGAAAAGCAGAGAGACATGTCAAAGACTTTCCTCAACCAATGCTCCACGGAAGTTTCCTACCACATATTACCCGGCGCTCAGCATAGAAACGAGAGTCTAGAACTGACCGGCTTGAACCATACTTCAGGAGAGAGACAACCGACGCAGCAAGAACTCCACGAAGCTTATGTTCAAATACAAGCACAGAAACAACAACATCACAGGGAGAACATGGCTATGGTGAGGGAAAATGCGATACCGAGTCAACAATCAATGCCAGCACATATCGATCCTACTCCTCTTGCAAGGTCAACCACACAGATCAACCACGCGCAAGTAGCAACACGAGAGATGGAAAGGAAGTTCCAAGAACAACCCGTCTTGCCTTCAAATATGCATGACAGTCAGAAACAGTTCTCCATTGAATCTCAGCATCCACAAGAAGAACAGGTTGAGTCCGTAACCTACAGCTATGATGGGTATGGTCGACAGATTCCCAGTGTAGATGAGAATTTGACATCGCAGACCAATCAGAAGGACGAAACAGACGTCTCCGATGGATGGGATTTCGACGATGCACCACCTCCTTCCCAACCACCACCCGATTTCAACACCATACACCGACCTGACACAGAAGCTTTCCCATCGACAGTACCCTCCAAGTCGCCTACCCGGTTACCTGGATCTCACCGTCGAAAAAGTTCAGGAGCAAGGAGGAGAAGTACAGATAATACTGAGACTGGGAACACGACAAATAGCCTCAAGGCTGATGCATCACAATTCAAGGTACGGTTTGCCATGAGAGGACATCTTGATGTTGTTCGTTCCGTCACATTCACTGGTGGTGGAAGTCCAGCAGATCCTGAGTTCTGTACTGCTAGTGATGACGGTACTATCAAACGGTGGCATATACCTGCTTCATACGGCGGAGGCTCATTAGGAGAAGACCTCGACCGGATAGCACATTTCACACATCGAGGACATATCGGAGCTGTTTGTTCACTGGCAGCTTGTCCCGCTACACATAACTTTGCCAATGGTGGTCGAGCAGTAGGTGATGGATGGATATTCACCGGAGGCGAAGATGCCAGCGTGAAAGTATGGGAGAGAGGACGTGTTGATGCAAAGGCAAGCCTTGAAGGACATACGGATGCTGTTTGGGCCTTGTGCGTGCTGCCAGGCACTGCCGGTTCCATACTGGGCGATCGTTCTGCATCATTTGGAGGACCTGATCGGATACTACTCGCAGCTGGTGCAGCCGATGGCACCATTCTGGTATGGGCAGTTTCCACGCCTCCACAAGTCAATTCCGCAACCAGCAGCTCGAATCGTGGTACACGAGGTAGTCGACGCGCAAATTCGATATCGGCAGGGAGCAACTTCCCCAACTCCCCACAACCCAGCATCGCAAGTGGTACACCATTTCACTACAGCCTGGTACATCGAATAAAGAACCCGAATCATCCTCCTCCAACTTCCATATCGCCGTTATCCCCTGGTGGCGAGAATTTTGTAGTCGGATACAGCAATGCTAGCATTCTGGTCTTCGACACGAGAACTGGCGAAGAAGTCGTCGGCATGGCAAGTCAAGAAACTTATGATGGCACTCCAAACACAGGAGTAAATTCAGTTGTCGCAAGCAGCTTCGGGTTTGACACGAGAGAGTCTATTGTGCCAACTCGAAGAGGAAGTATGGGTGAAGATGATGTTGTTCATGGTGCGACAGGTGGCGAGTCTGGAGTTGAAGGAGTGGTCATTGCAGGCTACGAGGACCGCTATATTCGGTTCTTCGACGCTAACTCTGGTAAGCAGCCAACCACCAATCGATTTCTGTAACGAATGAAACGCTGACTTGATATTTAGGACAATGTACTTACACAATGCTCGCCCATCCTTCAGCCATTTCGACCTTGTCGCTCTCTCCTGACGGTCGAGAACTGGTTTCTGGTGGCCACGATGCAAGTCTTCGATTTTGGTCCCTTGAGAAACGTAATTGTACACAAGAAATAACAAGTCATCGCATAATGAGAGGGGAAGGTGTTTGTTCTGTTGTTTGGAGTCCAGATGGTCGGTGGGTTATCAGTGCCGGTGGAGATGGTGCCGTCAAGGTATTCTCGAGAGCTTAGTGTGCTGCTGTGGTTGGCGCGACTGCACTTGTCACGAATGGTCGGCAAGGTCCGGCATTCGGCTCGACTAATACTCGAGCCATCACGAAAGGTTACTACCAACAATCGGGTACATCACTTGACGCCTCGATGGGCGCCACTACAACTCGTGTACCATCAAATATCAAGAAATCACTGACAGCTGTGAGTCTGATCAAGTGTCCTCGAGCATCCTCAAGCGACGTACATCAACAAGGGATTGAACGACATGTCAGCGATGGGATCTCCCATGTCCGGAATTTTGAACCAAAAGAGGGAAAACATAAGACAAGAGACGACGCAGTATCGAAGATTGATGGACTAAGCCCAAGCAAGATGCTCCGATCTCGAAACATTCCGACTCAGCATAGTCGACTTGGCAATCGAGGTGAAGTCAAGAAACTGCGTAATATTTCCATCAGGCGCAGTGGGTCGGATGTGACGAACCTTCATGACAAGGAAATGCGAATGGCATCAATTTACGGCAATACGCTGTAAGCACGCGTATCATGTCGTTATCAGAGTCCGAACTGGACTCGTTCTGGCATCAACAACCACAATAGTATTTTAGGTTGAGTTGGTGCAGTGAGACATGGGGCATAACGGGGATGTTTCCCACATGCCCTTCTACAACTTCTGAGCACAATTCTAGCAGTGTATGTATGTACGAAACGAAGAACTAATGTTATTACCCAAATCGTCCTGTGGTCATATGAGCGATCCGAGCGTTTCAGGAGTTTCTTTCCTCAAACAGTGAAGCGATCGTCAATAATGTCGAATGATGACTGCTTCTTCCTATGCCAGATTTCCAATAGTGCGATGGGTCGAGCCATACCATCGAGGTTCAGTCCACATTAAGCCCTATATCAGTGCAGATCTCTTGAGCGAATTTTGCTTGAAATTGATTCTCTCACTAATATCAACTAGTCTTGAGGATGGTAACCTCTTCTACCAACGAAAATGGAATGCGCTACGGAGAAGCGTAATATGGGATGCTGGGCTCCTGCTATATACATACTGGCAGATCCACCTTGCTATCCCCTTGAGCACATTTCAAAGTCCACTCCCAAGTATAAAGTCAGTCATATTTCCCGCACAATTTTGACAGAACACGTTCAACACTTGATCAGATCAACTTTGATCTACCTTCGTTCAACCTCAAAAACTTACCAGCAAGATGCATTTCATCTCTACAATCACTGTTGCCTTCTTGGCCCTGTGCATGCTCACTGCTGCTTTGCCGCAGTCAGGTCCAGCAGGCACGACTGTAAGTACTACCTGAAGCCAGCATCTGACCCAATAAGGAACTCAACTAACAACACATAGATCACATGCGGTTCCCTCCCGCCTGTGGATGATGTTGTTGTCGAGGGCGGACACTCGGACGCCTCCTACCTTATCCGACTCCGACCAGGCCCTATCCAACGCCGAGACATCGCTGCCGATGTCGATCCTGCCTCGCTTCTCGCCGGTCCACCACCTGCTTGTATCGCTAATGGTGACGACCCTAGCTGCTTCGAGTGGGTTCAAGCCCTGCGATCTCACGGCCTCGCATCGAACATGACGGAGATCCTCGAGAAAGACCCCCCAGCTTGGTGGACTCAGCCCGGTACTGGAACTAAGCACCTAACTGAGGAAAACAGGTACGCAACTTTGCAGGCTGTCAAGTTGATGGCAAGTCATTTGAGAGGACCTGCCAACCACACGGATTCGGAGAACTCGGACAACTCGGGCGACTTGTCGCCACGGGAAGATAAAGAGAAGATACCATGTGATCCTTGGCCTGCTTGTTGTAACCCTCTGACGGTTTGGCTTACGTTTATGTGCTGCATCCAGCACTTCACTGATTGTGGGGCACTTGATCCACCATTTCCATGATTGTGGGATGGTTGATTAGAGCTATGGGGTATTGGGCCATGCATTGAGGGAGAGTTTCGTTTGGCGATGACGGCTATCATCCTCCACGGATGCTGAATTTGTAACTGTCATTTTCTGTTCTGTTATTAAGCTATTTATGCGGTATCACAAGAAGTGAGCGTGCATACATTTGAAATTATTAGTTGAGCATATGCGAGTCATCTGAACTTTACATTCGATGGTAATCGAGTCATGTACAATAGAATTAATATCATCCCACTAATAATGGCTCAATGCTGTCCATCTCGGACCGAACCTGTAAGGATGTCCACCACCAGTAGATCCCTCCATGTCAAGCAGCGATGCCTTGAACGAGGAAGTCGAAGCCCTAACCTCAATATATGACTCTGAAGTACTCAAAATCACAAACGGCTCCACCACCAGCGGAACATCCGCTATCCTCACAATTCCATCCGTCGCATACACCTTCTCCCTCACCTTTCCACCCACCTACCCAGACGAACCACCACAAATCCTCGGCACACACCATGTCGACGCATCAGCACGAAAGGGCGAAGGAGAACCTGCAACAGCCATACTCCGCGACGTGCTAGGCCGCATCTATACATCCGGCGCCGTATGTCTCTTCGACCTAATCGAAGAAGCAACTCCGCTTCTAACGCAACACCACGAATCGCAGCATGGCGCGACTCAAGATCCTAAAGACAGGTCAGCCACCACGACCCCTCCTCCTCCTTCCACCAGCACCAGCACCGATCCCGTCGAGCCGCTCTCGGAATCACTCCTAACAATCCACGCAAACACAGCTGTAGCAAGCAGTACGAAACCACCGAACTGGATCCTCTCCGACTCTCTAGTAGTCAACAAATCAACATTCATCGCCCGCTGTCTCCGCATCACATCTCTCTCCGAAGCCACAGAATCAATAGCCCACCTCCTAGCCACGAATAAGAAAGTCGCAAGCGCAACACATAACATCACAGCATGGAGAATCAAACAACGTACCATCCTCCACACAAATGCAGACAAGTCAGCCACAACATATCCACCATCATCAAAATCCAAAACAACCTCCGCCACAGTCGCAGCAGACACTCAAACTCCAGAGATCATAATCCAAGACTCCGACGACGACGGAGAAACAGCAGCAGGCGGAAGACTACTGCATCTACTGCAATTGATGGATATATGGAACGTGGTCGTAGTAGTCACGAGATGGTACGGCGGTGTGAAGCTTGGGCCTGATCGGTTTAGATGCATTAATACTGTTGCGAGGGAGGCGCTGGTTAATGGTGGATTTGTGGGGGGTGAGAAAGAGAACCAGCAGAAGGGCGGAAGCGGAAGTGGGAGGGGGAAGGGGGGTAGGAAATGAGATGAGTTGTGATGGTGACGATGAGGGTTAGGGAACTGGCTGGCTAGATAGGTAGGTAGGTGGGCAGCTTTCGATGTGATGGTAAAAGTAAGTGAGTGAGTCCCACTCGTAAGTTTGGTAGCCACCTTGAGCTTGCCTACCGCAATCCACACAGAAAGATCAGAGACGAGAATGGTAAGTACTACACTACAAACAAAAATTCTATTCTCCTTCCCATCGATTGACAGGTTCAGAATAGAATCATCACGCATATCTGCAAAGTTACTCGGTGAAGATTGCCTAACATTCACAGTGTTGGATTACAACTATAAGGAAAACCTAGGTACACTGTATGTACTCGTGTCTAAGCTAGAGTTCATGTATCCAAGAAGTATCTTCAAGTTTATAGATACGTATATTTGCTCTTAGGGTGTATCACGACTCCTAAATTTACTATAGAAGATATTAATTTCGGCCCAAATTTATAAATATCTCACAAGACCACGATGACCCAAAAGAAGCCAACCAAACAAAACAAAGTTAGGACGGCATTGTATATACCACAGCGCTCAGAAAGATAGCTCGGCTACTACAATAAATGGAAGGACAAAGGGAGGAATAGTTAGAAGTACTATCCATTTCGATTGTGGGGACTCTACTTCTCTACATACCCGTACGTACGCATAGCACAGCACAGCATTCTACCACTAATCCTCAGATGATTTACTAGCAACACTACAGTAAGAAGGAGCTCTTACCGAAGCCACGGCCAACGAAGGGTCCTAAGCAAATCACTCACGATACTGATATCAGCTTCGATATCTCTGTATTCATATCCCACGAACAACTCTAGCATGTGCATGTCACGCAAGCTGCGTGCTCCGTACAGATGTACCTTAGCTTCTTCCAGGTACTCGTATCCACCTCCGTCCTAGCCATCACAAAAACCCGTGTTAACTAGCCAGTCCACCATTCCCCCTTCAAAGCCGAGCAGTACGGTGTCAATGTCCGTCATTCCCTCACTCCTTCGATCCCTCCTCCAAAATATCGTAAGATCTACAACTTCGCCCTCCCCCCCTCCTCTCCAACCTCAACTAAATTCCCATCCTCAGCAAAAGCATAATAATACTCCAAACTCCCCGGATTCGCCAACGTAGAACTCGGCTTCACCCGTTTCCCACAAACGATCTGTTTAACCGGTAATTCAACTTTCTTCCCATTAACCGTGCAGGGTATCTCATGCGTTTGGAACACGAAAGCCGGTATGTGGCGTTTACTCAACTCCTTCCCAATTTTGGTTTTAATCTCACGGATTAATTTCGCGTTGAATGCGGATTTCGGTGCGTCGTGTTTTAGTTGTATGAAGAGGAGGACACGTTCGTCGCTGTCTTGGGGCCGGCGCTGGCCGACGGCGATACTATCGGCGATCAAGTGTGGGAAGTGCGATTCGATGACGGAGTAGATTTCTGCGCTGCCGAAGCGGACGCCGCTGGGGTTTAGGACGCCGTCGGCGCGGCCGAGGAACAGGATCTGAGATGTATGTGGTGAGAGGGCGATGAAGTCGCCGTGGGTCCAGACGTTGTCGTATTTGGCGAAGTAGCTGTTGAAATACTGCTGTCCCGTAGAGTCGCCGAAGAAATACAATGGCATTGTGGGAAAGGCGGCTGTGCAGCAGAGGTCGCCTGGATCGGTGGGGTTGCTGACTGGTCGGCCGCAGATAGGGGTTTTGGAAAGGAGTTCGGTGGGCGTGGGCTCGATGCTGGAGTCGTAGACTGAGACGGGCATGCCGAGGGAGCGGGCTTGGCAGCCGCCGGTGTAGACTGGGAGGATGGGGCAGCCGCCGCCGAAACAGCCTGCTAGGTCGGTACCGCCGGATATGTTGGCTAATTGGACGGAGGAGGGGTAGCCGGTGTCGTAGAACCATTCGAAGAGGGCGTCTGAGAGTACCATGCCGGTGCATGTGACTACTTTTAGGGCACTTAGATCTGCGACACATTTTGGGACGATGTTGGAGGTTTGTAGGGTTTGGAAATAGCGAGGGGATGTGCCGAAGTGGGTGACTTTTTCTTGTGAGAGGAGTTTAATGAAGGTTGTTGCTTCGGGCAGGAATGGTGATCCGTCGTAGCAGACCATTCTTGCGCCTGCGAGAAGGGCTTGTACGGAACCTAAGTACATGATCCAACCAGTTGTGGTATATTGCAGTTGCGTGCTGGTATGATCGATGTCGCAATGTAATCGGGCTTCTTTGTTTCCGTTCAAGACTACACCACCAATGCAGTGGACTATACATTTTGGTTGGCCGGTTGTGCCGCTTGAGTAGACGATGATGAACGGATCGGAGAATTCGCATTGTTCGAAGACGAGTTCTGTCGAGTCAGAGGAGGAGAGGAAGTTATTCCAGGTTTCTGTACGTGGGACTTGACTGATGTCTATAGGTCCCTTGTCATGGAAGCGTGTCTGTGTGACAATCCCAACAAACTCGGAGACGTCTTTCATACCAGCGACGACGTCAGCCATTTTGGGTCGAAGGTCAACGTGCTTTCCATTGTAAATTGCTGCGTCGTCCATGAACAAATATTTTGGTTTAATTTGTAGCAGCCGATCAAGAATACCTTTGGTACCCATATCTGTACTTGAGCTCGAGAATAGTGCTCCGATCGCAGTCGTGGCGAGGAAGACAGTCAGTGTATCGATCGATGTCGATGCGACAAGGGCAATTCTATCACCTTTCTTCACACCTTTGGCGCGCATAGCATTCGATAACCGTGCAACACGCTGCCGTAGCTCACCCCATGTAATGTGTCGGATTGGCTCGTTGAAGCATCCCTCACGAACTTCTGTTACAGCGACCTTGCTGTCCTCCTTACCCGGACTCGTCGTGCGTTGGCCACCTGCTGCGGCAGTATAAAGAATGTTCTCTGCGAAATTGAGCTTGACGCCTGGGAACCACCTGGGTATGCTGTCCATACGAGCGGACTCATCCACGCATGGATTCGGTATGCGGCCAGTGTAAACTATAGGGAAGAATTTGAAAGCTTGAATCCAGAAGTCGGAACGTTTCTGACAAGACCATTGATACAGCGAGTCATAGTCAGGCAATCTTTGATTGAAATTCTTCTCGACGGTACTTTTGAACTTCCACATCTGGGTTTGTGAGACATTGGGATGTTCCCATAGCTTACGCGGGATATCGAGCTCTGCCATTGTATTTGTGGTGCAGTATACACTCTTTCGATGCGAAGAGTGATCAAAGGGTTCTCTATATCGGTGAAGGACCTTCAAAAGACTTACCTAGTGAGCTTAGCTCATGCTCTATATCAAGCAGGATGTACATTCGAGGCTTCATGCTGTTAGTGCAGTCTGGGTTCCAGTAGCTGAAGTACAGACCGAGGTCTGTATGCTTCGGAATAATCTCCGTTGTCGCGGTTAACTTACCTCTACAGGACACTCCGACCTTCACACATGTTAGGACAAAACAACATTTTCCGTATATTGACCACGTGTAAGCAATGTATAGGACGGGGGATTTCGCGTACCTGAATACAGTAGCCGGGATTGCGGTTGTTCTTACTGCTTTTCTACATTGTTTCCATGGTCAGCGACCAAAAGAGAAGCGGTGCAGAAAGCATTGAAATGCTCAGATTAGACTGGAAAGATTGAGCAATCGCATCGTGGTAATATTTTGTATTCGTGAGCATATTCGCAGTTTGACAACAAGGTCAAGCCTGCGCAGTTGTATCTGAACTGTGGTGTATGTACCCAATTCAAGTCCAGCGACTGATAAATGCTTGCAGCATTGCTCGAGACATGCTCGTTACGTCTAGACAGCCTGCGCTCGTGTATGAGGTTATGTTAACCAGTCGAGCTTCGTACCATTGTGGTAATCGCAGTCATTGTGTCTTCCCATTCGAAGAATTGTATCCAAGACCTCATCAAGAGTGTGATAGCCTCTTCAATCCTTCATCTCATCGTCAGGATCTTCAAAGTCCTCATCATCTTCATCATCGTCTTCTTCTTCAAGATCTTCACCAGCTTCTTTCGCCTTCTGCTCAGCCTCATTCCAGTCAATAGTCTTGCCTCGAGTACGTTCACCAAGGATGTTGTCAGTGTCAATCTCTTCCATGTTGTCTTCATCGGCATCTGCGCAGTGTTAGTATTTAGACCATGCTGTAGAAGCTTTCTTCGTACCTTCTGGGACCTGGTGAATGTTAGTCAGGTTTCTAATTGTGATCGCAGCAATTGTAGCAGTTGTTATGTACTTACATCTTCAGCGCCAGTGTCTTCGGCTTCACTGTCATCCTCCATACTCATTTCACCACCGTCGTGTTGTTCAGCTTGCTTGCCCTTGCTCTTTTTGGTGAGTTCAGACGCTTGCTCTGCATTTGCAGAGTCGTTGGAAGACATATTGGCGCGTCGAAGTCGTGGATCTGCAGTGGGAACTTGTGGGACAGCAGGTTGGGCTTGTGGGATTGCAGTTTGAGCTGGCGGAGCGGTGTTTGTAAGGTGAACTCGGACTCCTTGAATAAAGGTGTCAATAGCCAAGTTTGTGGCAGGGCTGAATCTCTGGCGTCTCTGGATCTCAATATTGATCAAGTTGGTGACAAGACCGCGTGAGTTCTGGTCTGGCAGACTTTGGTAAATAGCAGTCAAGTCGCGTACTACTTGATCCGCGCCGCCAGACATGGTGATCGGTGTTAACGGAGTTAAGACCTGAGAGTGGCGGTGTAAGAATGTGGCGTTGTCTCTTTGTGGCGCAGATAGAAAAAGTGGGCCACACTAGCAAGTGAAGTCTTGGCATCATCTCAGCTACGCCAACCTCCTCAAATGTCCCAGCAGATTACAGGTGCCCAGTGAAGTATCGTTTTATTGTCGTACAAAGCACAGGAACAAGCAGGAACAAGCAGGAACAAACAGGAACAAGCATGAACAAGACAAATCCATACCATCGGCGCTCTCTCAAACCCATCACATTTTACTCAGACACTGCACAAATCACTCAAGTCATGTCAATGAATTGTCATGACCGAACTAATGACTGCCTGCTTACTAGAGCCTTTCACGAACCACCATCGCAATCGCATACTGTAGGAATTGCTGGTCTTTTCAGTACACCGACCGGACAGACCATCAATATGACAGCTACTGAAGGTCTGGATCTTGATGCTTGATGACCTGTTAATAATAGTCCGACTAAGGAAACGTCAGGTTCAGTCCATCTTCTTTGTACTAATGTACAAGTAGTACAAAGTGATCCATTGAACACAGTATCAAAGGCAGCCTTGTCTTCCTCCGTGATAAGACCACAACCTCAGATCTCCTTTCATAGTATTTGCTTAGGTTGACGCTGCCATATGTTCAAGTCAGGCACCCGTAAACTCAATTTCGATGTCACAAGTGCCTTGATCAGTTTGTGGGGACTGGTGAGATGTGTAATTGCGATGGTCTTCGGGTAGAGTGTTTGGGTTGTCAACATGGTGGACAGCAGCAATCCACCAACCCTGCTAAACGACGGATAATGAATTCAATTCAACAACCCGTAAAATCGACGGGAAGCAACAAGTACCTTACGACAGCCCTAGCAGAAAGGGCAGGTACGTACATATGTAGACAACAAGTAACCAGTCAGTACGTACGTAGGTAACACAAACAGAGGACAATGTCGCGCAGTCACCTTGCTGTCAATTCCCATATCAAATAGCATGGCGGGATTGGATAAATGCAACTTTGATGTAGATAAGGAATCTTGTAGTTATCAATAAATGAAAACACTATATATGCTTTCGAGGCCGTGATGTGTAATCAGAAGTATAATATCAATCATACATACATACCAGTCAACCAAAAAGCCAGAACGGTAAATCTCTCAACAACAGCTGGATAAACAAGAACAGAAGCAGAAAAAAACTAAATGGGACGCTGGCTAGATCAGTTCATTAACAACCTCTCCTCTCGCACACCATTGACCTTAGTAATTCATCGACCCTTATCCTGACTATACTCCTGGATAAACTGCACACCAGCACCATCTTCCTCACCTGAACGACGCTCTCTCATCAAAAAATCCACATGTTTATCAGCCACACTCACGAACTTGTCGTCCCGGACAGTCGTAGTCGGTATTTTATGCTCGGGATCATCGCTCCAGTTTCCTAACTTCATCTCCTGAAACAACAACCGTTGCAGCTGCAATTTGTCGTTGGTCAGCCACTCCATGCGTGCATGAAGGCCTTTGCCGGTCTTGTACTGGATGTAGCCAACGATGGTGTCGATGGTGAGAGAGGTGAGGATGATGATGCCGCCGAGAACGAAGAGGAGTGCTAGGCCAAGAACGGAGAAGGACATGGTGTCGCTGCTGTCGTTGACGATTTGGGAGACGCAAAAGTCGAGCCAGGGCGCGTCAATAGCGAGTGTTGGATTTGGTGGTTGCACATATGAGCCGGAGGGAACGAAGGCGGGGCCAATAGCGTATTCTTGAACTTTTTGCTGGATTCGTGCGAGGCTGGTATCGAACCATGACGAAACTTCGATCTGCCACTGGTTGTTGGGGAGGGCACCGCTTGATGTTTGCTGCAGAACCTCAGTCGCGCGTAGTGCGCTTCCTCCGCGCCCATACGTAGCGTAATATACACTCGATAACTGCAAAGCTGACTCAATCCGGGTTATCGTAGCATTTTGGACATAGTTGAGCTCCAAGCCATCCTTGTTGTTGACTAGTGCTTCCTGAAGTTGGATGAACCCGAGACGCGCAGTGCAAACATTGTTGATTGGATTGCAAGCTCGGTATTGCTCACTACAGCCGACCACAGAGACGTACTCGTCGGCGTCGTAGAAGTCGACATACGTACCTGCGAGTGTATCATTGAAATGGATGTGAGCTGCAAAAACAGGATCGTCAACAGGCTGCTGGTAGGCTATAGAATTAGCGGCAATGAAGAGGAGCGAGAGATCGGCATTGGTTGTGTTGAGTGCCGGAATAGGAACCAGGACACCTCCTGTTTGACCTTGACCTGCGAGTGCTTGATATGCTGACAAGCTGTACCCGTACTGGAGCGCGCTTAAGCGAGTATCGTAATAGTAGGTATTATTGGTGATGGTGCCATCATAGTTGATCGTTACACCGTAATTATATACCGCCACTGTGTCACCAACCCAACCTAGGTTGTTTTCATCTGTGGCATTCACATAGGTGGCGTATCCCTTTTCGTGCAATGGAGCGCAAGTTGTGCTCTTTTCCACCAGCATACGGTGCTCTTTTCGTGAATTGATTCCCAGATCGAGATGGCTGTCGAGCATACCAGTGGTCATGCTGAATGCTGCGGTGTCACCATAGTAACAAAGGCCCGACTGAAAGGGGCATGTTGCATTTCGATTCACTGTGTACTTCAAGGCGGGAACGGGCAACTTGCCGCACTGTAGAGGAGCATTACTGCCTCCATAACACGCGCGAGCATAGGTAGCAGCAACAATACTAGCGACATTAGCCGAAGTCGTGAACAAAAGCATGTGGTTTTACCTGTCGTTGAGTGTCTTGGCTTGATATGCGCTCAGTGCATCCGGCGAGCTCGTGTTCAACCGCCACAGACCACACGATTCAGGCGCAACGAGGAGTCTTTCTGGTCCAGGACTCTTGGAGATCTCCGAGGAGAAAATGGCAGTAATGCCGATCACGACCATGTAGGTAACACCAAACACCGCCCATGGCAATGTCCTCAATACTGCCAACCGAGCCTTGCCGGCCCATGACCAGGTTTGGCGCAAGAAGAGCCATGCTGCTCCGCCAGGGTTGGGTGATGTGCGAAGTAAGACTTGTTGTTGATGATAGAGGCCGTCCTGTGGTCCTGGTGAGGAGCGTGCTTGGTGAAGTATGTAACAGATGATCTTCCACAATTCGGCACCAACAATGGTAACGAAGGTAGCAATGAAAGCTGTAAGCAAGCCTCCCTGACGCTCAGTCAACGTGACAGTCGCACCACGTATCAGTCCATGAGACCAATTGATCCATGGTCCGTGATGAATGTGAGCAGACATCTTGAAGCTGGTGGACAAACTGAGCAAGTGTTGTGTGAGTTCTGAAGGAAAGGCATGTTTATTTTGTCCAGAGAAGCGCCAACCTTTTAGCTAGCAACGGCTCGCTGTACAAACATTTCAGCCATGTCCTGGTCACCTGTCAGGTGTCCCGGTCCATGAGACTTCGAGCCACGTCGAGGCATGCGAGGGGCAATTCTATCACACTACCAGCGCCATCGAACCGAACAGGGCAAGGCAAACTCCAAGGTACAGGCTAGTGGAACGCCATTGCTTCGAGGTGCAGGGATTTCGACGAGGTGACCATGCACGAGCTGTTAGTCAAGCCGTTTCCACCACTGACCTCAACGTGTTGGTGGCACGTTGGTCGCCAACGATCACCATGCGTGTAAAGCAAACTTTGCGCGATGTGAATTTTAGGCATGGCTTTCATCCCCAAATCGCCTGGGTGCAGTGATTGCAGTGAAAGTCAGTGGGTAGCGAGACGAGAGGACAACAGGGTGTACTCCGAGGGCGCTCTAGATTCAAAATCGCTTTCCTTGGCACTTGTAAGCAGCCCAACCATTGAACTGACAAGGACGAGTCTAGCACTTTGGTCGGCATGAATATGCTAAGCGCACAAGCCATTTCTGCCGAATGTCCAGCTGTGAAGCATCAATCCAGACATTTCATTGAGGGTTGATGTTCGAGTCCGTGCTCTAAGGCGCATATATGTTGTATGGGCAGGAGCAGATACGAGGTGCAGCGCGATTGACCAATTTGCTGACAAGGCAAACAGAATGGTCGGCAGTAATACGAGGGAAGCAGGGAAGTGAGGAGAAGAGAAAGCGGGAGGATGGTACGGAGCTAGCCGTTTGAGCTGAGAGACCTGAGAGCGGTAAGTGTACTTTTAACGCCAAGACACTAATGCGGTCTTGGTCTGAAAGGCGCAATGGGATCCGGAAATTGTGCCGTTGCATCAGATCTGATTGGTGGAGAGTCGGTTAATTAACGATATTCAGGGGCGCTTGGTTTCAACCTAGTTCGGGACTCGTTTTTCCGCTCTCTTGGATGAGTGTGTTCTCATACCATGTATCCAAGTACATGTATCATTGACTCGTCTCGTTGACGTGTCTCTATCACGCTCCTGTCTAATCGAAGTATAAAGTGTGCAAACTCCAGGAGAGCTTTTGTGGTTATTCCCACGTAGATAGTGAAAATTCTGGCATGCTCTGAGCCTTCTATCACAGACTTTGATGTCGCTTGATGGGCAGAACCCACGAAGAGGAATACAAGTAAATTGTAACCTTTACCACGGGCGAAGAGGCGTCCTCAACCGGTGTTACACTATTGTATCTGTCCTTTGCACGCCAGCCGAGATTTGTAACCCCGTTGAGGCTCTAGGAGTCTGCCTTGTGACTGAGATACTTTGTAAGCTCTTTGTAGTGGTGTTTCCACGGCGGCGCCGAGCCGTGTATCCAAACCTTCTAGTCATGGTTTGGTGACTGTACCCTGTACTTTTGGCCTCATGTTATTCAGCTTATCAATCCTCTGTATCAATATGTATCGTACAGTACGGAGTACACTGGCATGAGTGTTGATTTCCTGAATTGTACTGGCTGAATTCAGAGCCAGAGCATATAGGTGTGAGACGTTGTTCGATTGTTCACACATCAATCCTTGCCAGCCGTTCGTGACTGCACTACTCACAGTGGCCTGATAAGATCCGGGGCCAAGATGTTGTCTGCCAAGTATGCTTGGTATCCTTTAAGTTCACGCTATCGTGTCATAGAATGCTTCTCCATCGCTCTGGTGTGCTTGGCTTTTTATTCTGGCAATCGGCCCCCATTTTGCTGGCTTTTGGCTTCTGCGCCAGCGGCAATAGTTGTTGTGCTGTACGAGCTGTCTGAAACGCATCTCTGCATATTTCACTTCAGAAGGCCGACCTTTTTCCAAATCACCAGTCGGGTGTTGTCGTGGTTGAAATCCTAACAGTGTATCGTTCACGAGGACAAAAAGGTGATTATATGAATATTGCTGGGCTTAGTCACTTGCCTAGGCATACCAAAGGCCTTTTTGCTTTCCCTCTCATATCACATGCTTTGGTAGTCACGGTTCGGCTGAAGGTACTTTCCTCCTTACCCATCATTGGCAGCTTCTTGGTCAGCTTATGTCATCAGCATTGACTGGTGGTATGGTTAGAAGATGGATAGTACAAAATAAGGAGTATCCGGGAAGAAGAACGAGGGATGCATTAACCACTTTCTAACAGATGAGGGTAACAACGATTCCACTTCGTCCGTCGTTCAGCAGCATGGATCCAGCTTCACCATGGTGCTGTTGCCATAGCCTGCTCACTCATGTGGCCGTCCTTCCTGTGGCAATTGATGCCAGAACATTCGTAACTTGATCGCACTCGGGCTCGGTCACCATCCTCCTCGGAGCACCCGTAGTTGTTCATATGCCTCGCAAATCAATAGCCAGTTCGTAGTGGCTACATCCAACGTGTTAGATACCATCCTATGAGGTCGCTTGGGCTTGCATGGCGCGTTCTGTGACACATGTCCATGGGCGCGGTCACAGTGGACCATCCGCGCGACTCCGGCTGTTCCTGTCGCGATCATAGTTCATAAAATACGAGCCCTTGACACCATGATTTCTATATGAATCTCTTCCTGCAACCTCAATAACTCTTCCTTGTTACACAGGTAGTTTGAAGCTCTTCCCCTGCAATACCTTCGTGTAGTAAACCCAGAAGAAATCACTGTACAGAATCGTCTGCACAATGCCAGCTAATACTGGGATCGGATCGTAGAAGCCCGTTGTAATGTACCTATAAATCCAATTTGGAATATACAACGTTCTGTATATCCCCAGCGCGAACAAATAGTGTGTTGTTATCGTCTCGGCCTCACCTGTCCGTTGTAACATAAATAGCTGTGGAAGGATCGCTACCGATTCGAGCCATAACGAGAAAGCCCAAAGAATCTCGGATGGAGTATAAAAATAAGGGAAAGCGACTGCAAGAATTGCGCTGCCACCTAAGAGGTAGGAAATCTTGAAGGTATCGAGGTTCGGGTCGTGTGTCGGTTTGTACTCATTAAGCATGAGATAGATGATATAGCCTTGTGCAGCAATAAAGACGATCTTCAACGACGTGTTCCACGCAGAGGAGGTAAAGGACCAGAACAGATCTGTGTTTTGTAATCAGTTCCCTTCTCCTTTATGTATTGATGTTGCTGCAGCTCCAAAGCTGCGGCATGAGCCAATGTACTGACCGACATATCTTGTGATGTAGACAATAAAGTAGAGGGCTTGCGATTTAAACGATATGCCTTTGGCTGACTGGATTTCGAGTTAGTGAATTGTCATTCAAAGTCAACGGTATCAAAGCTTACACTTGACGACCGCATTTTAGCGATCAGTATGAAGATTGACGCCAGATGTGCCAAATCGGCTGTTTCAATGTTAGATTCCGCTATCTTCGTATCGGTACCACATGCACATACCAATGATTCGAAACAAGTTCATAGTGGTTGTTTAGCAGCACAACTGCTGCGGCCGGAAAAAATGTCAACGAATAGAACAATGATTTGACCAGCTGCGACACAGACTCGCGATTTGGAGTGATGGCAAGCAGAGAGGGGTACTGTGTAGTGAAGGGATGTCAGTGAAAGGGGTCACTCGATTCATTATGCGCACTGCTGGCTTGTTCAACAATTTAGGTGCAAACAATGCAAACACGGAGCATGGCAATCCACTGTCGCCGGAATTCCACATCCGTGCGTGGCTGACGAATGTGAATAAAAGTGGCTTGACCCTTGTGGGAAACAGCATCAGTTAAGTGTTTATCTCCACGCACGGTAGCCACCAAGATTCTCGTCTTTCAAGACTTAGATTGCTGTTTCATCGGGCGCAGAAACTAGCACTCATCGTTGTGTGTGAGATGACTGAAAGACTGGTCGACGAGACTTGGGAATCCCACAAAGCCACTTGATAGTGACAATACCACTACTGCCTATCAATCCCCTGCTGCCCTCCGCACCAATAAAATTTCTTTCGTTCGCTTCTTCTGTTGGTGTTCCTGCTATATCAGACATAACCTCGCCTGTTCTTGCAATTTCGTTTAGACTCATTTGGTTTCTATACAGACCATCTGCCACACAAGTAGTTGGGCTTGACAACCTACCTTGACATTAGCCCGAAGCTTTTTCTATTGGTAACGCCGACTTTGAATTATTATACAATCTACCGCCCCACATAAACCTGAAAAGAGAAGCTGTGTAAGCCTCATGGATAAACACATAACAATAGCATATTGGGTGGTTCAAAACGCTTGGTACCCCATATCATCAATGTGATTTCTGTACATGTTAATCGTAACAATACCGTGTCTCCTGCTTGAACCGTGAATTATGGCTAGACAGGGGTCTTGAGCCTCCAGACTGTCCGTTATGAGAGTAGGCTAGATTTGAACGAGAGTGACGGGAGTTTTGATTGATAGCGCCGAGGTCGTTGGTGGTTGAAAGTGCTGCTGTCGATGCACCAGAAGGTCCCACAGAACACGAACCGTCAAAAGTTGATGCTTGCGGTTGAAAGTCACTTAACCAGCGGTTCTGGCTCTGAAATGTTGAGCTACCATTGACAAGCTGCATAGGCATATCCACAGTATCTTGGGGTGACATGACAGAATCTTGTCTGGATTTTGTGCGTGGTGATATCTCTCGGCTTGGGGGGTCGGCGAAGTCTGGCGGACTCTTGTCGTCGTCTTGTGGTGAGCCACGGTTCATACCACGTCGAATCTGGCAGGTAGGACAAATTTTGACGAACCGTGAGATGAGCTCCTTGGGCACCCTATCAATGTTAGTACTAGTCCAGGTTGCGCAGACAGCGTATCAATACCAAGAGTAAACTCGTCGAACTTGAGCTGAAGTCTTATCACGGCCACCGTGTTGACATTTCTGGTGTGCACGAGTTAAAATCTTGAACAGCTTTTCTCTCACAGCAACGGGCTTGCCTTCATGGCAAATCTTTCTTTTACTCTATCCCTGTCAGCAGTGATATAGTAGATTGAATTGAACATATAAAACATACCAAAGGTATAGCGGAATCGCTAGGCTGTAATTGAAACATTTTCTTTACCCAAAACCTATGTCGTCAGAATGCTTGGACCGCCTAATGGTCATCTGTACAAACCTGAATTGCGCAGACTCGACGGATGTAGTCTTTTTGTCCAGTAATACTGTTCGAATATTGGCTGCTCGCTTAGCGTGTATCAACGCTTTGTCTTGCTTTTTTGGGGAGAGGTCTTGAACATAACTGCGACAGATTAGTGACGGGTCAATAGTCGAACAGAGCTGTGATCACCATTTCATGAGATCTTCGAAGTCATTTACGTTGGGGTAGCCTGGTAACGGTGGTTCAACTGCTTCGGACCGCATCGTCTCGCTATTTTCAGAACTTTGCTCTTCTGTGTCAAGAATGGTGAAGTCCGAGGGCAAAGCATGCCGAAGCTGAAGGTGTTGATTGTGACTGCTGGGTGGATAGTAGGATGTCGGTGAGACTATTTTGTGTTGTGAAGGTAGAGTGGCGCTTCGGGGTGGGGGGCGGACATGGTATCCCATTGACGATCCGGCTGCATTTCCCATGTACATCATTGGCTGAACGTGATGCGAGCTTGAATGATAAGCTGGAGAGTAGCCGGAATATGTTGTTGCCACTGGAGAATACTGCACATTCGCCGCCATATAGCTGACACTCGATGGACTTTGATAGTGGGGCATCGTGTGGTGTGAATTGGTGTACAAGTGATTCAATTCGTGACTCTGTCTTGTAGCATACTCAGAGAATGCCCGGCCTCGAGGCAGGTAATCCGTTCCTTCCATCAACTCAACCCATCCACAAGCGGCGTTGACACTGTACTCGTCGATCGAATTGGATCGTGAGATCTGGATATTCTCGGTGGGAGTGGCGTGAGAGCACTTGTACAGACTGTCGCAATAAATCTGATAGCAGGCACCGAACAGAGAAAGAAGTGGCACACTAGAGCAGTATCAGACCACAAAAGACGAAAGCTTAGTTATAACGAATGGTTGAATGTTGTAGAGTGCAATGAGTGAAATGCATGGTGCCCCATGCCCTCACAGAATTGGTTAGAGGGTGGAGGAATAATACAGCTTTAGCTCTAGTGTATGTGACACAGCACAAGTTCTCGCATACAGCTTGAACCTGGACTTTCATGGAATTGCTGCCCTTAAGTTGTCCTAGAAGTTCGCTCTTGATCGCAACATATGAGTTGCGAAACAGAGCAAACCTTCGTGTCGATGAGGGCATGATATCGGTCTCGAGCACCTTTCATAGAGAGCTGTTACTCTTCAGCAGCCATGAGGCATGGCATGTTCAGCCCCCACAGATTTGCTATGGCAGGCATGGAACAAAGGACTAGCAAGCGAGTTCATGAGTGCCTACTGGCTAGCACCGACCACGCTTCACATTTGCAGGAATGTTACCTGCATATAAGTTAAGCACGAGCTCGAGTTCCATGTGAGCCGCCGATGATGCAGGTTATGCTCGTAAAGTCCAACACATATCAATTTCAAGACTGACGCCGTTACTCCTAGAACACCGTTAGCAACGGTATTGCACAGTATGAATAGGAGATGCTGAACAGCGCTCATGATCGAATGCTCATGTTAGCAACCGACAAGGCCAACCAGGGTGTAACTCTGCTGGCCGTCGGCCCGAGAAGCTAGAAATAAAGCCATTTCCACTTGTCGAGATCTGTTTGGGGTCTCCACAAGCAATGTAAGTACAGGTAATTGGCAGGTCTTCATGTGTGTAACCATTGAAGTGCTACGTGGCAAGGGTGGCTGATTGCTGGTGGTAAAAAGATATATGTGGATTGGGACCCCGATCCAGATGATGTGTTGTCACTGTTTGCTACCTAGGTATGTATCCTAGTCCGATCGTCGTGACAGATCAGAACATAAAGGACTCCAAGTGGGGACAAAGGTGGCTGTCATGTGATTGAAGCTTTCCCAAAGCATACTAGCATATGATAGTGAAACTCACCTCCGAATGTGATCCATACCGAACACCCATTCGAGGAGCATCTTATCGTCTAAAGTTCTCACAGCTGTCGTACTCGATACTGTAGAGCAAGGACTGAGACGGGCGGTTCGACAGATATGACATACAATGTAATTCCTTGAACGTATCCGAGATCAACGAGGACTTCATGCGTGCCTGCGACAACTCAAGTCTCAAAACAAACTTGTCACTCCGCCAATACTTTCAGGGGCGCCGGAATATCGTCCTTCGAAAAATGAGAGAATGTATTCCTCTGCATGTTGTTCCTCTAAGGTTTGCTGGGGTGTTCTGGATCCGTGCACGGTGGTAAGCAAAGATAGACTGGGTTTATGTAACACGAAAGTACTTCTTATGTGTGTCTTGTGGTGATGCTTGATATTGGGGCCACTCAGTGTAACAGGGCATGCAGTTCGATTGCAAAACAGACTTCTTGCTAAACATCCATTGGATAGCCTCATTGTTTTAGGCACTTACCCAAAGCCAACATAAAAGTCAGCCTGGTCAATAGCCAGAAGTCGAGCAGCGTTGTCGGATCACAAGAAATTGTGTGCTTACAATCCCCAAGCTGATGATCATGATGCTTGTGGTTGCGAACTACAATCTGCGTGGTAGCGGCATACATATATGTATCGGGAGGAAGGCCCGACAAACGAACGGTCTTCCTGTAGGAGGATCCCTAAGCCAGGCACTTTTCCATGGTGAGACAACGGGCCATTTCGGGCATTGGTGATTTGCACACGGCGTGGCGCTAGGTTATGAGCGTTGTCACTCAACACACACAAGGTAAGTGACAAGTAGCTTGGACCGACTTGCCCTGAATGAGCCCATGCCTCACGCATGGAGTTTGCAGGTTCAACACACATTGGAGCAACTTGACGCCAGGCAGCAAACCAGTTGCCTGGTCTTGATTCACATGGCCACTAGTGGCCACCATAAACTCGCCATCGAGTCTGTTCATGTGTAACATCCCTTGGGCTTCTTGACATGCATTTGTGGGGAATAGAGAGGGTTGACTGGTTACCGCCAGACGTCATCTCCACCATCCTGAATTGAATGGACAGCAGAAATTGGGTGCTGAAGATACTTGTATGTGGGGTCAAAGTCCTATGTGGGCCAGGCCAATCGACATTAGGTCTTCTCCATTCCGATACTGCTTGAAACAGAACTGGGTGCAGTCGTCTTGTCGTATTGCAGTGAGTATTTGTTTCCATGAGGGGCCCTAGATAGGCTGTTTTGGAGGGAGAAAGTAAGGCCACTTTCAGGCTGTACACAGCACTGACGATCATTCGTAGTTCTTGTAACTCTCGCCAATTTGCAGGTACGAACCATGTGAATTTCTCAGAACAAGCACTCATTCCCCGCCCAGATCAATCAGGTCGATGATATAAGACTGACAGGAAGAGCCTCATGGATCTCAGTTCACTCCACAGTCGTCTCACTGTATGCCCAAGGTTGTTCAATAAAGAACACAGACAATCAATGCGCTGGTTGTGCATGTTATCTTTTCACCGGCATGTGCAGGCTCACCGTCTTCTCGCCCTTCATCGCTCATGAGTTGGACAATGCGATACATCGAATTAAACCTTTGTTAGTTTTAGCACACACTTTTAGTCCATGGTGGATTGAACCTGTCAGTCACGGAAAGTTTCTTCCGTTGCCGCAAGGTGGGGAAACAACATAATCTTGACAAGAAACGGCTCTACCTCGTGCATTCGCACTCAGGTATGTCTCTCAATATTCATGGCTGGGCGAGCATTTGTGACACCAGATGGAAAAGTGTTGAGGAATCGCGTGGAGCTACTATCCACGAATCATGAGTTGTTAGGTGCTTTCTGTTGGCATCGACACTAAAGGCAAGACAAGCATGGTCTGTAAGCACGTCTTGCTGTGCATAGTGAATAGCAGCTGTGGCTTCAGCTTCCGTGACCAATGTTCCCATGTAGCTAGAATACGCCAAGCACCCCGAGCATGCAGAAGTGATTTCTGGCTTGAAATGTGATGAAGATAGGTATTGCTTGTTCGTTCGTGAGAAGCGTAATTAGGAAGTCCACCCATTCCATATCAAATCAGTGTTGCTAGTCATCCATAATAACCCCTCCTCATAATTCGTCATCTCCTTCCGAAGCGGTTTCCTCGTCGTCGACCATCACTTTATTAGACCTCTCTTGGTGCGGGGCAACTCCGGACAACCCTCTGCCAATTGTGAAGGGTAATGCTCGAGGTGGAGGCGTTGTGCAAGAGCCTTGATGGACTTTGACTGAAGCACCAGTTTTCTGCTTCTGTCTCGAGAGCGGTTCAGCAACTTCCTGCTTCTCTGATTCATCTGAACTCGTTTGTAACGGCTCGACATCGGTTTCGCCATCGACCGGAGGTTCCGCTTGCATGTACTCGAACCCTTCTGATTCATCTGATTCTGTGGTGCCAGTGGTCTGCTTGCCAAGCAGCCTTCTCTTCCGCGGGTTCCTAGCATCTTGCTTCGGATCATTGCCCTTCACCACTTCATCATGTTCAGCAATTTGTCTCTGCTGAGTTCTGATGCGAAGCTTCTTCTCGTTCAATAGTGCTATGAACTTGGTCAAGAGTTGAGTTTCGTGGTCCTCTTTCGCAGTAACCAGGTCTTGCAGCTGCTGCTCCAGAGATTCGATGGTACGCTCAGCCCTCTGAACCTTGTCTTTACCATCCTGTAACTGGTCAGCTAGAGCGTCGCGTCTCTCGACAACTTGACTTGTCCAAGCGAAGAGATCCACGTCGTCAGTGTTATCGCTGTGTTGCAAATCAATGGCACCAAGCCTGTGAGTGATGTCCTCGACTCGAGTGCGCAACGTAATAGTCAAACCTGGCTTTATGCCATTCTCCTTGATGCTGCATATGCATTCAAGGTTGTTGCGTAGAGACGGTGGTAGTGGCGCGTCATATCTAGAAACGAAGACATATTGTAGGATGTTCGACCATTCTTCGGCAGTACCATCATGGCTGGACGATCGTAGCTTCTCAATTTTCCTCTCTCTGACTGCGAGCTATGAGTGATTGGACTCTACTGAGAGCGGATGCTAACATTACCTTTAGTGCGCCAGGCGTTATCACCATCGGTCGCCAGTAGGTCAAGGTCCAACGGATAGCCACCCTGTTTTCGCACTACTCGCATTAAGATTGGCTGATCCGGCTGGTCCACAAGGGACACCCTGATTATCCAGCTCTCCATAACGATTACGATACATGATCGCAATGATGAGGTCGATGTCTCTGTGAGACGTGGTGGTTGCCCTCTCTGGCTAGTAGTAATGATAGATTTGGTTCAGACCACGAGCCATAGCGCGTTATTAGCGCGCCTTTAGCGCGATGGCTCCACGATCGTTATCCACAATCGTCTAACACCTAACCTGGAACTCCAGCCACCTCTTCCGGCATGTATAGCAAGTCAAAGCTTTTATGGAGTATTGCCCTCCCTCAGATACACGCAGCAGACTCAACTAGGTGTATAGGTGATCGCGCTGAGTCATCCTCGAAGCACTTGAGATCGCGCCTTTCGGTTTGGCGCCTGTGGCCTACAACACGAGTCGATCAACAGAACCTCTCGTAGTGCGCGAACGCTACTTGCGAAACCGAGTCAAACGCCTCCAACCTTGAGTCGCAAAGGCAGTCCTATCTCTACTGGCGCGCAGCGCCCTGAGATTACACCTGCGAGGCGACAAGCCTGCTCAACCGACCCAGAATAGCGCATGCTTGGAGATTATTGGGGCATAGTGAATCATATTCCACATGGAGGTCAAAAACTTGGCCCAGCACGTCCGCAAAGACAGTCCTGAGGTTGAAAACTGGGACGACGATGGTGACTTCGACAATTTTGCTGATGTTCATCTTCGCACAGCATCAACAGCCACATCTGTGATATCGCAACATCATGCAAACCATCGAGAGTCAACCTCCTCACGAATGTCTCTGCGATCAGATTCGAATCAGGGTGATAAACATTGGGATGTTCTCGTGGATGAGCAGTCATCAGTGAAAGACGCATTATCAATAGCTAAGAGCAAAGGAATACCTCTACCGTCGAATCTACCAAGATCTGCGCTCGAAGGCGGCACTATCAGAAGGCTTGGTGGAAAAGCGGTCAAGAAAGCCATCGCTGACGACTGGTCGGAGGATCTAGATTTTGCGAATGCTCCCCCTCAACTGAAAGTAATGAAGGCCGAAGAAAAAGACCTGTCCGAAAGTCTTCGCCAGATCAGTGCCGCCTTCCGCGCAAGCCCAAAATCTCCCGAAGAAAAGGATTTCTTCGAGGCACTGAAATCACCAAAGTCCCGTCTAGCACCTACGCCCCTCAGCCTGGAGAACTTCTGCGAAGGTGACAATGACGACTTTGACGATATTCCCACAATCCGTGTAGCGAAGCATAGGTCACCACAGAAAATGCAACTCTTCAGTCCACCCGGTCCGCGTGTTTCTCAGCCAGAGATGGAGAGCATAGAAGAAGATCTAGAATTGCCTTCAGATGGAAAATTGAAGCTTTCGGCGAAGAAGCTTAGTCCACGCACTCCATTGAATGGCGACGATTTTGATATGGATTGGGCTGAAGGGGGAAGTCTTGGTATACGCCACGCCGGTACTAGACAGACTGGTATGTCAAACAGAAGTTCGTCAATCTCTGCATTGAGTCCAAGCGTGTCTAGTGCTGTCACTGGAGAGGATGAGGACGATGGACTGGAAGGATTGGTACTTCCTCAAGGTCCAGTCAATTTCAATGACATTCTCAGGAGAAAACATGAAGCAGAAAAGGAAAACCAGCTGCCAGAACCAATTCTGTCTCCACAAATTAAACAAACCCCAGCTCCAAGCGAGGACGATTGGGCTCAGGATCTTGTGATTCCTAATGGGAAGCTTTTCGATGGCGCTCGATTGACACTCAACCGAAACATCAAGCAAAAGGCCCAGAGACCAACTAGTCCTGGCAAAATCAAGGCAACCTCGCTGAACTTCACTTCAACCAAATCGTCCACTGCCATTTCAAGAGTCCCGCGACTTTCCTTCCATGAACGTCAAGAACGCCCACGGTCACATTTGGAGCCCGTTTCTGAGACAGGTGCACCAATTCAGCGATACCAGCGGCCCAGCTCCAGACTAGGACATGCCTCCACCTCATCTGTGTCCAGCATACCAGCTCCTGCTACACCGACACCTTCCACTCCAAGTCGACGCGATCTACGAAACACTGGTCGCATCGAGACGCGTTATCAACCAGCCACAACAACTAATGCCCAACTCCTCCGCGCAAAAAGGTCAATGCCAGTGATTTCGAACATGAGCTCTCCAACACGTTCCACCTTCAATAGACCACCATCCCGCCAAGATGGCACCAGCAGTCGATTGAGGCCACGGTCACCCGATCGGCCAGTATCTCGTGCTGGTTTTGACAAGAAGAACACTACACCCTTCGTTCCTGGTGGTGCATCAACAACACAGTCCAAGCATATCAATCTGAAACCTGCATGGTCACGCGGTACCAAACCTGCCGACTCTGACGGATCAGTTGAAAGCATGACCGCTGCTCAAAAGTCGTTATCACGTCTTGCAGGAATTGGGGCGTCAAATCCTGCGAAAACCAGGTCAGGATACAGTGTAGCGGAGCTTGCGGCACAAGCGAAGAAGACAATGAACAAACCACTTCGGCGACGCGATTGGGGTAATGGATCAGAGCTGGAAATCTTTGATGACTTGCCCACATCGGCCGTCACAGAATCCAAGTTCACAAAGCTGCCCATCGGTCGTGGTCCACCTCGCAGTCTTCGATCCAAGCTCGGACAGCACGCTGCTGCCTCTAGCACATCCCTAGTATCAGCGAGAAGTGGTGCTGAAACGCCAGTACAGCCGCATACTCCATTGTCTCCTGTCAAAAATCAGGAATTGTCGATATCACACCTTCACAGTAGTGTTCCAAGATTTGCCCGTGACACAGCCGCCTCACGGAATGCTCGGGAACAACGCTCTATCAGCACCACTTTTCACAATATGCGTGGTGAACCTTTACAACCTGTATCGACGTATTCGAAAGCAGTTACAACGTCCAAGCCGACGTATGCAGGGTCGCTACGAAATAAAAAACCCGTACAGCAAAAGCCTCACCTGATCAAACCTATGGGTGGTGACATGCACCGTGCGAAAGAAGAGAAAGGCATGTATTACAACCCGGTCCTCTGTCGTTGGGAAGGCAACGATACAGCTCTCGCACCCTTCGACGTGCCCGACTTCCTACCACAGCTATCAAGTCCAGGCGAAGGTCTCGGTCTACATCCCCTTATCAAGACTGGCAGCGCCACCAAATTGGACAGCCCGACCGCTCCCAGCAGTAAACCAGCCCTCATCATGAACGTAGGTGCCACCGGTGGCGTACAACTCGTCAACGGCATGGTCTTCGACCCCCGTCAAATGAAGTGGTTGAAAGTCGCACCAAACGAACGCGGCGACTCGATCCGCAGCGGTAACGGCTCTGTCCAGCTCGAAGAGGAAGAAGACGTCTTCGCCGGCCTAGAAGATCTAAAAGAGGAAAGCGAAAACATGTCCTCCGTCCACGAAAGCAAGCGCGACAGATCCGTGTCCGGAATCGACAAGAACGACCCCTTCAACGAAACAACCTCGGTAAACAACACCAATAACCCGTTCGCGGACGACGATCTCGACATCGCGAACAACATGTCCGGCCACAACAGCAGCAGCGATGAATGGGGTCCCGGCGTCGCAGAAGAGTACGACGTCGGTCCTGAATTCGTACGTCGACAGCGAATTGAGGAAGACCGCTGGAAGCGGAAAGTGGATAAATGGTTGAGAAACGACGATGAAGTTGCGGCTGAAGAGTTTGAGGGTTTCGGGGGCTGGAAGTGGGCTATTCGGGAATTTGTTGGAGTACCGCTGGTTTCGACGGATGAGCTGGTGTTTTAATACCTATGTAGGGTTTTGGGTATGAGTTTTTATGAGTTGATGAGGACATGAAAGGATTTCCAGCTTGTAATTTACTGTGCTGTTTTGTACTATGCTGTACTGTGCTAGGCATGATATGACATGACATGATATGACATGATACGATACGAGAGATACGATGTATTGTGGTGTGAGCTTGACTTGGTGTACAACCATCAATTTATGATACTCTTACGAGGTTTTGACTGCATGCGTGTTATAACACCTTTGTTCTGTTTCTTTTTTGGGAGAAGGAGGATATAAACATCTTCTGGGGTTGAACGGAGTAGGGTAGGCATGTACATGGTATTACTATACTGGATTGTACTATTAGCTAGGGGCACATGAAGTATATGTACCTAGTATAGTTTGACAGTGTATGGATGTGTTGCGATTGAGGTAAATTAGGGATCGGTTGAACTGCTTACTGAATACCTTACTGAATGGTGTATTTCCTTAGTATATCAGTGAGACTCTAGCTTTCTTGCCCCCAGGTATGCTATACTGTACTATAAATGGGTATGGCGCTAGATCCTGCGGGTAGATGCTTTGTATATCTTGAGGAGGGGGAGCGGCTATATATGGGGAAATGGTCTATCTACCCCTGTCTGCCCAGCTACATAGTCATTAGGAATTCGTGTGTTGTGTTTGAAGTCCAGGAGTTCGTTGGTGCTGGTTGCTCGCCAGAAGAAGGTACGTATGGCGTGATGGTGTTGAGGTGTGTTGTGTTGTCAGTGACTGCGTCGAGGATGATCGGCTGTCCACGTGCTTCGGTGAATGAAAGACAGTCGTGATTTGAAAGGTGTCTGTGACACCTTCCTCCCGTGGCGTACCAGGTTAGATAGGCTCAGTCATCCACTTGGGCTTGGAGAGACTCTGCTTTTGCTTCGAGCTGTCGGGCGTAGTATTCAATCTGAACATCGTTGACTGCAGTCATGCTGGCAGTGGCAGCGTCGATGGGGAGTTTATAAGATTTGCCGGCCGTCAAAGTTGGGTACGTGAGCAGCAGTGGGTTGATCGTTGTTAATTCCGTTGGGTGGATACTCAACTGGAGGTTATGTCAGGCTGGAAGTGTTGATAATGGGAAATGGTGCATTGAAGTTAGACGGATAGTGGGCGCTTGGGGGTGTTTGTGGGTTGTGGTGGAGGAGACGTACTGTTGTTGCGAGCTTTTCGAGGGTGTCTCCTTTGCGGGCGACATATGCTGTTGTTGTTGATGTTGGAGTTTGCATGAGGAGCATGGTGCTTGAGAACTGTTTGCGGCCGCTTGAAGTGATCTTGAGAGACATTTTGATTTGTGGCTTTCGTCGAGAACGCTTTACACGTTTGGTTCGGGTCATGTTTCGCAGTCATTTTTGATGAAGTCTGAATTCGATTTGAGAAGATATGTGAGCGTTGGTGGTTCTGATTGAAGACTGTCGGAACTGGAGCTGCATGTTAGTAGGTATGATCGATGTGTCAGGAGGAGATGAATAAGAAAGGCTTGCATCATGATCTTGGTCAGACCGATATGATGTTCGATCGAGGAGTGTGATCAGGGAGTCTAGAGATAATTTGCTCACCTTAACCAGAAAGGGTTTCCAAAAGCCTCGAGGAGAATTGAGTGAGTGAGGATGGTCAGAAAGGCCACGAGGCCGGTGAGGTGAGAAATCGCTTCCTCCTCCTTGCTTGTCAGCCGTATATGGATATTTGTTGTCTGTTCAGAAATCCTTGCCGCCAACGAGTTGTCAAGGAATCCGTCAGCATGAGTCTATAAAGCCTGTCATAGTGAGACTTCGATTTGAGGAGCAGCGGTCGATGATGAATTACAAAGACTTTTCGATACATCATGCAACCGTAAGGGCATCCAGCATACATAAACGACAAGTGGCTTCGGAAGATTAGGTTCACCACTGACATTTGGTTGGAGGCTGACGGTAGGACTAGGGGATGACAAGAAAGCAAGATCAATACCTTTGAGTTTGAGTGAGTGGTTACAGCAATTCCAAGATCCAGATCAGCCTCAAAACGAGTACGATGGCTCCGGCATTATAGCCATGGCTTATGTCTGTCCTGGAGTGTTCCCTCCGAGCACGACGCCTGGTTGTGTTCCGGTTCTGCAGACTGGGAATGTGCGTGAAAGTCTTCAACTTCGTTTTACCTTGGATGTGCTCGGAGTCAGTGCCAAGCAGTCTGGCAGGCATCCTATTCCGGGTTAGTGTGCTGACATATTAAGTCAATAGGTGGCTAAGACCTTCACCACAAATCATTCAATTCTCACCTCGATCAGTGCCGGTCTTTGCAGGTGCCGCAATGTCAGAGCTACCAAACCGGGCAGGGAGCTTGTTTGATATCCAGCTTTATCGATGGTCAATCAAGATGCTATTCTTCACAGTCGATTAACGTAGGACTATCTAGGGTTTGGGAGGCACTTCCACCCTTCTCAGCCATTGCATCAATTTGAGCTTATCATTATTTGGTGGTTTTCAATGATGAACTTCGATCGAGAGTATTGTTGACTTGCAACTCGATCCGTTTTGAGTACGTGTATCCTTGGCTTTGGTCTCGTGGAGCTCCACCCGAGCTTGAGGGGGCATCTACCGATGGTAGCTTCCGCCATTGGCTACCTACCCCTCCTTAGTAGCTCAAAACTTGGTTCCGCCAATACTGTGTAAGGTATGTTTGTACTTCGTAGCAACTGCCTACGCTGCGATATAGCAACCTCTGAACAGTAAGGTAAGTCGAGAAGAGCTTTGTCGACCGGGACAGCTCCGGCGCTGCACACCTAGACTTCCTGACCATGAAGGCTCTTATGTGTTCTTCGTTACTAGCGGTAGCAAGCCTGGTACAAAGTCAGCAAATCTATATTGGCACGACGGGTCCCACTCCCCGCCCACAATGTTCTGCTAGTACTTCGTTGGTGCAACCAAGCTTTACATTCAAAAACTTCACTTTCAGTCTCAGTGAAACAGTCCGTACTGCAACTTCAGTCGCACCGCCAACCGCGACAACCACATACGGACCCGCCTCCAGCGATGCGTCGCGGCTCCTGTCATCGATCAGCTATACAAGCTGGGGATCATGGAATCCAAATGCTACTGTTACCGCAGCAGATACGTCAAATCCATACGGCAATGCAGCATGGACTGCACTCTGGCAACACGCCAATCCTCCCAATTTCACAGAAAAAGGTTTGTATTCTACCACAGTTTCTCCGACGCCAATTCCCTCAAGCGAGCTCGTCTTACCACCTCGGGACTATTTTGGTCCCACCGATTGCTACAACTTTCCCGATGGCTTCATGTTTGGCGTAAGCAGCTCGGCGGGACAGATTGAAGGTGCTACGGCCGAGGAAGGCAAGGGTCCTACGTTACTGGATATTCTTGTACAGGACAGCCGTCCAAAAGATTATGTTACTAATGAGGACTACTACTTGTACAAGCAAGACATTGAACGTGTTGCTGCGATGGGTGTTCGTTGGTATTCTTTTAGTGTTGCTTGGTCGCGCATCCTACCCTTTGCACTACCAGGTACTCCCGTGAACCAGGCTGGTCTCGACCACTATAACGATGTCATCGACTTCATCTTGCAGAAGGGTATGCAGCCAGCTGTCACACTGCTACATTTTGATACTCCATTGCAGTTCTATGGCTCAAACTTGAGTACGGCAGCAGATCCGCCATTGATTGGCTACGTGAACGGTGCCTATCAGAACGAAACTTTCGTCGACTCATTCGTCAATTATGCACAGGTCGTTATGACTCACTTTTCATCCAAGGTACCAGTCTGGTTTACATTCAACGAGCCACTTTTGTACTCTACCAATGGCATCTCGGTCGATCACGTCATTAAATCGCATGCACAGGTATACCACTTCTACAAGGAACAGCTGAACGGTACTGGCCAGATATCACTCAAATTCAACGACAATTTCGGCGTCCCTCGAAATGTTTCAAGCCAGGCAGATGTCTATGCTGCAAACCACTTCAACTCATTTCAGCTTGCAACATTCTGCAATCCCATCTTCCTAGGTCAAGACTATCCTGACTCATTCAAGCAGACGGTACCAGACTATGTACCGTTGACTGCAGCAGATCTGGCATATATCGGCGGCACAGCAGACTTTCTGGGCATCGATCCATACACCGCGACAGTCGTGACACCACCGATTGCAGGGAACATCAACAGCATAAGCGACTGCGCATCCAATAGCAGCAGTCCTTATTTCCCGTACTGTGTCAACCAAACCACAGTCAACCAATATGGCTGGAACATTGGCTATCGATCTCAAAGCTACGTCTACATCACACCGACCTATCTTCGCGAGTATCTCGGTTATCTTTACAACACCTTCCGCTCTCCGGTAGTCATCACGGAGTTCGGCTTCCCTGTATTTGCCGAAGCTGAGAAGACCGATCTGTCAGATCAGTTGTTTGACACGCCTCGTTCACTTTACTACTTGAGCTACTTGTCCGAGGTTCTCAAAGCTATTTGGGAGGACGGTGTAGATGTGAAGGGAGCCTTTTTGTGGAGCTTCGCAGATAACTGGGAGTTCGGTGATTATGACGCGCATTTTGGTGTGCAGACTGTAAATAGGACTACGCAACAAAGGAGATACAAGAAGAGTTTCTTTGATGTGGTCGATTTCATGAGGACAAGAGGAGTGGCTTGAGCGGAGCTGACTTGAGAACGGGTTTTGTCGTGCTTGATCTATCATTTGCCTTCCTCGAATAAGATTCGCATGGTTGCCGGTAGAAGCAGATAAATCGCATAATGCAAGCAGCTGGCCAAAGGAATCAATGCTTAGTAGTAAGGGAAAATACAGGCTTGAGTAGGTAGTCGTTAGCTTAGTCAGCAACGCGTCGATAATTGCATTTCATAAATAAATGTCGTGTGTATCTTCTTTCTGTGTCAACGTGAAGATAACTTCAGGGATATCATAATAGGCCTGCTCGATATGGAGAACTTCAATGCCATGATTGCCAGTATGTTGAAGCCATTGTCTGATAAGATGCTTGCGGAAGATGAAGGCTCTACGATATCTTGCACTCCTTTGTGCAAAAACCGGCCTTTGTTATACTGGGCTGGTACATGACAGTTCTGCTGCTATCTAGTTCCCAGGATGTCACGGAAACTACCGCCTTACTTTGCAGATAAGTGAGACATGCACTAACATGGCGCCCGTACCACGAAATAGACCTCGAGGACAAGCTCCCACCAACCGAGCGCCAAGTACGAGTACAGCGCAAACCGGAGGTGGAGTGACACAAGCTGTCCAGCCTCAATCCACCTTGCAGAGCTCAAATCAACCAGCCAGTAGTGCTTCACGCACAGTACAAAGCAACCCGGCTCCAACTCCAGCTCAACCTCCGGGTTCTACAACCACAGTTCCGCGACCAACAGCATGGGAAGCCGTTAGTCTGAGGGACGGCGGTGCCTGGCTGGTTCGTGATCGCATTCCAGAACTAGCGACGCTGCTGGATGGTAGTCTACTACCTTTTCTGAAGGACATTAACATAGCCACTTTCATGAGGCACAAAATCTTGAAGCGCAAGCACGAAGATGACGGCGAAGACGATGAGGACAACGAAGACAAGATGCCACCTTCCGGACCTTCGTCTAAGAAAAGGACGAAGAGATCCGCCAAACCTTCCAAACCAAACCCCAGACCGAAGGGACCAAAGCAAGCCAAATGGGCCTCCGCTGAGTACGATGATGCCTGGCAAGCCCATCATATGCTCGGAGCTGGCTCTTTCGGCAGGGTCGGTTTATGGGTCAAGCATGACGAAAGTGGGCAAAGAGTTGACGAGCTTGCTGTGAAAGAAGCCGCCTTTGACTCGCGTGCTAGTTGGCGAACTGATACAGACAAGCTATCAGAAGAAGCCGTTCTCACGCATCATGTGAACAAAACCAAGGTTGAGAATTTCGTTCAGCTCAGAAACTTCAAGTGCTACTCAGTACACGATGATGAAAGAGCTGCCGAAGAAATCGATCAAACTCTTGGAGTTAAGAAACGGAAGCAGGCGGAAAAAGCCAAAAGCGCCGAGACAGCTGAGGCAGCCAAAGCGAGGAACGATAACCAGAACAACAATAGCAAGGCGAGGAATTCCAAACAGACAGAAAACAGTGTACCAGATGAAGGTGATCCTGATTTGAAAGCCACGAAATGGCTTTACTACCTGGAATATGCACCTCATGGAGATCTGAACCGGCTTATTGCACGCTACCGAGCCTGGAATAGGTATCTTCCTGAACAATTTCTTTGGCACGTGTTTGACAGCTTGGCGAAAGCCATCCAGACAATAGCCGATCAACCAACTGTTATGGGAGACTTACCTGAGAAGACTTCGGCCTACAGGACCATCAACAGAAATTCAAGAATTATCCACTTTGACATCAAACCGGACAACATCTTTCTAGGTTACGAAAAGCTCTTCCTGAACGACTCAGGACTTCACGGCGGAAGCAACGGAGAGAAGTATCCCGTGATCAAACTAGCTGACTTCGGAGCTGGTGAATTTCTCAGCGGGCATAATCATATAAACCCGGCAAACTTCTGGGAGAATGGAACTACGTTCTACCTACCTCCCGAACAGATGCTATATGGTGTGACGTGGGCAGATCCCCCCAACAGCGACTGGGTCGACCAACAGGATGAGTTGGGGAGCACCATTGAGTGGAGCCACGAAGACTACAGGAGACATCTGGAAGAACACAAATATCATTTCACTCAAGCGATGAATGTATGGAATGTCGGCAAAGTCATGTATGATTTGATGACCCTATCCAAGAAATGGGATTATGCACTGCTCTCTACCCAGAATTACCTTACCTACGAGCGTTATGAGCATAATGCCATCGAAAATTTCGACGAGGTGCCATTCCGGAGAACGAATATGAAAGAGAGAACGAAAACAGATCGCAAGGAGTTCAGTGACGAGCTTACAAGTTTGATTCAGGAATGCATGAAATCCCGAGTAACCGATCGAATCAAAGCTCGTGAACTCTTTCGAAGAACACAAGAAGGGCTAAGTCGATGCACTGAACAGTTGTCAGAAGGCTCAGAGCCAGATGTTTGGTTCAGTGCGAACGAGATCAACAACATGCCTGCTGGGACAGAGACATTTAAATATTTTGAGGGTGGAAAGATAGGAGGACAAGACTGGGATCCCGATATTGACGAACTGCTTGGTGGTGATTATGATCCTGATTGGCCACAATTGCAGCTTCCTGGCATTGAGTGGATGAAGCGTGCACAGCAATGGAGGAAAGACCATCGCAAAGACCCTAATCCAATGAAGTTGCGGCTCAACGACGATGGCAAGATCGAAGCCGAAGCCCTGCAGCAGAGCAACAATAACGGGGAGGAAATTAACGAGCAAGACGAAGGGGTGACTGCTGCTGTCAACCAGGAGAACATAATTAGCAGCACCTCAGACGATGCTGAGAGTCCTCATCCCACGGCAGACGCCACCGCCGAAGCAGTGAACGCTGTCGATACCGAAGCTGCTGACGTTGACGCTGCTGTCAGTCAAGAGCCACAGTCGTCTTCTGAGGCTCAAAATCCACCACAAGCTCCTGGGCGAACTCGAGAAGAGTGGAAGACCCTCAGAGTCCAAGATCTCAAGGAGGAATGCAGATCTCGGAATATCTCACTGAAAGGAGTGAGACTGAAGGACCAATACATTGATAAGCTTCTCCAACATGATCAAGCGAATACGCAAGGGGACGCATAAGATGATTAAGGCCAACACGAAAACGAGGCCAGCGAAACATAAGCACGAAGACTAGTGGGAGAGCCAAGGGTATCTCTCAAATGGCGGAGGCACCTTCTACATCATCCTTTTGTCTTTGAAAATCCCAATATTCTGTGGGTTTTATGCTCTTCGATTACATCGTCCTCCATCCTTGATCAACAGTTACTTCTGCCCCATTGACACCATTAGCTCCAGCCAAAAACACAATAGTCCTCGCCACATCAGCTGGCCATACAATGGCGGGCATAGCATCATGCGCTGGCTTCAGCGCTATCGCGCCTGGCATGTCAAGGTTTTGCGTGCCGCTATTCTCCATAATGTTCGTTGCTACACCACCTGGTATGACAACGTTGCATCGAATCCCGTCACGTCGATACATCCATGATGTGCTCCGACTCAACCCTAAGAGTGCATGCTTGGACGCTGTATATGCGGCACCGGCGGCAGCTCCCGAAGTAGCAGCGAAAGAGCAGACATTGACGATACATCCCTTGTGCGGGGGCAGCTGTGTGCTCGAGCCAGTGCCTTGTGCTGGGCCTCCGGATTTGCTGAGGAAATGAGGAATCACAGCCCGCATGAGGTAAAATGGACCGTTGAAATTAACGGACATGACACGGTTGAGCTGGTCGTTCGAGGTGTCGGAGACACGTTCTACAATATTGAATCGTGAGCAGGTGCGGAGACAGCAAGTCCAAGGAAGGTTGCTTACCAAATTTATCAGTTATACCAGCAACATTGCAAAGCACATCGATGCTGCCCCATTTCTCAACAACCTGCTTCACTGCTGCGACGACGTCCTCATCTGAAGAAACATTGCATTTGATGTCAAGTCTATTCGGATCAGAAGTGGCAGTGGCTGGTTCTCGAATATCAAGGGCAACGATCTTAGCACCTTGTTCTGCGAAGAGGGCAGCCGTCGCAGCACCTATGCCATTATTGGCGCCGGTGATTATGACAACCTTGTGTCAAAATTAGCTCGTACTCTTACTTATAGGATGGTATTCTGGTGATGATTGGCGTTTCATTTTGGGAAGTGAGGTTCTTGGGTGGTTCTTTGAAGTGACTGACCTTGTCTTTGAATGACATGTCTTCGTGTCTTACAATTGTTGTACGGAGGAGCGGCCAAAGGGTGAAGTTGTCCTTAGTTATGTTATATCAAGCAGCATATGCTATATACAGTTCAATTATTTTCTCTTATTCGACAACAATTTTTATGCATCTCATCGTAGCACCATCGGAATTAAAGTATTCCGCGGTTCCTGAATCATGCCATGTACCACACTATTCGGTACGGATCCAACTGTGGGGAACGATCTGCAATACAATTCCAGTGTTTCAGTCATATCATCACATGTCGCAACCATACCAGATCCGTCTATATGATACCATCTCATTGACGGATTGTATCTCAATCTGATCTGCTACGAGAGCAACATACAAGATCATCCCCTCAATCGTCGGGCTTGGAAGGACTCTGAGGCTACCCCATCATTGGGCTCTGCACAAAGGTATAATTTCTGCCTGAATACCTTTATATGACGTAGTAGTGTAAACAATGCCTGCAAACTGCCTGCATATCAAAATGTTCACGAGTTCACATCAGTAGGCAACGGGGATAACATCTTCCCTACGCAACAAGATAGATTTCCTTAACAACAAATCCACAATGAATCTGCAACCGCTAGGTACGGGCGATGTGCCTTTCCACCCCTCGGACCCCCAACTCTTCGAACACATTTCCTCCTACCCCTTCCATACAGACTCAGACTACCAGTCCGGCCTTTCCGCAATCCTAGGCCACCCCGAAACTCCCGCGACCGAGGCCGAGATCCTTCAAAATCAAGATCTCGTCCTCCAAGCACAATGTTTCTACCTCGCTCGCAGATATGGTCTACCAACAGTCGATATAGCAGGCTACCAACGCTGGCTGTCCAACCAGCAAGACCAACCAGACACACAACCATCTACACAACCACACACCGAAGATCCTCCACCGTCTATACCCACAGCAATACCAACACCCGCAACAGCAGCACCTCCTTCCCCCTTCCCTCGACCCAGAGCCCCAACTCCAAACACCGCAGCTCAAGCCACAACCCACCCCCTCAGCCCGTCACCCTCCACCACAACTGAACCCATCTCCGCCACCACAGAACCCAACACCGCCCACCCACCTAAAACCCTCCCAACTCCAACCACCGACGCAGTCCCC
>JAKLMK010000083.1:109716-126078 GCA_022813445.1 Neophaeococcomyces aloes | reverse complement strand
CCCATCTCCTCCACCACAGAAGCCAACACCGCCAACCCTCCTAATACCCTCCCAACTCCATCCTCCGACGCAGTCCCCCCCTACCCAACAACCTTCGCCGACATAGTAACCCTAATAACCGAAAACAAACCAATCCCCGGCATCCAAGAGATCCCAGCTACAATCCTCGAACCCGGAAGCAGCAAACAAGATACCGCGAGCCGGCGGCGGAAGCCCTGGGAGAAAAATTTGGATGATCAGGATACGAACACCAATGATGACGAAACGAATATACCGAGCGCATCTGCAGATACATCAGCAGACACAAACACAAACGCACAAATTGACACAAACAAGCACCGCGAAACAGGCGAAGGCGTATTGAAAATCCTGCAGCCAGGCGCAGTGCCAGATTCGGGGTTGATCGCAAAGGAGTGAAAAGGCTTTCTCAACCCTCCAACTTAAACCAAATAATCAAGTATAGCGCTTGTAGGACCACTGTACTGTACCTCAGCAGCAAGCTACCTCGCCTTCTAACTTTCCAGCAACGCAGATCTCTAGACACCAGATCGTACTCATTCAGAACATCGAACAAGAACCTCTCCCTCACTCCAGTACCTGCTACTCACCAAGTCCATCAGAACGAAGCACCCACCACATCCACCCCCAAACCCGATGCATCTCCGAGTCCGATCTCTAAAGTCCTCGTGCGCTATTGATCTGAGAAAAACCTACAGCTGCGAGGTTATGAGGGGTGATGCGTCGCGATCAGATGTAACACACTGTAATGCTCCGTGTACGATGCTGTACATGTACCCCTGTTATCGGGAGCTGTCTGAGGGGTGATTGAGATGGGCTTCTTCTGTGTGGAGGTGGTTGTAGCGGAGCAGAGTGCGCTGGCTGGACGGCGTGGAGGTCAGGATATAGATATGGATATAGCTTTGACTTTGAGCTTGGTCAATTCAATTATTCGAAACGATCATCGCATGAGGAAACGTTTCACAGTATGATACAGGAGACCATACGGCTTGGTAGATTGGCGTATTACTGAGATTGCAGGTAAGATGATCGAAAGCATTCACTCGTATACGACAGGAAGGATTCAATTATTAGTGCTATAATACAGCTAAGAGATATGCTTGAATCATCTTGAAACAATCAACGAATGTGGTTGAACACATTGCGGCATTTTGCAATATGATAATCGATGCGTTTTATCTCGATCTTCTCGATCTTCCCCGATACTGTCTCTTTCTTTGCATTGATATGCTTATTAGTAGTATTCATAGTTCAAGCTCGTCCATACCGATCCATCAAGACTCCGCTCATATCGACCGAGCAAATAAGAAATACATTGATAAAATGTTTCGAATAGAACGTGTGTATAATGCAAGAGTTTCGAACCAACGTTGCTTGCATAACTCAAGATGACATGCCAGCAGTGAGCAGGTGTCATAAGGCTCATTGTCGTGCTCATACCAGTATTCCAAGGCAATAGGTAGGATGGCCTATCGCAAAGTTGACAAGGTCTAGAATACTTGGAACTTGGCGAAATATGATATAGAAATAAATCTCAAATCATTCGGCCAAGAGGTGATGAACCTATCGAAATCGTGTAAATTGGTTTCGTGGTTGACCAGGAGCTCCAAAAGGGTTGACCATAGCACCAGGGCCCGGACGAGTGGCTGAAGCTGGGTTGCAACAGAGCATCGCAACTCGGGATCCAAATTTGGAACCTCGAAGAGATACCATATGCTTTCGGATATGGATGGCAACTTGCTCTCGTTGTTGTTGATGGGTATTCATGAGAATCCATTGGATGAGGTAGTTTCCATATTGATCACCAGTAATGTCAATCAAAGGAATTCGTGGTCGGTCAGGATGGGATGTGGTAATAACATTGAGATATCGGTCAAGGAACTCAATGCCACTAATCTTGAGACATTTCTCAACCACCTTGGAAGCATATTGATCAATGCTATAGCTGTAAGCGTTGACAAGAATGTGGTCAATGACACGTCGTTTGTCAGGCGGAGCACTGTGTTCACAGAGGTGTTGAATGCACCAATTGCCGAATTGTCCATGAGCAATGAGGTCAATGTTGGCGATGACTTCTTCGATGGCGGGTCGCTTCTCCTCCTCAACGCAGTTTTCGAAGATGTTTTGAACGACCAAGCTTCCAGTCTCACCGAGTGCAACCTCATGCCACATGCCGCGAAGAGCTTCGTTGACGTTGGCCATGATTTGAGGCGGCTCACCACTCCATCGTAGCTCAAACAGTTTCTGCCACACATGACAAGCATATCGGTGTATGACTGTGTCAGGAATTCGTCGGAGCAGCTCACGAACCATGTTGGCTTTGTGGCTCTCTGGAATGGAATCAAATGCCTTTTGGATGACATGACAACCGAAAGGATCCATGCTCAAGGATACGACATTGCCATGGATAGCGTCAGCGATAGCAATGACCTGATCGGGCGTGCTATGCTCGAAGCATCGCTGGACGAGGAAGTTGCCAAAACGATTGATCATGAGAGGGTAGGCCTGGTTAATGATGGATTCGACGATTTCAAACTTCTGTTCGGCAGTTCCAACCTTCAACTTCTGCTGCAAGAAGATTGAGGCTTGTTGATCGTTGTTGCAGACAATTTTGTCAACAATATACTTCCAATCACAAGAAACTGACTTGTCTAGCAGACGTCGATAATTCATTGGTTCGAGCGGAGTGATGTATGTCTGTCCATGGCTCTGAGCAGCATAGGGTGTTGTCAGACCTAGTCCTTGACCCATGTTGAACTCGCTTGTGGTTGGGGATGCGACATGCATACTGTTAAACGATCTACCAGTATTCAAGAGGTTTTGGTTGAGCTGCAGCTGCATAGCTAGATCAGATCCAAGTGCAGCATAAGACATGCCGGGAGAAAGTGGTTCCATACCAACAGCATTGTATTCAGTAGACGGTTCGTTGATGCCACCGTATTGGAATGGTCGTCTTGTAGCAGTCTCTCCCTGGTAGATGTCGTGATACGAAGTATTCGCCATGCTGGGTGACAGACCGCCAGATCCGCTTGAGAGAGTACGTTGAGCAGCCTGACTACCTCGTGCAGCGTCAAGAACTGCCATAAAATTAGGACTATAGGGAGAAGCATGGTCGACGAATCCTTGTGGTCGAACATCTCGAGCTGCATGTTGAGTGTCAACAGTCAGATATTTAGCCTTGCCAGTAGCGAGACGGTTGCGAGCTGTGGTATTAGGATCTCCATTTGATTCTGCTGCCCGAGCAGCTGCTGCTACTCGAGTAGCATGAGGACCCCACACCCAGGGTCGGTTCATAGCATGAAACGCACTAAATCGTTTAGTCAGCCATTGATTGCTAGAGGAAGATGGCCAGTGGACTTGCCTGTGCAGAGACTCGACATGAGCATCGGACTGTGAAAACTCAGCCTCAGAGGGGCTTGGAAGAGCCTGTGCTACAGTATGATTGAAAGTGCGACTTTCCTCAAGCTCTCGTTGCTGTTGATTGATGACAGATCTAGCAGCTTCGAGCTCGCGTTTGACATGCTCCATTTCCGCATTGCTGACTTTGACAGTTTCATCAAAGGACTCAGTGGCCGGTGTGAAGAGGTCTGAACCAGACGATTTGTCCACGTCATGAGCACTGCTAGCATCAGATTCAATGTTAATGTCCACCTCCTTTTTCATTGAAACTTTTCGGCCGTCATGGACGTTGCTGTACTGAACAACCTGAGCGGCGGCAGCGGCCTGCATTCCAACAGGAGTCGACTTTCGAGATTCGTTAATGCGGAGCTTGTCAAGCATGTCTTCGATGTTTCCTTGCGGCGAATGGTCCTACCCTGATGTCAGCCAGGATCACCTTGAGGCATGTTTTGTTCTTCACACCTTGCTAACGCTTCGAGCTGGTTGCAAGTTACCCAAGGTGTTGGTCAGCAGAGGTTTTGGCAAATTGTTGCGCTAGTCATGGTTAGTCTTGCGAAGATGCACAAGCTCTTGAAGACTTGCCTTGATAGCAGCACGCGGAGTCTTTCCATCATCAACAACCTCTTCCGGGACCTTCACAGTTGGGGTGGGCTTACGAACTCCTTTGGAGTCAAGCCCTTGATAGGAAGCCATAAGGGCCAAATGCTGAAGTAGGTATAATCAAGTACCACAATATTTGGACTGTTGCTTCAAGGACAGCTGGAAGGTAGAGAGCACAAGTAGTCAAGATGATTGCGTGCAAGATACGCTCAAGATGAGGTAGAAGGTGTTGGTGCTAGGAAGAGGAGGGATAGAATTGTGGTGAAGGGTGAAAAGAAATGTAGCTTGCTCGCACTGTGATGGGTGGGTGCTGCACTGCATGCGCGCAAAGAAGAAGGTACAATTTCTCAGCACTGCACCTGCCTCCAAATTGTGAACGTGCTTCCACGCAGACACAATAAAGTGGTAGCCCTTTCCACGGACTAGTGCAACCTTAAGGTATTCCAGAGTGATGCTGCCCTTGCGTATGAGATCATGTCGACGAAATCCAGCCGTACCTTGGGAAGTTCGAAGCTTGAATTTTTGCAGTTCAAGCTATTGAGCTGTATCATGCAATGTCACTGATATTGGCCGACCTACACCTTTGGACACAGAATTAGGCGCACTGGCTCATTCAAAACAACCAATATTGCCCTCTCAAATCATCTAACTCAACTGATTTCAATGACGGATGGCTATAGTGGAATAACACATATACTGACTCAGCAAGCAAACATAGCTTCCCTGTCACTTTGGGTTTCACTATTTGCGTGTCATTATCGAGAGAGACCGAATTGCTGACACCAGGGCTTCAGCAAGTGCAGGGCTTCAAAGCAGGCAATGCCGTCGTCCCTGCTATCAACTGCCTCGTCAATTCCCACTCTGGAGGTCATGCCCGAAGCAATACTAAGCATGTTCCTCCTGACACTCTTGTCATCATTGCGGTTTTCCTCTATTCGTTACTCTGCAGCACCGGCTTAAAAAGGACTTACCTGCTCTCTTGTCCATAGCAATGAAGTTTTGACTCCAGTCAATCTGGGTCTTCCTCGTACAATGGCGAGAACGGTCAAACTGGCGATTTCCTCCGTACGTCGCCACCAACCAGGGCATCATCATCGGATCAATTGGTATAGCAGTAGCCAGAAGGTGAAGGTGTGCTTGGTTGCTGGAGCCGTTACACAAAAGTAGTCACTGTCGTTGAGTTCAAGTCTTTCACAAAGGCCTTACCTAGGGAATCATAGTTGATGTCAATGTTACTCTTTCTTGAAGCATAGACATATATCGAGACGCATCTGAGTCGAGATAAAGTATCTACGTGGGTGAAGACAAATATGGCAACCATGTTGTCGCAGATTTGAAAGCCAGAGCGCAGCTCATACAAGGTATCCACGCACCGGGAAAGTATCGGATCAATGTCGGACCGAGGTATGTCCTACTCGACACTTCTTCACAGGCCCGGCAAAGAACGGGCGTCGCTGTACCTCTACACAACCTCATCGAACAGGTCCGTCCCGATAACAAGACCGTAACAAGTATATGAATTGTCACCTGTCAGGTCTTGCTGTTGCTTGTGTGCACAGCTTTCAAGAGGCAGAAACGGATACAGGCCAGTCCATTCCATCTGCCATCCTAATCCACCATTGCCAGCGACGAAGCCAATTTGTCTTGACAATTCTCGAGCCATTCGCAGTGCTGGAACAATGTACCGGATGAATTGTCCTTGTCGAGGTGACGCTGAACAATGTCGACAAGGTAATAACTACTTGGAAAGCCAATGCATAACTCTGATACAACAGATTATTGTTGAAAAGCACTGACAACTCACTCTGAACTGTTTCTATCCTCATCTCAGCTTGGTGCTATGATATAGAACGCCACAGGTATGAATCTTACTTCTACAATGAGCCGCTCTTCGAGAATGTTGTCCCGGATGAAACCACCAGTAACGTACAACAGGAGCATACAGGAAAAATTGTGGGGATAAGCAGCACTTAATTAATACTACATCACTGTAATGTACCTGCTTGATATGAGCTTCCGGTCTAGGGAGGTTCCAATGAGGCCTGTAGCCAAAAATTCATCGAAAAACAATCAATAGAACTCTCACGAAAACGTGATACTTCTGAGATTTGGGGCCGTGAGTATCGCACCTTGAGGCTGTGAAAGGTGATTTCCTTAACACTTGCACCGAAACAGTCTCTCATACCTTCACTCTAAGCTGTCGGCTCAAACTCAGTCTCGACAACACAACTAGTACAGCCCCGACCAGCAAAGTAGCACCTGCAAACATGCTCATGGCCAACCACCCCACCGGAACCAGTGCACCAGCTATTGGGTTTCCGATCAGGCCTGTAATACTCATGCCTCCAAAGGCAAGACCCATGACTGTCCCGTGAGTCTCTGGCGTCGCGATTGCTGTTACACATTGCAGCTCTAGGCTTAGGCATGCGCCAGAAATAAATCCGTACGCCAGACAATAGATGATCAACCCAGTTTTACTCGTGGCTGCTGTCCAGCAGAACGCTATCATGGCTGACAAGATCGCAGCAACCGACAAGAGGTTGAACGGTCCATACTTGTCAGCGACACCACCGAGTCCGATGCGTCCGAAGAAGGAAGCTCCGCTCAATGCTGCCAGCAGGTAGAACGCGAAAGATGCTGAATGGCCAAGTGAAATGGCGTAGGAGGTGACAAAGAAGAAGGGTGTAAACATTGCGAGGTTGAAAACTGTTGCGCCAGCCAAAACGAAGAGAAACACTGGCTTACGGATGATGGAGAGGTCGACTTTCTTCTTTGTCACTTCCGTTGCATTCGGGCGAGCTTCGATATCTGATGACTTAACGAGTTTTTCCTGTTTTGGTGGACGAACCAGTACTGTCGCCAGCAATCCCAGGGGAACCATCACATAGCCTACAATCCTGACTGTCGAAGCGAAGGACGTGCCATTCTTGTTGAGCAGCTGGTCGAGCATGATAGGCCAGATAACTCCGCCCAGGCTGGAGCCTGCCACAGTGAAGCCAGAGGCTATGCCACGATTTGTGGTGAAGTGTTTAGTGACAGTGGACATACTGGGTATGGTGATGAACCCCATGCTCAACCCCAAGAGGACAGCTTGAGCGAGGAAAAACTGATAGTATTTCTGACATAACGATGTCATGAAAGTTGCAAGGACAAGACCAATACTGCCAACAGCGAGAAGTGGCGTGGGTCCAATTCGGTCGACAAGAATCCCTGCAGGGATCGCGGTTACAAACATCCCGAAGCCACCGAAGGACCCGATCCAAGATATAGCAGACTCGGACTTGTGAGATAGCTGGTGCTCGTGGTAATAGCTTTGAAAGCTTCCGAAGGCATTGAAGAATCCGGTGGTGATGAACAGGGCAAAGAAGGCACCTATGCAAGCAAGTATGGCTCGAGCACTATGAGCCGTCAGTCTGTGCTGGTTAGGATTCGGGTCGTGAGAACCTACTTGTATGCTTTCTGGACAGGTATAATGGGCATTGGGTCCTGCTCATCCACTGAAGTCGTTCTCGTTTCTTGCACATTGGTTTCGTGTTCATTGTCATGACCCTTCTCTGGTTGACCCATAATGAACAGGTTGTCTGCGGTGTTCCAATGTCTGCTGTTGAAGAAGTACAGTTCTCCATCATGTTGCCCAAGGAAATGCTTATACAGGCTCTGCGATGCCTGTTCCAGTAGTCAGCCATGGAGTGTCCGAGGACATCCCCAAGGCATGTGGACTAGTGTGAGATGAAGCTAGAGGAGGAATCCACGAATCATAGCAGTCGTAATCTTGGCCGAGTCACTAACCTAAGGTCAATCTCTCCATGGACCGTCCGACACTGTGACCTGAACCTTCACCTTCCCTCTTCCCTGTTCTTCTAATCAAGGTCCTGGCCCTTCTTGACCTAGATCAGAGCGAGCCAGTAAGGGCAATCTCACGTGAGTTTTGGGTACAGTCACGGTATTCCTCCTACTGCACAATCCAGAGGGATATAGCGGTCAAGCCCGGATTAGTTCAAGTATCTGAAGCTCTAGGGTCCGCAGAGACCACCTTGCTGCACAGGATGACTGCTGGACAAGCGGGTTCTCAAGTTTGTAAGCTCCACCATACTTTCCTTGTCCATGCCATACCTACAGTCCTCCATAGCACCTTTGTCCTTGACCCAAGCATGATAAACCATCGCAGTTGGTTGGCGACCATAGAAACAGCCCACATGCAACATTGACCGGGACAACCAGTCATGAACAGACTCGAGGCTCTCGCAAGGAGTGTTCGCGGAAATCCTGACTCGAACCCATTACTTGAGCTACATCCATCTAATCCGATAATCTGGTGATCTGAAAATCCCTGAGATGCTATTCTGCATCTACTCATTCCACCATGTGGGCTAAAGCTTTCCTCTTCCTCAAAGTTCTTGATGCAATCTTGAGGCTGTCTGTGTCTTGAGGCTGTCTGTGTCTTGAGGCGTTATCTCGATTCAAGGTCTCATTCACTATTACGCCTATCAACCTTCGTCAACTCGAAAGAATGTGGCCGTGATTGGTGCATCTTATGCAGGCCTCGTTTGCGCTGAAGCTTTTGCTAAGAGTCTTTCTTCTGGTTTCCGTGTGGTACTGATTGAGAAGAACAGTCATCTCAACTACACATGGCTCTTTCCCGGGTCTCAGTTTTGCCAAAACACAACAATCTGGCCGTCATTCCTTACCCTGTCGATGGTGCAAAAACGTAGCAGAGGGCATGTGGGTGTTCAAGAGAGGGCTGGTAACGAAGATCAAGAGCAACCCACCAGAAAACAACGTCATCCTTGAAAACTAGGAAGTGGTTGACTTTGCATATCTCGTGGTGGCAACAAGAGTAGGCGAAAGGTACCCTTACGGACTTCGAACTTTGTGTAAAGACGATGGGACGCTGCCGGATTAATTTGTTTGTTTGATCGTTATCTTATATTTGCGGATAACTCATCATCGTAACCGTTGCACCAGATCGCCCTTCAAACGGGGTAGCAAACTCTGCTGGTGGCTTTTTTTTGGTTGAAATGCAGGGCTGTGAGTATATATTGATTGCTGATACAATTTTGACACGCAACACCTGATGTCTTTGAGGGCTATTAGATATGACCACTCTGCTGAGTTTGCTTATTACATACGTATCTCAACAGAAGCATCATCAACACTCGTGAACTCCAAGTGTAGGTTCAGGTGTGCAGTACAGCGTACAAGTAGCTGCAATTCATCGAGATCACCACATTACATGACCATCCCTTTCCGTCAATCACCAACTGGCACTTTTGTTGACCCCTAATTGTCCAGCTTTCGGCAAACCTTCCTCCACAATATTGTCATGCTATCAAGTATAGTCGACACGCTATTGTCTGCGCAAGCCACCTCAGATTCAATGTCTACACATATACAGGCTCGGTCTGAAAGCTTCAGACAACACAATATTCGTCGCTATTGTCACCTACTCAGACATCTGGCTCGATCAATACCTCTAATGACATTCGTACAGCAACCGTCGAGCATGTTTTGAACGGCCTTGAGTGATGCAGGACAACATTCACTATCATTCCTAAACCATGAACACGATCACCATGACACAAAGTCCTGAAAAGCAGAGCGTGACACAACGATCCTTGTCGCCAAATAATACAACAAGACCCTCATTAGAAAATGAGCGCTTTCCTTCATTCGACTACTCAGCGCAGCCCGCTATAGGACTACCTCCAATTGTAGAAAGTCCCGCAGATGGAAAACCAACTGAATACAAATGGCCAAGTCGCAGAGCAAGTCAACGTCTTCCGACCACGACAAGACACGCAGTACCTCATGGACATAGATCACGGCGCAGTGTTAGTGATGCGCTGGCAAAATTTCGCAATCGACAAGGCAGTGTAAGCGAGAATGCGCAGGAACTGGCTGAAGCTCTCAAGGCACCTGTGTCCTACAAGTTGGTCGTATGTTGCACTCGGATTCCTTTGCTTATGCAATACTAACAGCCAGCAGGGTCTGTGTATTGTCTGGTACATGACTTCTGCGCTCACCAACACCTCCTCAAAATCCATCCTCAATGCCTTCCCTCAGCCGGTCACCCTTACGATAGCACAATTCGCATCTGTCTCTTTATGGTGTCTATTACTTACTTGGCTGGCATCCGTCGTGCCACCTCTCAAAAGAGCCATACCAGCGCTAAAGAACGGTCTGCGATATCCGTCATGGGACGTGTTGGCTACAGCCCTACCTCTCTCAATCTTCCAGCTCTTGGGACATCTATTAAGCTCGTACGCAACCTCGAAGATTCCTGTCTCTCTCGTGCATACCATTAAAGGTCTCTCTCCTCTCTTTACTGTTCTCGCGTATCGACTGGTGTTCAGGATCAAATATGCAAGAGCCACTTACCTTTCACTTGTGCCACTCACCCTGGGAGTGATGCTAGCATGCTCGACAGACTTTTCCACCAACTTTCTTGGTATTGGGGCATCCTTTGTTGCGGCTATCGTGTTCGTCACTCAAAACATCTTTTCGAAGAAACTTTTCTCCGCTTCAGATCGAGCAGCTGCGGAAGGCAGTATACAAAAAGGAAAGAAACTTGACAAGCTCAATCTCTTATGTTACTGCTCGCTTGGTGCGTTAATGTTCACTACTCCTGTGTGGCTTTACACTGAAGGCTTCGATATCATGCACGACTACTGGCAGGATGGTACCGTAATGCTCTCCATGAGGAAAGGCGCACTTGACCATGGTCCTTTGCTTATTGAATTCGTGTTCAACGGGGCCTTCCATTTCATGCAGAATATCATGGCCTTCATATTGTTGTCCATGATGTCACCAGTGTCATACTCTGTTGCATCGCTAATCAAAAGAGTCTGGGTGATTGTGATCGCGGTCATATGGTTTAGGAGCTCCACCACTAGGATTCAAGTAGTCGGCATTGCGTTGACTTGCTTTGGATTGTACATGTATGACAGAACAAGCTCAGAGGACGCAGCAGAAAAAAGAACCAAGGCTGATCATTTCCGCCACAAACAAGCACTTCTTCCTCTTGCGGAAAAGGTGGAACGAGACATACCGAATGGACATCTTACACAACGTGTTCCCGGTCTGAACGAGAAATTCACCTTCCCTGGATCTTACTTTAAAAGAGATGATGATGCAGGAAAGCAGAATCCCATTAGTCCTGGGCAATGGCTACCACCAGGAACGAAGCAGGAAAGCACTTGGGAGCTGAGAGATCGGTCACCTGGGCAGTAGGAAATACTGTACAATAAGTTGTATATAGCGTCGGCGTTGGGTGTGTTCCTGCTGATGGATATGAGCATGAACGTAATGAAAGAAAAGGCCATAGATCTGGAGACGTATCAAAAACATCTTGTGTAATCAACCAAAAGCTGCACAACTGTCACAGTATTTCCCAGAGTTCTAAAACGTTGCATCCCGCTGTCAACGACTGCGCAAAATAGTCAAGAGGTTTATGTAGCGACCGTCGGTAAGGAACATGCTCATCATCGTACATTTTCTTGTGAAAATGTCATAGGTGCTCCAGCTACGGCGCGATTGGTTTACTCTTGGAGCACATAGCAGAGGAAGAAGAGATATGCGTCGTTGACGACCCTGCCACCTACAATAAAACATGTCCGTGAATGAGTTATGGAAGAAGAAAAACAAAACAAATCGCAATGATCAAAAAAAGTTTCATATATTCCAGGCGAGCTCCAAAATTGGAAGGTAGACCGAAGCTCACTAAGCACATGCTCCGCAACGATATGGGGCTGAGCCGCCATACCCTACAGCACCACTTTGGAAGTTAACGTTCTTCGCGTTCCGTTCGTATGTAGTAAACGAGTGAGAACTGCCAGCAACATGTCGCGGACGAAAACCCTACAGCATTCCGATTCGATCGAAGCGGATGATCCGAACAATGAAGCGCCCAAAAAGCAGAAGAGCAAGAGACCTGCCAGTCCGTTTCCTACACTACGATGCTAGTCCCGCGCTGACCCCGTGTAGATACTGCGTTTCGACAGCAGAGATTGAAGGCATGGCAGTAAGTCACTTACCATATCGCGCAGACTCGGAGATTGACTGTATCTAGACCTATTCTCACACCAAAAACCGTCCTACCCATCTTCTTTGCCATTGGCATTATATTCGCGCCTATCGGAGGACTCTTACTATGGGCTAGCACCACAGTACGTGCAGTCTTGCTATGTGATTCAAAGCCGGACAACCGACGCTAACGCGGTGTGAAGGTACAAGAGTTGTCTATTGATTACACGAACTGCGCGAGTGCTTCCGCCGACTTCCTTCCTATCCCCGACGGCGACGTTCATTCCTCTTTCAAGTCTTCAAACACAACCAGCATACCAAAATGGAAGCAATCAAATCAGACAGTAACGCCGCAATTTGGCGTACAACAGGAGAATACCAGAGTCTGCACATTGCAGTTCACTCTACCTAACGATATCGGCGCACCCGTCTACCTCTACTACCGTCTCACGAATTTCTACCAAAACCATAGACGTTACGTGAAGTCGCTCGACCTCGATCAATTGAAAGGGAATTTCATTAGTGCTAGCGATATTGATAAAAGCTCTTGCACTCCACTCAAACTCGATCCTAATGGAAAGCCATATTATCCTTGTGGCTTGATCGCCAATTCCATATTCAATGATACCATCAACAGTCCTAGTATCGTGAGCACGTCAGGTGGTCAAAGCACAGGAAACTATACTATGACCAACAAAGGTATTGCCTGGTCTAGCGATTTGAAGCTGTACAAGCAAACACAATACAATAACAGTTATGCCGCTCCACCTCCAAATTGGGCTACGCGGTTCCCAGATGGTTACACCGATGAGAATCCAATTCCCGATCTGTCGACATATGAAGAGTTCGCAGTGTGGATGAGAACAGCTGGTCTGCCTACATTCAGTAAACTTGCTCTCAGAAACGATCAGGATGTGATGAAGGCAGGCACATACCAAATGGATATATATGACTGTATGTTGGTCCCATTCTCGCGAGGTCGTTCACTAACGATGTCAGTCTTTCCTGTCAAACTTTATGGTGGAACTAAGAGTATTCTCATCTCAACTCGGACAGTGATGGGTGGTAAGAACAACTTTCTTGGAATTGCATATCTCGTAATTGGAGGATTATGTATATTGCTGGGAGCCTTCTTCACTGTTGCCAATCTTTTCCGGCCAAGGTTTGTATCTCAACGTTCTCTTGTATGGGATCATTATCTAACTACTGCAGAAAACTCGGTGACCATACCTATCTTTCATGGAACAATGACACACCTGCATCAGGAACAACAACCGGTCGAGATACTGGAAGATAAGTATGTAACGACAGATGTACGATGAAAGCATAGGAGTCTGGAGTTGAAATTGGATGCGGTTGGTCAGGAGCTGAGGATTTCTATCTATACTTACAGTAGATTTTGTGGTGATTACCGAAGGATTACTTGGCGTACAGTATGTATTTTTGAGAATGGTATCTTGCAACGTTTGTATGACTATTCGATCACAGAGTCGGCGAAATGTTGTCCTAGTATTCCCAGTCCTGCTTACCTACTTACCATCTTACCTGTTCATCATACGGTGACACTGCAAAAGTTGTCGTCAGCACGCTGTTCCTATTCTTCCGTCATCATCGTCAGCCAGATTCAACCTACCTTAATATTTCCTTGTCGCGCCCCAATAAATAACAGGTAGCTATCTAACCACCCATGAACAAACACTCACGATTCAAGAGACCACTGCACAGGAAAATGATGTCCAAAAACAAACATTTCAATTTCCCCTATCAATCTCATCATGCTACAGTAGTCCGAAAACTTCACAAATCACTGAAACATTGATACATCTACATCTACCTAACGCTCCTTCAGTCACTCGCTCAAAGCAGGAGATTTACAATATACCCTCTCGATATTTGTCAGGCGAATAGAATTGTCTAGCCACGAGAAAACAGACCCGAGGATCTGGTACGATACAGTGCGGTGCCTCTTACGGATAGCGTGTAGCGTAAACTGATCTTTGGATGAGTATGTTAGGGCTGAGGACCTGCTGGCATCCTGCTCTCGGGGTCGTATATAGATATCTGCGTATGTGCGCTGTATATTTCATAGGATTATATAGGAAGATTAGGAGTCTGAACCACAATTCGAAGAATCTGCTCGATACTACATACACTCTAACCAAACCAAACCAAACCAAACCACAGGCCATAATCGCCCTTCGCTCTTGATCTCTGACAAAGAAGTTACTAACGGCGTCCTCCCCATACCACGGAAAAGTGACAACATGTCCTCGTTCATGCAATTGACATATCCTCTCCACCGTGTTAATGCACGCACGGAAGAACAACCCGGCTCCGGCTTCGGCTCTGCTGAGATGGATCCAAACGATGAATCCCGTTTGTTCGGTTGGGTGCTGCAGATTAGGAGCCAGCGCTTACTTTTCGAGACGGCTTCGTCTCTCAGTGATACAAGCAGTGATGCTGGTTGGAACTCATGTGAACGTGAGCGTGGATATGGATATGAGCGTCAATACAAACATACACGCGAACATGCCCGTGAACACACCCCTCTCCACGACACCTTTCCGGATCTAGACACGCCCCATAGATCATACTTCGCGTTCGGTGGCCTATCATCAACGGACGATGCCATCAACAGCCGCCTCGTCAATGAAGTCGAGATCCGGCATGAGAAGGACAGGAGACGGATCCAAGAGCGGAGGAGGGGGAGGAAGGTTAGGTATGATGATGGCAGGGTTAGAGAGGTTTGGGAATGTCTTCGTGAAAGTGTTCGTTGGTGGGGGAAGTGCTTTTGGGATTCGAGGATTTGAGAGGATGTTGAGGTTGGTGGGGAGGTGAGGTGATGTGAGGTGAAATATTGATGAGGTTGGGTTGTTGATGTATGGTTCATGCCTACCTGGTATTGTGGTGTGGTGGCAGTTGGAATCGGAGGTGCCTTTCTATACAGTCCTCATCTTTGCTTGATATTAGCATGCATTAGCATTGAATAAAGATTATGACACTGAATAAAGCCGCAAGTGGCGTCATTCAAAGACTGAAGTGCAAGTTATTTGAAATTGAAATGACGTTGTGCTAATATTAACCCCAGTCAGCCCTACAGTAATTAGGCGTATAGTCTGTATCCGACGTTGTTGTACTGTATACCACTGCGTGCTAATGATAAGCAGGGATGGAGAGTGTGTGGATGGATGGAAACGACGATAGTAATGGTGATAGTGATGGTAACACCACCACAAAGACGACACAAATTGGATATGGCACGTGTTGTCATCTTTCTACTCCAGTGTGCCGCTGCACCTGCGTCTACATCTGTATTCCAATAACCACCTCACCTACATTCACACATAGTCACACGCAGCTCCTCAGCACCCACACATTCAAGTACACGAATATATCATGTCAGCTACGTATACAGATGCGCGATTGACCACTCTTAGTCTACAGTGTTACTTGGCAAGAACCACTAATTCTGAGCGAGTAATCGCAATAAAAATCTACTCACTCACGCCAGAAATGGGTGAACCATGAGTGAGTTTACATATGGATCGAGTAATGGCTGTAGATGATTCAGAGCAATGCTTAGTTCTCGGGGGGGTATATACATGCGCATATAGACGCATGGTAGACTGTTTTATGGTAGAAACATAAAAAAGTCTCTAGTCACAAACTTCAGACAACCGTTACTACTACCACTACTATACTCTAAACAAAAATGCTACACTACACTACACATCACGAAAATCCACAGCAGTGTCCTCCTCATACCACCAAAAAAACACAACATGTATCAACACAACACACAAGACTACACCTACACCCCCACACACAGCAACTCCTCCTCCTCTCCATCAGACTACGACTACAACTCCACCTTCTCCGTCTCAACCCTCACCCCCTCAAAACCAATAAATCTAGCCAACGACCCAACAGCCCTCAAACGCAGGGTATTCCAATACCAATTCAGATCACAACTGCACGACTTAAAGGAGCGGAGACGGATCAAGGAACGGAGGAGGGAATTGAGGTGGGAGAGGTTGGAGGATGGATGGCTTTGGTGGTGGATTTGTCAGAAGAAGGAAAGGATTTTGGCGTTGAGGCTCTGAGAAGGGCACTTTGGGGGAAAGGGAAGGAGGGCACTTGGGAGGAAACGAAATCGAGAACAAGGACATTTGAGAAGAAGGGAGTTCGAGACAGAGGAATTGAGTTAAAGCGCCTGGTTTGGCGTGGTTGGAGGAGGACTGGAAACGGGAATGGGAATGGGAATGGGAATGGGAATGGGAATGGGAATGGGAATGGGAATGGGAATGGGAATGGGAATGGGAA
>JAKLMK010000083.1:0-109616 GCA_022813445.1 Neophaeococcomyces aloes | reverse complement strand
GGGAATGGGAATGGGAATGGGAATGGGAATGGGAATGGGAATGGGAATGGGAATGGGAATGGGAATGGGAATGGGAACATTTGATGTGAATGGATGAGGAACGGAATATGGCGTGGGAAAAGATATGTCTTCTGATGAACGAACCAGAAACTATAATTGAGCGTTAACAGCGATACCATCAAAAGCAACGTGATTGTCAACTTGAACATCAACGTTAAATACTGACTACCGTACATACCCACTGCCTTTTCTTAAATGTTTTGCTTGCGCCTGCATAAGGACCTGAGTTCCCGCTCATACATTCATACACTCGTACCACATACAAAGCACTCTTCAGCGACCCACACCTCCCAGTACAAACCAAGATATATCATCTCAGCAGAACAGAATCCCCGAATCACATGCTCTGCAATCCGGTCTGTTAGTTCCTCGAGATAAATGGCTTGGAAGACGTAAGAGCAGAGCGTGAATAGTTGAGGAATATTATTGTGGTGGATGTGGTGTAATACCTGTATCGGTTCATGAAATATGCGGGCATGAGTGAGTTATGGTAAATATCTTTTTTTGATTGTTTCGTTTTCTTTCTGTTGACATACAAACCTATGTACACTTCTTCAGCAGGACTGCTCACACCACCCATGGAAACGCCTGGATGCGATGAAACGCTGATACAAAATAATGAAAAGTCTGGAAAGACAGAGGTCGATGCATCTGATTATCCTTCTCTATCCGTAAGCAACTTGACCTCCTGATGATCCAACCATGCCTTGTGCCATGAAATTGGTTTCAGGATGTGCAAATGGACCAGCCTTTTTAACGGCTGAACAACGAGCCATAGTTGGAGAGCTAGATATATGTTAGTATGGAATATGCAGAGATAAATACTAGGAAGACTCACCTTCTAGAAATGACATCAGTCATGTAAAAATCTTTGATGGGATTCTCCAATGGTGATCCAGTAATCTTCGAACCCTTGTTCTGATCCACGAGCTGTACTTTGCTGAGTACATTCAGTGATTGTGGTTCAAGACTGTCATATCGTCTCAAAGCTGGTGAGATCTCTTCCATACGGTCTCGTAGTGCTTCAATATCATCATAAGGCAATGGCTTGCCAAGATATTCTGATGCAGCTCGAATGATCTTCCAATCTGGTCTTGAAGCACCAGGCATTGCAACAGCTGATCGACCAATCTGTACTCGACCTTCGGTATTGACATATGTACCAGTCTTTTCGGTATATGCACCACCAGGCAAGATCAGATCGGCCAATTGTGCACCCCTCTCACCATGGTGTCCTTGGTAAATGACGAAAGCATCCTTGGGAATATCTTTCTCATCGATTTCGTCTGCACCAAGTAGCCAAACAATCTTAGCTTTCGTTTCAGCAACTTTCTGCGATGGTGTTGAGAAACCAATTTCGTAAGCACCTGTTCGAGAAGCAGCTCGTTGCAGGACATTGTAACCCTTCCATTCTGGTGTGTTGAAGTTGGCATTCTTATCGACAAAGGCACCAACAGCTTCATAAATAGCTTTGGCATCTTCGTGTTCTGTAACACCACTGCCGATAATGATCATAGGATTCTTGGCTTGAGCAAGTTTCTTGCCGAACTCTCCAGAAAGGGCTTTCTTCACATCGTTTGCGCTTTCACCGAGCTTGTTGTATTTGAAAGTACTCTCGAAATCCTCACCAATAAGACCGATCTCCAATGGTGAACGCATCCATTGTTTTCGAATTCTGGCGTTTAATACAGCTGCTTCCCATCGTGGGTTGCTACCAATGATCAGCATTGTATCTGATTCTTCAATTCCCCAAATCTTCGAGTTGAAAGCGTAGCTGTTTCGAATGTCGGTGCCGTGTGCGATTGGCTTATCGCCATTTGGCTGGTCGAGAGCGAAGTTTTCCGAGTCAAGAGAATTGGCAAGATCCTTAGCTGCAGTGAGAGTTTCAAGGTCCATGAGATGGCCAGCGACGAATTGAATCTCATTCTGACCGACATTTCGTTTCTTGTACTGTTCACCAATCTCAACCAGAGCCTGTTCCCAAGTAGCTGGCTGGAATTGATCGTTCTTTCGAATCAATGGAATAGTCAACCGCTGTGTCTTCAGTCCATCCATAGCAAATCTCGTCTTGTCGTCGATCCACTCTTCGTTAACATCGTCATTCAGTCGTGGCAAAATTCGCTTAACTTCCAGAGCTCTTGCGTCAACTCGAATATTTGAGCCCATACCATTAAGAACATCGACGGATTCAAACTTGGTAAGCTCCCATGGTCGGTAGGTAAATGCACCAGGCTTGGTGAGGAGAGCTCCCACAGGGCATAAATCAGCGACGTTGCCGGATAGTTCAGTATCGAGACTTCGTTCAAGATATGTGCCGATTTCCATGCTGTTTCCTCTTCCAGTAGATCCAAGCTCAGGTGCACCAGCGATTTCGTTGGCGAATCGAATACATCTCGTGCAGTGGATACATCTGTTCATCGACGTCTTGATCAAAGGTCCGATGTTTTTATCTTCTACGGCTCGTTTGCCAGTAACCTCGTGAAATCGTCCTCGGTCGGCACCATATCTCATTGACTGATCTTGCAAATCGCACTGACCACCCTGATCACAGATGGGGCAATCGAGCGGGTGGTTGGCCAACAAGAATTCCATTACACCTTCTCTTGCTTTGTGTGTAAGTGGCGAGTTCGTCTTGACAACCATACCAGGCTGTACCGGCCAAGCGCAGGAAGCGACTGGTTTTGGTGCTCGTTCAACTTCGACAAGGCACATACGACAGTTACCGGCAATGAGGAGTTTTCTGCATCGCATTAGCCCAGTTCGTGGTCCATTTCAAGCTTGTACATACTCATGGTAACAATATCTCGGGATTGTGACTCCTGCCTTCTCACAGGCTTGTATCAAGGCCGAACCAGCTTCAATTTCAATCTCTTTTCCATCAATTGTAAGCTTGACCATGTTGGCTCTTCTCCGTGCCGTGGAGGCAAACCCTCTGTGAAAGGTGACTCTTGAGGCGCCTTTGGCGCGCACAGCGGCGCTGAGTAGCTGAGACCTCATCGTGACACACAAAAGATCTCAGCTGAAAGTTGTCGGCAGACGTAGGAAGGAAGTGTGGCGTATTGATAGCTGGTGGTCGACAGCTTTCGCCGAAAATCAATGTAATCACTACTTAGGTAAGGCTCATCTCCGGAGCTGCGATTGGCCCGCATCTAGCTTGGCGCCCGCCAGTCTGTACTCTGAATTCTGAGATCGTGAAAGACTACGACTTCTTTGCCTTCATTTACCTGATTAGATGCAATAGATTATAAGTGAGATATGAATTTACATACCGCTACGAGTTTGTCAAATGAATCGACGACATTGGTCACGACTCAAGAAGACTTTGGAGATTTTTGTGACTGTCAATATCATAATGCCGGGTGGGTATCTTCCGAATGAAACGCCTGATCATATGTCACCCCTATACTCCATACAGTGTGATACTGTTTATTCTCAGCTTCCGCTCCTTTCTTCTATTGTGTGCCGTCGTTGCTGTCACTTCTTGCTTCTCATCAAATCTGTCACTCTCCGTCTCGCCGCTCCAAATGTGCCCATACTCCATAACACCCCATATGCAGTACTTTTGATAGGCAGCCAGGAGAGCCAACCTTTCTCGAGATCGTAGTGCATCTCTTCCGCAACAACACCCAGCATCCCCGTAAAGAAGGTGTAAGGCGCATCATCCGCATACATACCGTTCTTGTTGATTAGTGTCTTTTGCATGAACTCTGCCATGCGGACAAACATCGATTCCTCGAACTCTTTCACAGCTGTGTCAATATCGGATTTTTCCTCTAATGCCTTTTCAATCGCTGCACTGAGATCAAGAGCATCTCTCATTCCAGCATTGACCCCTTCACCAGCGAACGGAGTCATCAAATGTGCTGAGTCTCCAATCAATGTCAATCCGGTCTTGTGCTCGAATCGCTGTCCAACAGGAAGCTCCCAGAGTGCCATGCACCAAAGGTCTTTCGCAGCTGTGATCCACGATTGAAACTCAGGCACCCAATCCTTGTATTCTTCGAGCAAAGTCTGCTTCAAAGCATCCTGGTCTTTTCCGTGTTTCTCCTTGATAGCCTCAAACCAATCTAATTCTCGACGTTGGTAGAAGGCAGGCTTGATGGTGTTATCCCCTAACCTCTGGCCTGTCATACCTCGTCGGTAGGAGAGAGCAAAAGTAGTACCTCGCCCAACCATGCCTTCAATCTGATGCCAGTGTTCACCAGCACTCTCTGCTGTGATCGTCCCTGAAATCCCACAAATGCCGCTATACGCTGGCTTGACATCGGTCAGTTGACTCCTCACTTTGGACCACGCTCCATCCGCACCAACAATGAGATCGAATGGGCCCTCTTCAGTCCCATCAGCAAAACGTAGTCCTCGTCCATCCTTCACGTCGCGCACCTCGGCAACCGCTTTTCCCCACTTGATCAATTCTGCCGGGACGGCTTCGAGCAAGATCTCCATCAGCCTCACCCGGTCGATCTCCGGGCGTGCCTCAAACCCCTCGATCTGCGGAGCATCAATCTGATGGATATAGACCGTCCCGTTTTGGTCACAGACTCGCAGTTCCTCTCCCTCGAAGCGCGCATACCGCTTGAAAGAGTCCCACAGATTCATCTTTCGCATGGCAGCAAGTCCGGTAGGTGGATGAAGGTCGAGAGTTCCACCCAGGGAGTGGCGAGAGGCTGATGATGCATCTTTTTCAAACAGCGTGACTTCGATCTGTGCAGATGTTGAGGATTGGAGCAGGAGGCGAGCAAGAGTTAGGCCTACAGGACCTGCTCCACAGATGGCTATGGTGAGCATGGTTCAACTGTGGTAGACCAAATCTACAGACGAGGTATCAGTGGGTGATGACTTTGTTCTCGTCGTTACCCTAGATAGAATGTGGACTTATTGATCCAAGGTGTACTGCTATTAATGCAATAATCAATGACTTGTAGTACTGTCGGGTTGTACTCTAGATTGAGCTCTTGCTAAGTTCGCAAGTATGATTTGATATGCTACTAGATTTGGAAAATGAGATGCCAATCTTCAGGGAAAACCGAGAGAATATATGAGGCCATTCGGGCCCGTATGTATGTACAGCAACATGTGAACAGGTACTCCGTATGCACGCCGACTTACTGTAGAGGAAAGATAGCATTCGGGCCCTGATAGAGATGGAAGGGCCGAGACCGATGGCTGACTGTATTTAACTCGCATTAGCTTCAATCCGGGGTGTATCAAGCTTTTTAGTCGGTCCATAAGCTTAGCGCTAGACCTCGACGAGGAACGTTGTGTTGTGACTGGCTTCATGTGGGCACTTTATGCGCCAGAAGCCGCCCGCTTACTTTACCACGTATGCAGGGAAATACAGGCAGCGGGATGTCATGAACCTGAATTGCAATGTTGAGATGTTTGTCATCTGACCTGGGAGATCAAGTTGTACGCTACATACTCTACAAACCTAGAAGGTAACGACACACTCTCTGACCATCATATCCAGCAGTGGTTTGGAAACCCATCACACGCTGACCGGCTGAGGCATATCAGGAGTCGCCGTGTAGCTTATACGTCCCGCCGGCAAGAAGAACAGGGCGACAAGAGCACCTTTGCGGACCTGAGGGCGTTAGCAAGGTACTGCCAAGCGAGACCAAGGCGTCAGCTTTACTTGAGGATAATGGTGAGTTCCTGGACCGGGACTTGTCCAGCCTGCACCTTGCCAGCCTGTGATGTTTAGCAGAGCAGTGAGCTCGTGGGTTGATGATGACTAACCCTGCATGCCCTTCAGCTCGGCTGTCTTGTCCATTTGAATGACACAATTGATCTCGCCGTACGGGTGCTGGTGATACTGGCCAGAATACTCTTCCTCACTGTCCATGTACACTGTGGTGATGGACATATACCTGGTCTCGGCTGAGGGCAGCAGAACTTTCGATCTCCGGTACTTGCGACCGTCCATCTCGATGTTTGCGACCCAGCCTTCGTCCAGTCCTATCTTGACATACCTGCAGAGATCCTCGTAAAGCGGATTGCCTGGGCCATAATTCTTGTTTAAGAATGCTTCGAGTTCATGGCCAGGTGTTCTGAAGCGTCAGATAGGAGGGCACTGGCACTGTTCTGTCTACTCACAGATTTTCGACCTCTTTCATGAACTGTTTGCAAGAGTTGACTAGTGTTTGTGCATTAGGGTATTGATTCAGGTCAACCTGCTCTGCTGTGCCTTCGTAAGACATGTTGGCTTGCGTGCAATGATGAAACTATGATAGCTGATTTGTTTTTGCGCGAATTGGTATCATGTACATGGGTGTCTCTCTGTAGCATGATATATGTATAACTTATACCACATTTCGATGAGCATCTGCAAGATCGGCACATGTGGTTTCTCCTCACAACATCTGCCATTCGTCAAAGCCGAGGCGGCAACCTATCAGCCAACACCGGCTGGAGACATGATCACTGACTCGATACAGAAAGTCTTTCGCACGAATTGCCGTATACAAAGGTTGGAATTACTCTACTTACACCAAACACAGCGAAAGAAAGAACAAAGATCATGATACGAACTTGAATACAGCACTTCTGCTGCTTGTTCGGGAACGCTAGCTTGAAAAGCACTAGTTAAACACAAACAAGAGCAGGTCAGGCGAGTACTTCTTCTCGGTTTCAAGTTCGACAATCTGTACCGGTATGCGTGTGAGCTCAAGGCTTTACCAAGGATTGGTAATACTCGAATGGTTGACATGAACCCAGCTTTTCCTTCAGGTGTGGCGTTAGAACGGTGAGGCTACCATAAACAGCAGCCTAAATACAATAGGACAAGCAATCTCGTTTCAAACCTGACTGGAACCCGATCTGAGATAGGACAATGGACACCGGACAGCAGTTCCCCTTCCACCGGTTAGCTACGTCCACACCATCCAGTATGTCCCAGCACAAACAGCAGCCAATCCAAACCAGAAAGCAAGCCCGATTCTCATCACAAACATGAAGGACGTCTTGAGTTCCTGTGTGTCATTCAGGTGCGGATACGGCCCTTCAGGAACCTCTCTTCCAAGAAATCGACATAGCGGCTCCCAGCCCTGACTTGATTCATGCTCCAGCAGTCTCTCTTGTGGCACCACCTTCCTGACGAACTCATTGTGTCGAGTATAGATATCCGTAGATTTAGTCTGATAGATCTTCGCGCCACCATACCTCGCATCACTAGTCTTCTGCCACTCGACGTTCAACGGTTCAAACATGAACCGCTGCACTGGCATTAGATACGTGGCCCAATACCACCACGGCTTCATCATATGTCCGAGGGTATCATCGAAGGACTTCCGCCACGCCTCCGGCGATTTCCGCACCGAGAGAATGAACTGCGCATCGTCAGTATCATCTCAGCTCATTTTCTTGAAGCAACAGAACAAGAAATCCCATACCTTTGCGTCAGGATATATCTCAACCAAGTCATCCACAAACACGCTGGGTGGGAAATCAACAGTTGCGTTAAACCCGCCATCCTCGAATATCGCTCGAATTGCAGCTTGTCGGGTGGCCAGGTCTCTCGTCCTCCATACATCTAGCCATCGACGGCCTTTACGGTATGGGAATGGGTCGTCAATCACGTCGCTCATCATGTGGTGACAGGGCGTGTACCCTAGTTCTTGGAGAGCGCCTTGGAGTGAGCAGGTGCCGGTGCGAGGGAGGCCGACTCCTACTACTTGGATCTGAGATTTGTTCTCCATTTGGTGTAGGCGCAAGAGAATGTGGAAGAATCCTCAGTTCGAAAGTACGAAGATATCGTGGTTTTGTCAGCAAAGGTCCAGTCTTCGTTGCATAGAGCTAGCTTGCGAGCAAATGAAGTCGAGACGGAGAGAGAGCCATTATATCGAAGCAGCAGACCAGCTCTGCTATGGGTCGCAGATATTCCCAGCCGACCGGTTGGGAATGCTTTGCAAGTCGAGCAGCAGTAAGCAAGCATCTGGTATTAGATATCTTGCTTGAGCTTAGATTTCTCGCTTGTCTCGCTAGAGTGCACCTTTAGTTGCAGCGGCGCACGGCAAGAAACTTCGAATATTGGTTGCAGATATTGCCAAGCAGACTTTGGCGAGCGAGCTGGGATCACGACCGAAAAAGTGGTACATTGTGCTTGCGAAGACGTGCATAATTACTGGCTGTGGCGCAGCAAACACGAGGTGTATTCGTATTGGAGTTGCCCAAATGTCAAAGTGACCTGCACGCAGCCAGTTGAAGCGGACTTTCTTGGTGACTCAAGTGGGCTCTGTTGGTGTCGTTGATTCTACTTCCGAGTCATTGTACTCAGCCTGAGGTCTGGGGCTCTCCGCAAATATATAGCTATGTCATGTGTATTAGTCAAGATGGTCGTCCGGAGCTAGTCATCCCACAGACTGCTATGCCTGGTATATCTGCGTTCTAGAAAGATCTAATGATGAATAAACAGGATCGTCACAGACATGGCCGCTGCTCGAACAAGGCTTTCCTGGTGAACGGTATCAACGCAGTAGCTAGGTTGGAGACGTAGGGCATGGTAGAGTGGAACAGCCCAGGTGCAAATAGGCGTAAAGTTGAAGTCTGTAGGCAGTCCCTGCGCAAGAGAAACACAAAAGATAGGTCAGTACTTCGTGAAGCATCAGCTCGCATGGTAAATAAGAAGATCGGCTCATAGTTAGCATCCGAGTTGTCTCACTGCTTCAACAGCAACAACTTGATTTTACCGTCTCAGGGATATACCGAGCACCGTTGGGTCAATTGAGCGGTCGTAGGGACATCATCTTACATGTGAATTGAGCTTTGCAGTGTTGTTGGTATGAAGAGATGAATGAAAGGTTATTCTTCTAGATCGTCATAAATTACAGTACAGCTGGAATTTTTGGTTGGATAACGTGTCCCATGGCTTCCAAACCTCTGCTGGACACAAGAGGTAGGGCGATCTCGATGCAGTGGACATCAGGCAACCTCCTCTTTGAGATCTGCTGTCGTACTGGAGATCGTTATGTAACAGTGTATTTTAGCTCAGGTCAAGCAGTCGTAGAACTTGTCAACTGATGTACTAGTAAATAGTTATACTTCGGAAGTCAAAAGCATAACTCGAGCACTACGTAGGTGGGAATGTTTACAGTAACGCAAATAACGATCGTTACACTACAAGTACAGCTTCGCCGCATGACTTTTCTGTAGAATGAGTATTGGCATGAGAACAATCGCAAGGACTCGCCAATGGCCACGCAAATTGAACGAAAGAGTGTTCTACGAGTCTTGTTCATATCACTTCTCTTGGATCTGGTACGTTGAGGTGTCTTTGTTTAACTCGAACCAACTAACCATATCAGATATCGTTCACGTTCATTCTGCCGTTATTTCCTTCACTGCTCGCCTTCTATCGAACGCTAGACGATCGACCGAGCTCTCTCCTCAATCGCATCCTACACTATCTCAACGCATACAAAGCGTCCTTCGCGGTTCCCATCAATGCGAAATATGATATCGTTCTGCTAGGAGGCGCCCTGGGCTCCCTGTTCTCGCTCCTGCAAGCGATTGCGAGTCCCTTGATCGGTCGAGCCTCAGACAAATATGGCAGGCGAACGGCTCTTCTGTGGAGTATGTGTGGAAACATCGCCAGCGTTGCACTTTGGTGTGTGGCAGTCGACTTTCGCACGTTTCTCATGAGCAGGGTTGTTGGTGGCTTGAGCGAAGGCAATGTTCAATTGGCGACTGCTATTGCAGCAGATATAAGTGACGATTCGCAAAGGGGCTCAACAATGGCTATGGTTGGAGCATGCTTTAGCATAGCCTTCACGTTTGGACCAGCCCTCGGGGCGTGGCTCGCTAGCTTCACCACATTCTCGGCAAATCCATTTGCGACTGCTGCTGGCTTTTCTTTGTTCTTGATTGTGGTCGAAACTATCTATCTCTATTATCGACTTCCGGAAACGAAGCCTTCTTCATCTCCAGGAAGAGCAGGGCATAAAGAAACGCCAACCACGCAAGCAAAAGTGCATACCAACGCCCCATATTTGCTTAATGTTGTTCACTTCTTGTTCCTGTTGCCATTCTCGGGCATGGAATTCTCCTTGCCTTTTCTGATCACATCTGTGCTCTACCCAAACCATCAATCGCCATCGAAACTAAATGGTAGGCTACTCGGATTTGTTGGGCTTGTGGCATCAATTTTGCAAGGGTCAGTGGTCCGACGACTGCCTCCTCTCACAATTGTACGGATCGGCGTGGTGAGCTGCACCTTGGCATTTTTCTTGCTATCGCAAGTCCAGACTACGCCGCAGCTCTACGGTGCTGGTGCCTTGCTTGCCGTCACTTCAGCCACAGTTGTGACCGGTCTGAACAGCCTGGGCAGTTTCGAAACAGGAGAGTCAAATCGGGGAGAAGTCTTAGGTGCCCTCCGAAGCTGGGGGCAATTTGGAAGAGCGCTGGGACCTATTGTATTTTGTTCTATATTCTGGTGGCTCGGCCGAGAAGTCGCATACCGAATTGGTGGTGCTTGCATGCTAGCCGTGGTTGGAATAGTGTTTGGCGCATTAAAGGCGCCGGTTATATCGAGAGCAAAATGAACGGAACAGTTGTCTTGTCAAATGTATTGCTGGGACGAGCATCTCGTACCAGGTCTCCGTTTGCTCCGTTGGCTTGCGTCCTTTCAATATTTGACTATACTGACCTTTTGCGGCACCGCATGAGCTTCGATAACAGCGCACGCAGGCATTACATCAGCCGAACCAGCTACAGAGTCTAGGTGTACAAAAGCCTCTCCGGCCACGACAAGTGACAGGGAAGGTATCTTTCCCAGCCGTTTTGATTGGGATGTTAGGTATGCAAAGCTACACGGTGTAGCCGAGCAAACAGCACAAGCCACCCAATGTATAGTCACACGCACGCGGCTCAAACGTTTCGATCTTTAATGTAGTTGATGGCTTCGGTGGGTATGCATTTTGTCTACAGAACCAATTACAAGAACCAATGTACAGTAGATGTAAGGCATTTGTAAAATACAAATAGTTGCTAGTCATGCTGTACCTACCTATCTACGTCTCTACCTTCTGTAAGTACCTTAGATCATTCCTCCGGTTTTGTGTCACCTGTGTTCCAAGTTTCTGAGCTCGGTGCCGATATAGAGTGGTTTAGCGATCTCTCATTGGGCCACGTGAGGCGTGGTCAGGTACTGTTATGGGTACTGCTGATATGCCGGACATATCTAATTCGCCTATAACTTTAGTGAGTCTGGGGTGCACCGTGCACGTTAAAGGTTTGCATGATGGACCCTGCGGTATTGTGTTTGACGACACTGCTATGTAATTCCAACCACCCACCATGTTTCTTGCTCGCAGCCATATACAAAACTTCCAGGGCTATAGACCAGTCGCTCCGTCCGTACTCTTTCACCACGCTGACCCACACGAGAAGCCTGCAAGCATGTGCGACTCGTTCGCAAAGTTCGATCAATACGCTGAACCAACATGAAGTTTGCTAAGGAACTCGAGGACGAGTTGGTCCCAGAATGGAGGGCCAAATACATTAATTACAAGCAAGGCAAGAAGAAGATCAAAGCCATATCGAAGGCGCTTCGTAATGCGAACCGAACTCCGAGACTCAAAGGCCGACCACCACTTTCCGCCTTCAACTCTGGCGCAAGTATACCCTATACACATTACGACTTCAATACAAGGAAAGGAAAAGATGGCGCACCTAATGGTACCCCTGATGGGCAGGGACCTGACACGTATGGCCGTGGAAATATGCCACCTCTGCGCAGGATAAGAATGAGCACAACTCTGTTCACTAGTTCTCCTCCAGTACGCGTGCGGGAAAATCAATCTTCAAGTGATGAAGATGACTCGGAGGATGACTTGGATGAAGAACATACACCACTTAAGAAGGATGTAGCTCAAGAGCCGGATGGACATCCACCTGACAGCTATGACACTTTCGTTTCGACGGAAGGAGGCAATCCTGCATCTATACCTACGACCCCTGTCAGGATTGGTCGTATGCCGACTCTGGAATTGCCAGATCCTGCGCTTGACCCCTCAAAAAATGCACTGCAATCGCCGGAAGGTGCTACTCTTCAAAAGCAGGGATTGAAACCTGAAAAGGACGACCGAGTGACTAAAGTGGAGGATCCTGAGGCACGAGCGAACAAGAAACACGATCGCAAGTCATTGATGAAAACCATGTTTCAAAGAAAGAAAGATCAATCTCAAACACCTCAACCAACACCATCTCCGGCCAAAACTTCAAGACCTGAGCGAGTAGCGACAATCTTCAAGTCCAGGGATATGAACTCTCCAGAGATGACAACTACTCAACAACAAGCCTACACTGAGCTGGATGAGCGCCAGGACGACTTCTTCAATTTCCTCGACAAGGAGCTCGATAAGATCGAGAAGTTCTATCGCTCCAAAGAAGAGGCTGCAAAAGAGAGGCTCAGTGTACTTCGAGCGCAGCTCCATGAGCATAGGGATCAGAGGGCTCGCGATATAAATCACGAAAGAGCGACAGGGCACAGACTTCAGTTTCTGGATGGCTATGTTGAAGACCAGTTAGCCGAGGCACAACTGCCAGATGGCATAGGCAAGAAAGCTGCGAACGGCGTTTTTTTAAAGAAAGTCTTCATGCATGAGCCGCACATTGGCAAGACAAGCAAGGCTATGGAAAACCTTGCCTCTCCACCGCTATCACCCAGAACGCAAGAGGATAACGCTCACAAGGACTACACCAAGAAACGTCCAGCCCAGGGTAATGAACATGTACCTTATAGGTTTGCGAAACGAAGACTCAAACTAGCATTACAGGAGTTCTATCGCGGTATGGAACTGCTGAAATCATATGCCCTGTTGAACCGGACAGGATTTCGAAAGATCAACAAGAAATATGACAAAGCTGTCAATGCACGACCTCCCCTGCGATATCTTAACGAGAAAATCAGCAAAGCCCACTTCGTTAAGAGTACAGTCATAGACGAATATCTCGTGGCAGTGGAAGATTTGTACGCACGGTATTTCGAAAGAGGTAACCGAAAAATTGCTGTCAATAAGCTACGTTCGAGGTTGCGACAAGGCGACCAGTCTGGACCATCCTTCAGAAATGGATTGTGGCTTGCTGGTGGTGCTGCTTTTGGCTTGTCTGGGTTGTACAAAGGGTTCGACATGCTGTACAAAACTACCGGAGATCTTCATACGCAAACGGCCTATCTGCTCCAACTCTATGCCGGATATTTCCTCGCACTCTTGCTGTTTTTGCTCTTCGTGCTGGACTGCAAGATTTGGACGAAGGCTCGCATTAACTATGTTTTTGTGTTCGAGTATGACACACGGCACGTCCTAGACTGGAGGCAATTGGCCGAGATACCCTGCTTCTTCTTATTTTTGAACGGTCTCTTCATCTGGCTTAACTTCCAATTCGGACAGTTACATCCTATGTATCTCTACTGGCCGGTCATTCTCATCGGGCTCACGCTCATCATCATGGCATTACCCTTCAAAATATTTTACTACCACGCGAGGAAATGGTGGGCATTTAGTAACTTCCGTCTTTTGTTCGCAGGCATCTATCCCGTCGAGTTTCGGGACTTCTTCCTAGGCGACATGTACTGCAGCGCTACCTACTCGATGTCACAAATTGAGCTCTTCTTTTGTCTCTACCGCTGGAACTGGGTTGATCCTCCGCGCTGCAATTCTAGCCACAGCATGCTCCTTGGCTTTTTCACGACTCTTCCCGGGATATGGCGCTTCTTCCAGTGCATACGCCGTTACCACGACTCTGGCAAGTGGTTTCCGCATCTCGCAAATTGTGCAAAATACATGTGCAACATTCTATACTACATGAGCCTTTCACTTTATCGTCTTCACCTCAACGACCCGACCGCCGAACGATACCGTATTGTCTTTATAGTCTTCGCCTGTCTCAACGCCACCTACTGCTCGGTCTGGGACGTTTTCATGGATTGGTCTCTTGGCAACCTCTTCTCCCGACACCGTGGTCTCCGCGACCAACTCGCGTACCGCAGAAAATGGGTCTACTACGTTGCCGTTGTTGTCAACACGATCATTCGCCATCAATGGATCTTCTACGCCATCTTCACTAGCGACTTGCAACACAGCGCGATTCTGTCCTTCTTCGTCGGCCTTGCTGAGGTCCTTCGCCGAGGCTTGTGGACGCTCTTCCGGGTTGAAAACGAACACACAAATAATGTCAAGTCATACCGTGCATCGCGAGATATCCCACTGCCTTATTCCATCCCTCAGTCACCAGCTACAAAGGCTCTAGACACCGAATCGACCTTCCGCAGACGCGAACGGTTGCTCACGACTGATCCCGATTCCCAAGGTGCCTATACCACGGGGACAGACCACGACCTCGAACGGCAAACCTCGACAGAATCAACCTCCACCAGTATTCGTCGTCGCATGTCACTCACCAGAACCAATACTCCAGCCCTCCGCGCACTACAGCGCGTTGGTAACGTGGTGGCGGCTGCTCACAGCCAAGACTTCCAGAGGAGAAAAAGACCGGAAGTCGTTGGTGATTCACCAGCTGATGAGACTATGCTTAAGAACGATGCGGATGGGGCGAGCAGTGATGATGACGATGACCATTATCACGAAGAGATAGAAGGATCCGTAGTTGGTGACAACGATAACGAAGGTGATGCAGACAGAGGGCGTAGATTGGAGCAGAGCAGCAGTAATTTGGACGGTCTCGTGGCTGGCGCGCTAGGGAGCTCAAGTGATATTGGAGGCGAAGCAGATATTACTGAGGTCCGGAATCTGGCCCAAGAGTACCACCCCGAGGTTGGCTTCAGGGGAAAGAGGAGTTAAGGACAGACAGTTTGGTCGACTGTTACTTGTAGTAATTATGGGTGTCCGATGGCGGATGAGCAAGCGTTGGCATTTACTCGAAGGCGATGGAGTAACTTGAGTCCTGCATACTAGATACCGTTGAACGAAATTCGCGTTTAGCATCATTCAAACTACCAACTCAATTGATGCCCCTCAAGGTATCCAGGGCTGTGGATTTGATCCATGTTGTAACACCGGGCTGTGGTGTATGCGTACAGATACGTGTTTATTCCATTGTCCACCCACCAATTTACCACGCAACCAGAGTGTTGAAGCACTCACGACAACTCATTGTTACAAACCGAGCCATCCAAACACCTGGTCGTCGTCGAAAAGCTCGTATAGTATTTCCGCGTCAAGACCCATTCTACGAGGCACTCACTCAGCCGCAATGATGATGTTTGTGTCTAGGATTCCCCTCTTTTCAGTGGCACTGCGCCTTCCTCATGGTGCCTGTGCTCTATAGGTCGCCTTTCTATCTGTGTCAGCCTACACCACTGGTTTACACATGGCTTCGCCAACACCAGCTCCTGGAAACAGGATTCTTGTGGGGCGCAGTCTTCATGATATCCAAGGCTGATATCTTCTTTGACCACCGCCCGAGTTGTGGTATTCTTCGCCATTATGATCACAATTGAACAGCATTTTTGAAAGACTAGACAAGTCGAACCAACCACCTGCGTGCTATAAATGGTTGCTGCTTCGACATGATTCGATTACTGGACATCAGGACTCTAGAATTTGTCAAAGTTGGCGATGCAGATCGTGCGCAATATGAGTACATGATTTTGTCTCGTAGGTGGACACAGGATAACGAAGTAACCTTTCAGGATCTCACCACCACACCAGTTCAGACTCAAGGAGCCAAGTATGACAAATTCTATGGCTTCTGCAACCTGGCTCGGGACGCTGGCTTCACCTAAATATGGATACGTTCCTGTGTCTCGATTTCTTTCCTGATCGGTTCCATTGATTTGTGTCTCCATGAGATCAACGACCTACTTAGTCATATTACCTTTGTGGTTGAGACCTTTAACGCCGAAGAAGACCACGCTGATCAGTAATTCTATCTCCTGCTCTACACCTTCGAGGGTTACTGTCTTCGGTATCAATGTCCCTCGAACAATCGGTGGTCCGTCCTCGGTCTTATACCAGTCTTTGCATCTGTCTAATCGATCCATCTTTCGATTCGTCCAGTATCCTGTCTAGCTGTTTATTTGTCTCAGCTTTCTTTGTCTATTTCAGATACTCCAGTGCCTTCGGCTTGTCGTGTGCTGTCAGCCACTTAATGTCCTGGTCATGACCTCTGAAGTCTGTGTTCTTGTCTCCAGCTTGTCTCCACTGGATTCTCTTCTTTACTGTCGCGACTATACGTACCCAAGCTCTGTCCTTTCCAGTTCTCTTGCGCATCATTTGGTAATTCGTAGGTAGGGTATGATTGGCTTACGTCGACATCAATATCGAATTCTTGCTTTCAAAGTCTGCATGTCTCGGATGTGGATTGTGGCCGCATGAGGAATCCAATGAAGTCATGCTTGGTCCTCAAGCTCAATGACATTTGAACATTCAAGGCCGGACCTTGACTAAGGTAGTCTCCGATAGATATCCGGAGAGTTACGACTATTGCGTGATCCAGTTGTAGGATTGGAATGCCTTTGTGTAATCGATTTGGATGGCCTGGTTTTCTTAGAGGAAGGCCATCAACGATCCATGGCTGCTTGAGATTGGCAAGCCACCGAAATTCGTACTGAATGTGCGACGAACCACACGCAAGATCTGTGTCTGTCAAACCCAGGAGACATCAGGCTGTTCATTGACGAAATCCTTTTGCCGACACCATATCGACATTCACAGCCTCATCATCCCCTTCTTCGTCGGCCTCCAGCAGTACTTCTCGACTGATATCCTCAAAAGCATGATCAATCATCATCATCATCATCATCATCATCATCATCATCATCATCATAGCATGCACAGGGCTCAATTTCTCTTAACAGCTTGAGGTAGTCATCGGTAGTGGCCGAATCGACAAGTGTCTGGATAGCTATCCTCGAGAGCTTATAGACCTTATTAAGTATAACCTCAAAAGTCTTGTTTCTTAGTTCTAGTTTCGATTAACCTGAGCGTGGGTTCTCGATCCATCATTGATTGTCTTTGTCGCGGATGAAACAGTTGTCAGCTTTGTACATGCCAAGAGCATCAGTGCTCATTAGCCAAGCACGACAGAGTAACAATGTGTATCCCCTGAGTTGAGGCTTAGGAAACCCAAGGCATGCTACTGTCCTCCTTTTCGCATGTTACACAAGTTCGAGTACCATCGTTATCATCGAGATGCTTGAATAGAGTCTGGATCGGGAGTCATCCATAGAAAGGATGCGGTCTTACCATACACTAACATCCAATTGTTCTCAGGCACGATCAGCCCATCAGATACTCGTTTAAGTTGCATCCCGTTGTATACTGCTTTGTACAGCCATCATTTGGGCACCGAAACACTTCTCGTCGTTTTCCACCGGTTTTCAGATGCTCTTTGAGGTCCGATTGCTTGTACCGTATACTGCTTTGTACGGCCATCGTTCGAGCAACGACTGTCGTGTTGATGGAACATAAAACCATCATAAAGGTTTAGCATAGAGAAGGCAGCCGTATAAGCAGCCTACGCTTTGATATCATTCCCTTCGTGTACTCATAACAATACAATATATATAGATTTCATTGCTGAGCAAGTAACGACGACGGAGTCCACATCTGCATCTGGCCATAGCTTCCTAAACACATCTTCCGGACACATGTACGAATCAAAGTGGACTGAGTCCCTTCCTTCCCATTTTTGTAACACAAGGAGGTCTATTTTGGTGTTTCATTGTGGTGTATTATGGCCGGCCCAATAGGCGTAGACTCGATGTTCACGATAGTGTTTCTTCATAACTGCCATTTTGCGGAAATGTGGGTCTCGAATTTCGACCCGCCCTGGTCCGCTTAACCAGTTATCGTGGACGGTGTATATATACTTTGTCTCTCGTGAAAATCTAGGAAGAGGAACTTCCATGCTAGTCATTGTAACACACGATGGAGTTTGCTGTTGTGAATTGATCGATGCTCATCAATTCGTGTGGGAAAGCAGTATGGCCTTCCTCACTATGTATGTGAGCTGTACAGAAGAGCTCATCTTCCTGGTGAGCGTAATGATGTCTTTCACACTAACGCCGGACGAGGAAGCTCTGCGATGACCCAAGACTTTCCCCACCCAATCGGGGCCCTCCCACTTCGGCTCTTGTTTATGAAATTTGAACTTGTCTTGTTATGGCCTCCACAGAGGCATCAGATCCACTCTACGAAGGCGATCGCCTCCTACTTAGTCTGCCTTCCGAGCGGCAACGATATTTCCCCGTTGTACCAGTAGAAACTGTCAACCGCAGCTCAGTAAACAGCAGTATAATGTGACTCCTCCATGATCATTAAGGAGTCCTCTTCGTTCCGATGCTTGGGCCGGATGGTATTTCTCCACTTCATCAGCCATATTGAAGGAATCTCCTGGAGCTTGGAATGGATAGCTGAAGCGATAGACTGTATCAACGGCTATCTCTAGCTGATATCGATCAGGAATTGTAGAGGAACATACACATGTTGACAAAAATTGGCCTGGAACGTTTTATCACGCTCCGCGTAATTCCTGATAGCAACGACTAATGTCCTATACTCGAAGCCAGTATAACGTACCACCTCTTGCAACATCATAGTATCTTGTGTTAGTATCCAGATGTACTGCTCGCGCCTCTGTCCAGATCGGTGAACACGGCCAAATATTTGGAGCGCCGTGTTGATTTTTTCCAGGATACCCCATATAACCAGCCTATGTTATGCATGGTAGAGGTTAAGACCCAACGAGGATGTTCGAGACGACAATACTATGACCTCGACGGTATTTCCAGGGTCGTCGAATCTTGCCATCGCCTGAGCCTTCTGATCTGTTGACGGCTTAGCACCCAGCTTCTCATACGGCATACCCACCGTCCTCAATAACGCACACACCTTCTGCAGCTCTTGGGGCCAATGATATTCGACCCTTCCTCCTTCTCCTCTATAAGAATTTTCATTGATCGCCTCTAGTATAGTATACAAAAACTCTTGAGTTTGGCAGTAGCCGTTGAGTCATCAGCTTGCAGCTGTTAATGACCATTCCTACAGCTTTTTATTCATGGCCAATTTCGACGAGCAAAGCGGAGGAGGGAGTTGTAGTATGATAACGACTTCCCACCTTCTCTGATTGGCCGACCATCTAACTGAAATAGCTGTAGTAGATAGGTCCACGTACTTCGTCACAGGGACTGATTCACAAATGTGCTTCGTGTTTGTCCTCATATATACATACTCTCGAGTCAAAAAAAACTTTCGAACAACTCACCGAAGTTATAGTCTCGCTGTAGAACATCTTGGTGTGTTCTGGCATTTGAATGATATAGATTTTCCGACCGTAAAGCTCTTCACCGTATGAATAGATATTGTTATCTTTCCATGCTCTGTAATTCAAATATCGCTCTCACGTGGTACATTCTCATGAGAGGTGTCTTTGCAGATAGTAACGTATACTCGCCGAAGTCCTGGCCCGGCATTTTGTAGCTTTCGCGCCTGTTAGTGTGGCTTCTATAAATATTGCTATGAGTTGGTGCGACAGGTTTGATGAAGGAGTTAGTTAGGTGATGGGAACGAAGGGTGGGCATTTCCCACCAATCCACCAGTGCTTGCGCGTATGCATTATGGTTTCTCCAGCGTCGGGTTTACATACTACTGAGCAAATAAAACGACACTGCCTCACCGAATCATCATATTCTCGGTCGCATTCCTTCTGAACCACTTCCCGGGCTCTTTTCGATTTTCCCATTCGGTAAATCCAGGTTGTAGAGAAAGATAGTGCAAGACTCTGAGCGAGGGTACAACCGGGCGTTGCACAATTCTCAAATGCTATGTTAAAGGCACTGTAGGGATGTTGACCAAAGCTTTCCGGTGTTAATGGCACAAGATCCTGTCTTTCAGTCTATTCCTGCAGTTGTTCCGAGATTCGAGATTGCTGCGGTCAGCATAAAATGTCGAATTACGTTCCGCGTATTTTTTGCTGGCGATAAGCATAGTATTATCACTGAATCCAGGCACTGCCACCGCGCTTCTTAAGCGTACCAATATATATTTTTTCGCGCCGTTGGGGTGACAGCTGGCGTTAGGATGGGGGCACATATCTTTATATCGGTCGTCTGGCAGTTAAAACATCTGTCGTTTGCGTGTGAGTTATTCGGCCGGGACGGATCGAACGAATCCTTCTTCAAATATCTCGTACTAGGCAATGACGACGTGTCTCACGCTGACGATTTCGCCCACGGGACACACCGCATCGAGAAAACGAATGACCTTGACCGGGTCTGTGGGCAAGGGTGCGAGCTTTGAGCGTCAAGTCACGCACGTCGGCCGGCTTGCCAACCATCACAGAGTATTCGAGACCGGTTTTAGTTTTTAATAACTGTTGGACTTTCAATCAGTACTTCCGAAGGTACTGGGCGTGAACAGCCAGTCCCGTCTGAATTGTTTCGTTGATGTCGTGCCAAATTCGACCACAACAATCGCCATGGCGCTGAACTGTCTGGGTTTTAGAAATGCTGAATTTGACTTCTTCCGGAAACCCGGTATCGTTAACACAACGAGCTTTAAACTGCTCGAAAACTTTCCTACCTTCATTGGCCGTCTTACCTTGGATTTCCAGCTAGGACCTTGTTGATGTCTTCAAGGTCTCTGAGGACCAAGTTGATGTGAGTGAATCATACACTCCGTCATAGGAGGTATATGCAGTAGAGGTACGTCCTTGTTTTCATATATTGGTAGGACTGCTACAATCGCGAAGTACGTAGAGAATAGCTGCGATATTATCTCTGCTGACATATATCAGTAGAAGCATTTCTTTATACTCACTTCGTGGTATACGTGATAGTAATGGTTTGCTCAGAACTTCCTCGTGAGTTGTTCCTGTTGGAGTGCGTGAGTCACAACAAGACAGATGGAAGTCAAGCTTCCATCTTCGAATTACGACAGACCAAGAACCTACCGCCACGAACTTATGGTATCATTTCTTGAGCGTTAAACCACATATAGTCTGTATTTTCGTAACTCATAATCGGACCTAATATCGAATTCCTGCAAACCATGTAAGTGAGGCTGGAGACCGGACTGCACAAGAACCCCTTCATGTCCGGATCTTCGCCTGCTCCGACTAAGGTTCAACACTTCAGATGAGATTATCTTCGGTAGCCACGAGTGCTGGAGGCTGGCGATGCCATCACACGCCATCTTTCAATCGTGTACAGGGATTTATGATTTCTGCACCACTTCAAAGAAAGCCCTATAAACAAGGTTCGCTCAACTTGGAGATTGCAAGGACAGATAGCACGAAGTCGAACATTGTCATGCTACTCCTCCTTCTTTGTATGAGGGTAGACCGTTGCCCACGAACGAGGAATTTGCCGAGCTCATATCTTTTCCAAGAAAGTACTCACATATATTGTTAAGTTCCCAAAAATTCTGTGCTCATGTATCTCGAATATCACCCCGTTGACCCATCATATTAATTCCCATAGCGCTATCCCGACTGTCTGGAAACTCTGTCTTCTTCTTCTTCTTCTTGTCTCTGTGAAGAACAATCGTTCCTGATTCATCCATACTATGTGGGATTTCGTCGCGGCGAGGCTTGATCGAGAGATCACTGTGTTCTCGTCATAAACACATCGAGCACCATCGTCGAGATCGACTATGTTGTTGTTCTCAGTGATTTTTCAAAGACAACAAGCATAGATGGCCATGTGAGTGCGTAGGTCTCTTCGGCCAAGGTCTTCATACGTAGGAAGGTCGAGAAAGAACTGGGAGGTTGGCGGAGTCTCAGAGTAGACAGTTTCAGCCACGATAGAAGGTCGAATACCATATTTGAGTGTATCATCCATGATAATGTTACGAACTGACCGAAGTCCAGTAACCAATAGCACACCTCTTGTAGAGCGAACTGAATTCTTCAATGTCTTAACGTGAAGATATAGAGTTTTCGGATCAAGAACCATAAACCATTTAACACCATCTTGTGCTTCAGGGATGACCGAGTCAATGTCGTCAAAGAACCGTAGTTCGTTCTCGCTGTGACATAATTAGAGTGGTAGTGTTTGAGCAGTTGGTACTGTTCTCACGGTGCATCCTTCTGCTTGAACTCTTCAAGGTCCCGTTTCAACTTCTCAATAGCCTTGTCATAAGTTACACTTCTGGCATGAGCGTTCCGGTCCACTTGCATAAACACCTCGCTGGGTGTCCACATGTCGCTTTCTTCCGGAATTCCTTGTCCTTGATGTAACGAGCTTTGGACTGCCTCATTGATGCGACCGACCAGGACTATGTGCCGTGGAGTATTGAGCAGAGCGACTTTGATCGGTTTGATAACGATTTGCGTACAGGATCGGCCATGTTGTTAGATTCTACTGTCTTTGTCTTCGATTCGGTCGACTTGTGATAGTTGTGCAGTAGTCAATGCTTGCCGTGTTGCTGCATAGATTTGACAGTCTGTACATTTGTACTCACTGCACTGGCGTGAAGGCTTGGTCGCTCTTCTGCAGTCATTGTGCTTGAGGTGATGGTCAAAGTCGACTTTCACCCCTTTGTCTGCACTAGAAAAACCCAACGATACGTAGGCACTGTAGAAGCAACCACGGAGGTATGGAGTGTCTCACTATCTTTGGTCAGCATATCATAATCAGCTTTGAGGACTTTATCGAGTAATAAATTAGTGTAACTGGTGCTGCCATAAGGACTCAGCTCCTAACGACACCCAGATATCTGTCCAGTACCTTCGGATATATTGTGCGTACACCAGCAGCCACATTCTGAACCGCGTCCTTAATGTCTTGGCATATCCGAGCATAGTAATCTCCATATTTTTGGAGTTTTGGAGTTTTGTAAGCTCCTGAGCCATTCCGATGTATTCAATCATCGCACCGTATGTGGCCGTACTAAGCTAGAGTATTGCCGGAATTGCTATCCCGTATCTGGACATTTCCTTTCGATCCGAAACGTACTGGTGTCCAACCGGGTATCTAGTGCATCCTCTGGCTCATTGGCGAGCTGCTCGATAATCCGATGGCTTGTATTGACCGTTCATGTCAGATCGTCGATCACAGAAGCCCTTCAGTCAGACAGTATTTATTGAAGATCTCTCTGAAGTGTTCAGACCAGTTTACGAAGGAGTGGTTCAAGTCCAGAGTTAATGAGAGATCTGATCAAACATCGAGCACGCCTCCGATCTATTTGTGGTTCATAGCGCCCACTAGTCGATCAATCAGCGAGCGTTATTCGTCTATCTTATCCGAATGTTCTTTTTTCCAGCTCGCATGAGGCTCTGGCTATTCGTGCCAGTCCCATTCCGCATACCAGACGCACCCGGGTATGGGGTGAGTATACCGGTCTGATGGCCCAGACATTGCAAAACATGGCACACAGTGGCTATGGCATCCCACACTGCAACCTGTGGGTGCTCGACACAGCCTCGATCATCTAAGCTGAAGAACAGGTTGATCAGTGTCTGCATATAGTGAAATTAGCCATCTATGGCGGACTCGAAGATGTCCCTCACGGCAACCTGCACCCGGACCACTTGAGGAATCTACCAAAGCCCAGATTCTCTAGGTCACCGACGACACCGCCGAAGGAGCATAGGTCTTGTGCACCATCGAAAGTGACGAACACCGCTCGAGACGGTCTGCTGAGTGACTCCGAGCGCCACGCCTACGTGTCTTTGAACACTTGCAGCATCCTCACATTGGGTTGCACTTCTATAGTATTCAGCGATCTGCATGAAAGTCTTGTCGCAAGCAATGCCAGCGTGTGCGCTGACAATTCGACGTAAGCCGATGTCCTTGATTCCTCTGATCATAAACCGGACGAGCTCTTGCTCCATGACCATCTCATTGGATCCCAGTCTTCTGTAAAATCTCGGTGGCCTTTTGAAGGCGTGCAGTATGGCCCATTTAAGGTTGGCCCTCTCCAAGTCTTTCGTCAACGTGGAGATCCGTGTCACCACTGTTGACAAGAGCACGATCTCCATCTCGGAACCGTAGCTCAAACCGATGCTGGGAGAAACACAGCCACCACCAGGAATAAATTCCTTTCAAATTCGCAAGGCAATATTGTTTAGCCAAATAGCCAATATGGATAGGGTTTACTCCATAGGACCGGACTTTCCGCTCCACAAGATTCTCTATACTTGATCATACTTTCAAGGCGGCGCACAGGCCTCTCCCCACAACCTTCGTTTCACACATGAAAGGCTTTGGAAGTCTGATCTGCTCTTGAAATGTGGGTGAAGGACTGGTCATTAGGTTGAGCCGATGGATAACCTTAAAGTCCATCAAATCTCTTGTCCTCTCGTATGAACATATGTTGGAGACCAGCTCCGACCTATATATCAATAGACTCGAGTGTGTTTCAACGGACAAGTGCTAACTAGTCCTGAGTTAGTTTTGATGGTATTGCGGCCTCCCCAACTTTCGGAAGCTGTGAAAAAAGGAGCATTTGCCATGATATATATTTAAAGAGATAGGTGGTAAAGGTGTTGTCAATCACCGTGAGTTGCAAACACCGATGAAGACCTTGCCGCGGACGATCTAGCCGTAAGATCTGCTGTCCATGTCGTTGTTGTTGGAGGACACAACCAAAGATCAGGATGGCCGTATCGGTGTCGAAGGAGATACAAGTGAAAAAGAGTCGAGCTCGAACAAAAAGGAGCTAGTAGCATACTGAGTTTCATTTAGCTCGAATATATGAGTTTGTAGAGACTCAATATGGTACGATGGTTTTGATTTGTACTGACACAAAAGGCAACTATAGCAGCCCTGACCGTCTATGTCGAACAGGAGCCACGAACAAGTGCAGATTCGCTGTAGATTTTATCAGACGCTGTACCATGATACTGTACGTCGCCCGGTATGTGTACATATACACAGCAACAGGAATTGTTCATCCACGCCTTGCTGAATGGAAACAAAATCTCTTCCACAAACGCCTGGCAAGAACTGCAAGCTCAGGATCAGAGCTGAAACAAAAAAGGTCCTCCCAAGCGCAATTCATCATGGTCGTCAATCATCCACAATATGTTGTATACAAGTACAGTTTGATCTCGATCTTGGAATTTTAGGCTCCAGGCGGAGAAAAAGACATCAAGGAATACAGATTACATTTCCATCTTAGCGTCGGCGTCTCTGCCTGCTGTTTCATTCCGCTGTTGATCGAATTTTTCAACTGGGTGAAGTGCCGGTTGCTGCTCAGGCTGTCGTTTGCGTCGACCAAATTTTTCGCACCAATCTTCGGCGCTGACAAGAGTGTCGTTGACAACTCGGCTGACTTGATTCATCATGTCGAGACCTTCTTGAGCCAAGACCAAAGCTTTATTGGCGTTTGCTGTTGTTTCGTCCTCGCCATTGCTCGTGCATCTCGAGGAAGCAGAAGCAAATCTTGTGGGCAAGGAGATGAGATGGTGGTGTACAAGATCGCGAGCGTTCTGTGGCAGTGCACCGCCGGCATACTCGGACACAACACTGACGACCTTCTTCAGAGTTGTAACAACTTCAGCCTGTAGAGCATGAACTCTCTGACTCAGGAGAGTTCTGTCTGATCCATCATTGGTCATGCTGGCGATCGACATTGCTTGAGGATGTTGCGAGTATGTTCGTTCCCAGTGCAACAGGATATCTTTCAGGCTTTGAACAGCATTGCCAAGTTGACCGTTAGCCCATCGTAGCCAGCTGAGGCAGAATTTGAGGTTTTGAATGCTTTTGTCGTTCATTGCACAACCGAGACCACTGGTAGTGATTATCAGTCGGGCTTGCCATCCCTGAGGAGGCTGATGGTCTCTGCTGACGACAGCCTGATGCTCTGAGTATGGAGGAGATCTATCACCATCATCATAGGCCGGTAAAGGCTCTGTGGTGGGAACGAGGGCAGTACTTCGAACAACGGCTTCTGAGGTGAGGTTGTGGTAGCCCTTCTCAATGTCTAAAGCTTGTGGCTGATCATCTCTATAGCTTTGCCTCGGCTGGAGTGCCCAGCGAGCAACACTTTCGACACCGGATATTCTTGCAGTCGTTCTAGCGAGGGGGAGACCAATGTTTCGCTCAGTCCACTCACCACCAGGGGTGATGCTTTGAGCACTCTTGTAAACAGAAATGGAGCTGTTGATGACAGATGCTGCCAGAGGATATTGGCTGGTGATGAGAGATAAGAGTGGTTCTGGTTCGTGAGTCTGGGTATGGGCATTATATACAGTTCCGGGCGGTGGTTGAACAGGCTGTGTCTGTTGTTGCATACGTGGTGAATGTACGTCAGCTGTCTGGTATGAGTGTTTGATCTGTTTCAAGAAGAGGAAGATGTTTTACCTTGATGCAAGCTCTTCAGAGTTTCTGCGGCTTCCATGTCCTCGGCAGACATTCCGGACAGCACACTAGCTGCACGTTGTGATCTTTGGTCCATGTCCATAACGTCAGACTTGACCAGATCAAACGATCTTGGTCGGTTTGACGGCGGTGAGAACGGGGGAGGTTTCGCATATGCTGGGAGAGGGTGCTGCGTCGCCATGTCGTCAGGTTCTTTGAGCTGGGCACGATCGCGGTGTTTGTAGGGGTGCGAAGGTCGGGTTATGTGTGAGAAAGTGACGTCCAAAACTGTTACATCGTGTTTCGAGTCTAGATACAAGCTGGAGTGTTAACGTCGCATGAGCACGCAGAATTGAATGACGGCGCAAATTTGGGGACAGCGAAAACGGTGTGAAACGAACGGTTGATAGCATGTGTGAAGAGAGTTAGGGAGCACTGCGAGCATGTGCAAAGTGACGTTTGAAAAGTGTCACATGCCACACACTGGCGGTGGCATTTTGACCTCAATTTTAGTTCGGCACCACCAGCTTCCCCGATTGGGCGATGGGATTTGGAGGACCCGATCTTTCTGCAAACGACATATGCGACACGATGCTTGTATACCACATGTGCCATGTTGCTAACGTCGTCTCTCAGTTTTGTTGGTATTGGTGTACCTACAATGAAGGACGCTGACGTTAGGTACCCAAGAAGAATTGATGAGAAGACCTCAAGCATCCAGGTGGGGGCTGTTGTTCGCACCACAGCCGGAGGAAGACTCCGTTCCTGCAGCTGGCTACGTACCTAGCTATCTCAATAGCTGCAGGGCGAACCGAGGGTTGTGTACCTTTCATGAAATTTCCGAGGAGTACCCCTAAGACTGCAGTATCAACCCAGAATTCACGAACACAACTACAAGATTTGTTTGAGGAGGCAGCATTGGATAGTCAAAGCTGCTCTCGGTATCGTTTTCGGCTGCTACCTAAAGTTCTCTCTAACACAATGAGAATGACTGACTGGACGATCAAAGCTACTGGTTTGCTGTGGTGACTTGTAAATACCAGAAACGCCGCGTCAAGATGATCTCTTGATTCGAGGTTCCATGTAATGTCTAGCGGCAGTCTTGTCAACACAGTAATAAGACGAATGGTGTGTTGCACATACATAAGGTAGATGTATGCACATACTTGGTACAGTATAAGAGAAGGCAACGGTAATCCATGATCTCCAACGACGACTGAAGTAGCGGCAAGTCTCGCATTCTATTTCCCCCGTGCTTCCTGTGTTAATTTTCGTGCTCTTTTTCTCATCGGTTCTGACATGGCAATCCGGACGAGTGAATTCAAACATCTGTGACGTGGTTTTCGACCAAACCGAGGTGAGATACGGAGTAGTAGTAAACACAAGCTGATTGGAGATTTCGAAAGTTTTCTGAGATCGTTACACATTGCCATCTGTGGAACAAGATTTCCCCAAATTCATTTTGGACAGACATCGTGGCGTCCTGCCCACTCATTGCCGGCTAACCGGCCGAAATCCAACGGACATGCACCGGGAACCAGTACGGAGCGAGTTTCGATATCCATACAGTAGACTAATCAAATCTTCTTGGCCCGAGGCTGCCATTGGAGACTCCATTCGATATTCTCAAGTTCCATCATAGAACGATTCTGTTAGCATTTCGCTACGAACCTCAACATGCTTCACCTATGCAGCTCACCTGACTGCGATCGAGGAAAACAAATAGCATGAGCTAGAGTAGGAGGTTCCGCGAATGGTGCTTGCTGGTTAAACTATCGGCAATGCTCTTGTGATAATAAGAGACGAGATGCAAGGAAGGAACTTCTTCACCACAGAAGCCGGGCCTGGTTCAGGTGTATCAAGTGAAAGCCTTGGGGATATCGAATATGAATATCTTAACTTTGATACTGAGCTGTCCCTTAAGCCCGTGTTCCCGGATAACATTGTCAAAGAATATCCGCCATGTCCAAATTTGAAGACCTATGACAATCCCTTTACCTGGTCGAAGACACGGAAAAATCTGATGACATGGGTCTCGTGCGCAACGAACATGACAGCTGCTTATGCTGCTGGTTCCTATGCCGCTCCTGAGGCTCAGCTGACAAAGCTTTGGGGAATTTCTCGTGTCGTCTACAACTTGGGAATCACCATCTTTACAGCCGGGTTCGGTATTGCTCCTATGGTGTTAGCTCCTTTCTCCGAAATCAACGGTCGACGACCGGTCTTCATCGCGACTGGATTGCTGTTTGTGGTATGCCAGTTAGGATGTGCACTTACAAACTCATTCTCTGGTATGCTCGTAGCCCGGTTGTTTGCTGGTATTGGTGGCTCGACATTTTCAACTATGGTTGGTGGCATCCTTGCTGATATTTGGGTAAGTTCTGAACGGAACACCCCCATGGTTCTGTTTACTGGAGCAACACTTTTTGGTACTGGTCTTGGGCCTCTGATATCTGGTTTTGTGGCACAACGTTTGTTATGGCGATGGGTATTCTACATTCAGATCATGACCTCGGGATTCATGGTTGCTTTAGTAACCATCTTTTTCAAGGAGACGAGAGGGCCGATTTTGCTTTCCCGCAAAGCCAGAGTTTTGAATAAATGGTATCAACAGCTCGAGGCAGTGGGTGCTATTGGTGTGGAATCTCCTGGACTAACGCCGTCGAACTCTGTTGATGAGAAGTTCCCAGAGTCTCAAGTCAGACGTATACGCTACAAAGCCCTTGCTGAGGAGCAAAGAGCTTCGGTATGGCAGATGATCACTTTATCACTCACTCGACCTGCCCGTCTTCTATTCACCGAGCCTATCGTCATATTCTTCAGTCTGTGGATATCGCTAGCATGGGCGGTCCTATATCTTCAATTTGGTGCCGTGCCTCTCGTGTATGAGACAATCTACAACTTCAACCTCGAAGAGACAGGGGCAATATTCACAGCAGTTTCAGTTGGTGGCATTTTGTCAACAGTATTAAGCATATATCAAGACAAATGGGCAGTGAAAAGATTCGGAGCGAAATTTACCAAGAATCCAGAGGGTCGCTTATGGTTTACATGCATAGAGGCACTGCTCATGCCGATTGGCATGTTCTGGTTTGGTTGGACCTGTTATCCTTCAATTCATTGGATAGTGCCAACTCTAGGTGTGGTAGCCATCACAATGGGTATCTTCTCTATCTTCTTGGCCACCTTCAACTACACTGCAGATTCATATCAATTATACGCATCTTCAGCGCTAGCAGCTTCTGGTGTCTGTCGAAATCTGCTTGGTGGTAGCTTCCCTCTGGTCACTGTACAGATGTTCGAGGGCATGGGTTTTCATGCGGCAAGCAGTTTACTTGGTGGAATTGGTTTGTTGCTTTCTCTCGGTCCGATCCTACTAATCTGGTTTGGTCCTAAGATCCGAGCAAAATCCAAGGTTGCGCGGCAATTTGTACAGCCCGATTAGATAGAGTAGCATAACCCATGAAACGAACTAGAGTCAGTTTGCAGGTTTCAGGTTACGATGCTAGACCAGTGAGTCAATACATGTATATCTCGCCCTACTCACGTGCGTTCATGTTTGTAGCTCGTAGTCATGCACAATGACGACTGTTGTGCGTGGCTGAGGAAAGATGGGTGCCTTCCCCATTCTCCGGTCGCAATTCATCCAAAATATGTCTGTACCCCTCCACTCTCAGCTACGACCGGGCACGCTTGTCTCAATCGTCCTCAAGCAAGACCAGCGAACAGGTCGTCAAGTCCAAGGTAGCGTTGCCCAGCTGCTCACTCGCGGTAACCACCCTAGGGGTGTGAAGGTACGACTGGTCGACGGCCGCGTTGGTAGAGTTCAACAACTCATAGGTCAGGACAACACATCTACACAACGTCCGATTCTAAATACGGGTTCGAATATCAATACGAACAACAGATCCTATCGCAGAATGGCAGACCACAATCCCTGGGCGGCGGAAGACTCGGAGAGGAGCACGAACACAAGACCGCAACAGTATTCGTATGAGCAGTCGCACCAATCTCCTGACCCCCCTCTACAGCAATACTACGACGAGCCACCAGCTCAATCGTACCAACAACGACAGCAAATGCAACAGCCAAGTCACCAACCAAGTCAACAACAATACCAACAACCACTCTACGATGAAGGACCGGGCTCAACTCAGTACAGTCCACCTCCTGGACAACCCGACTACAATGCATGGTCAGATGCGCCAACTGGCAATCCACCACTACCGCCACGTCATCCTGCTCACGGTGCTTCCCCCATGTCAGGCATTCGAAGGTCAGATACGGATGATCTGGTAACGGATCAGTCCGATCGAGCAGAACAAATGGAACATCTGCAAGCTTACGAAGCTACGGCGAACGAGTCGCAAGATGACAAGAACAGAGCACAATTAGAGAAAGAATTTCCAGATATCGATGGCAGCTTGATCGCTGCAATATATGGCGATACAAAAGATTTGAGTGAGACTAGGGAAATGTTGCAAGAGCTAGGAAGACAATAGAGTGTGTCTTCTCTCGCTTCTTCAGCGAGTACTCAACAACATATGCGGGATGAGCGTTCAGGCAAATGCACCAGAAATCGAGTTGCCAGCAGATTGAATTGCTATTACAAATCGACAATGCTTAAGATCAGACGACAGTGGGCATAATGATCATATTACTTTCATTCCATATTCTTCAATTGCTTTACCAGCCCGCATGTATGTGCAACCGTCTTTCGATGCTTTGGAGCACCATCTAATGACGTCAACGTCAACGCGATGCTTCAGATCTCTCGGTGCGTTACAGTTTCAGTCCGTACTCAATTCATGATCCTCGGATCTTCTGGTCGTGTGTGTCGTTCGATAAGTCCACTAGGACGAATTGTATATTTATGTATCGTACAGTACTGTACAGTTAATGATTGGGACCCATCTATTGCGGAAAACGTTGTTGATCCAGGACCTGCATTAGTGGCACTCTGGTCCACTCGATGCTTGAAGCTCGAATCCATGAAACGGTGATGTCAACGTTGCTTTGTGGAAGCCAATTCCACAGACGAGCTGTGAAGCTCTACCGGCGGTATTCGATTAATGTTTCCTCGTTTAGTCCCATCCATAATATTCTTGTACAGGTTGTCAACATAGCCATCGTTCATCACCTGCATTGTAGCCTTACCGCACAACATCGAATATAGCAAGCTTAATCTACCTATTGAAGGAGTGGTTGCAAAGTGACAGACAAGAAAAGCTCGAAAATCAGCAAGCTCAACCTTCCGAAACAGCAAAAATGGCAGGAGTTGTCAAACCACAAACGTCCAGCAAAATGATGCTGAAGCATGACAATGGTAAGTACAGTCAAGACACATCATCTTCCATCTATGAAGAACAAAGCACACACCCTTTGAAAATCAGGCCACAATTTTGACCACCTTCTACCTTCTACACCCTGACACCTACTTACATCTCACTCTCCAGCTGCCGGCGGCCGCCTCTCCCAATTCTCCATGGACCCCCCAACCGGCTTCCACCGCGATGGCTACTGCCGCGTAACAGACGAAGACAAAGGCAACCACTCCATCGCCGCCACTGTCTCCTCCTCCTTCCTCGACTTCACCAACTCCAAGGGCAACAACCTCAACTCCGCTGGCGTCAAACCGGGGATGAAATGGTGTCTCTGCGCCTCACGTTGGAAAGAAGCCTACGAGGCCTTCAAGGACGGAAAGCTAGATAAAAGTGCTGTGCCGCAGGTCCATCTACATGCCACGGATAAAAAGGCGTTGGATGTAGTGGAGTACAAGTGGTTGAGTGAGTTCAAGGCTGCGCCGGAAGCCACGAGAGAAGGTGGGAGACAGGGAGTTACGATTAACCCGGAGTCGCCGAGTGAGAAGGGTGCGAAGACTGGGGATATTAGTGGGTCGAGACCTGGGAGTGATCAGCAGTACGGGAAGACGAAGGATACCAGAATGCCTACTGATGCGAATCAAGCGGAGACGGCGAGGAGGAGTGGCAATTAGAAGCTTGACTACTGAGGTAAAACGAGCTGGATGCGTTCAGTACTGGTACTCTCAACTGTTTTTGTGACTGCTCTCAGCGAGCTCTTGAATATAAGTATGGATACTGGTACCTAGGAAGGCTTACCTCCGAGCATATTAACGGCAACCAAAAAGAAAGATATGTACGTATACATGTACAGCAAATGCCACTACCAAGCTCAGGCATCTAAAGTCAACAAACCATATATTCAGTGCTAAGATGTCCATACAAAAGAACCACATACATGTAGCCTCCGAATACACCTCCTCCCATCCCCCCACCAATCGCGTGCTAAATGTAAATAGGTATGTACATTGCACTTCTCGTTGCCGTTGTCGATGTTGTATCATACTATACTTGGCTATTAGTGCAGGAGTCACGTACGTAGCCCCCAGCAGGCTTGATGTATAAAATCCCCGTTAGGAAGGATGCAGTTCGAGGGTCGAGTTTGTACATGTACCTAGGTATGGAAGGTTGTTGATAAGTAGCGGACTCATGCTTCGTATTATATTTTCTGCGGATATATTTCAACTTAGGATACTACATCTCGTATTACAGTGTGTATAAGGTATGCATGTGCCGTTGGACCGTATCGAATTGACGAGGACTGCTATGTACCCTCGTGTTCGCTTTTTCATACGGCTGGCTTTCCAAACAAGGACAACTGATGTGCGAGACAGTAGTAAATGGGCGTTGGAAAAGGAAATGGAGGTGGACTTTGTGGTGTGCCATGTTTTAGCTGTGCTGATAACAGAGAAGAAGATGCAAGCACTCGGGGGCAGTCAGTTGGTTAATCAACCAAACAAGTAACTGTCGTTCAAAGTCTGCCGGAGCAGTAATGACCCTCAGTATAAAGACTCAACCAACTTCTTCACACCCCCAACCTGTCTCTTCTCCTTCTCACTCTGACCCTCCTTCTCCGACAGCCCACCAGTCGCCCTCTTAAGAATAATATCAACCTGATCCTTCCCAACGCCCTTCTCAGTCAACGTAGTCTTAAACCCCAAATCATCAACCAGTTTCAGAATCTTATCCCCCACGACCTCCGCATCCTTGACGTCGTCACCACTTCTCTGTCCACCGAGAACAGGCAAGATCCTCGCTACAGCAGCTGCGTCCGCTGGATCGCCGTGCGCTTTCAACTTCACGACATGGCCGAGCGTCATACAGCTCGTGATGCCGTGCGGGATGCCGTATGGCGAACCGAGTGCGTAGCCCATGGCGTGGCTGAGGCCAAGGCCGCCTTTCATGTTGCCGCCTAGAAAGCCTAGTGACGCATATGCGGCGAGGAAGAGTGTTGTGATGGTGTCTTCGTCTTTGGGGTTAGCTTTGTATTTGGGTAGGTTCTCGAAGAGCTGGGTTATAGCGCCTAGACCGGACCATTGGGCTGGCATGAGGGTGGCGGTGGGGTGGTATTGCATTTCTACTGCGTGGTCTAGGGCTCGGATGCCGGTTGATGCGAATAGGGTTGGTGGTGTGTGTAGTGCGAATTTGGCGTCGTAGATGACATAGCTGGGGTAGATGTTTGGGTGGGCAATGCCTGTTTTTACACCGTCTTCACGGGTATAGCCTGCTAGGCTCGTGCATTCTGATGCGGATAGTGTGGTTGGGATTGCGATGTGGGTGAGGTAATGACCGGATTTCTCATTGACTCGATAGGAAATGGCCTTTGCTGAGTCGATGGGGGACCCTCCACCAACGGAAATGATGGTGTCGATGGTGCTGTCAGACTGGACTTTCGATGTGGCCTCGTCGAGTTGAGCAACAGGGGCGTGTTCTTTGATGTTGCTGAAAGTTCCGGCGTGATGTGCTGGTGTCAGTAACTCCTCAATCTGCTTGATCAGAGGTGTCTTCGTAGCGAGCGAGCTGCCTGTTACAATGAAGGCTTTTGACTTCTCTGATGGTAGGCAAGAAAGTAAATGGTCCTTTACAGTATTGGACCCATAGTAGAGACCTTTCAGTTGGTTCGGCTTGTAGTAACCAGTTAAAGGTGAAAGCGAAGACTCCATACTTGACTTTGAACGGGCTTGGTTGGTTGCGGGTGAGATAGATTTGGTGACGGCTGTTAGACGGCGGGATGCTTGAGAAAGCATGGTGTCAACATGCTTCGCAAAGTTTATACCTCACTTATATTGCATTTTATTAACATTGCGGATGCATGATGACGAGAATTGGTTCATTCGTAAGCTCTCTCGTTCAGCACTTGATTCTCCGAATAGATCGTCATGTTGGAACATCTCGGAAGTGTGGAGATTGATACGTCTGAAAGCTTCACGAATTGAAAGGGCAAATGATGTAACTTCTGATAGTGCCATAGAGGTATGGATAGGCCACCGTAATGTAGGATTAACACTCGTCCGTACTTCACTAACATACCACTCGATCGACTGACGACCGACAAGGTGATATTGACCTACCAATTGGCGTAATGCTACCAACGAAGAAAAGCCCAGTCGCTACCTCAAGCTATGCAACGCTTCACAGGAATGCATCCAAAGTACTCGCTCCGACTATATTCTATCATATATCATCGACCTCATCTTCCTCCTGCTTCGGACTTGTCCTCGAACCTGACTTATTCATCCTTTTCATTTCATAAGCATCGTCGCGCAAAGGCGTCATGCCGATAGCCTGCCTTCCAGTCTCTGAGGACTCGAGGAATTCACGAAGTCGCTTCTTACCCTCCTCGAGAGCTTGAACGGATGCCGCATTTGACATATTCATGATAGGACCCCATAGATTTAAAGTCCACGTAACATAGGCGCCAGCACCAAGCATGGCCAGGAAAACGAAGTAGAGTGGATTGCGGAGAACTAAGAAGAGTCAGTATGATTTTCATAAGTTTTCGGAACGCGGATGCACACTTACCAGCAACAAGCTCGTTCCAGCCAAGCGCTAACAGTATTACATAAAAGTAGAGAGGCACTGAAGTGATTCCTGACACGGTCGATCGTTTGGCTTCTACAAAGACACCCTCAGCTGCCTTCTTGAATCGTACGGTTAGATCTTGTCGCTTGCTTTCGGTGAGCATTGTGGTTTCCTCTTCCAAGCTCTTGCCTTCTTCCTCATCAAGACCGCCTATCGGCACGAGATCTTCTTCATCTGCAGTTGTCGCTGACGCAGGCGCGTTCCCTATCCATTCGTCGAGTGGTGGAGGATTACCGGTCTGGGAGTTGCGCATCCTCGAGAGCAGAGGAATTAGAGACAGTGTGCTCTCACGTGCTTGCCGGAATAAGCCTTCGATATCGTCTGAAGGTTTCCATATTCGAGGCACACCAGCCTCATCATAGCGAAATTTGTCCTCGAAATTTTCCCTAAGCTTGAGTAAAAGGTTGCCTTCCATCATTTCCTCCTCAATCTTGGCACGGAGCACGCCCCAAGATTTCCGTCGAAGTCTCCAGCAGCCAACCTCAATCTCATCTGGACTTGCATCGAACGATCTGGCTCGGTCTGAGAACCGCTTCTCCGCATCTTGGACAGTAGTAGTGAATAGCTTCCATATCCTATCCCACAGCTGCTTCTCCGAGGGCCTTTCGCCGTCTTCAGGTGCACCGGACCCACCACGACCAGATCCGAGAGCGTTGAATTCAAGCCCGACGCTGTCATTTAGCTTGCTGCGTACCCACCGCTCCACTCTTGTTGCGAGTCGACGCATTTCGTCCCTTCGTAATTGACCTGAGACCTGATCCAATTCTTTCTGGAAAACTACCATTTCTTGCTTGTAGGTTGACCACGAAGCACTTTCAAGCATGATTGCCTTCGCATGCTTCTCGTAGTCTCCCAGCACTGCCTCTTTCTGCCGAGAAACGATCTCTGCAAAATCATATGCGGCTCCTTTTTTCTGGCCCGCTTTCACTTCCGCTGAAATCGACTCGGAGAACTTTGTGATGCCAGCTTTGTGTGCTGCAGTCAATTGCCCTGCAAACAACACTTTCAGTCTGGCATCAACCTTACTTTCAAGCTCAGTCCGTTTCCGTTGATAAACACCTTTGTGGTATCGACTGGCTTCGGTTTCAAAGTCTTTGGTTGCGGTCGAACGAGCAGCTGTCATGGCGGCTCCAAGCCCTTCGATAACCTCCATTTGACCAAGAGATGCAGCACTGGATTGTTTCTGCTCGAACGGTGTAATCTTTTCATCGAAGGCCACCATCGCTTCACGCATAATCTCATCGCATCGAAATTGAGCAAGAAGTTCTTGCTGAGTTGGGAGATCAAGGTCTTTGTTGTTCACGATCTGATCCCAAACACTTTCGGCGTAATGCGGCAAGCCGTCCGCAGGTATGCGCCTGTGGTACTCTGGGAGGAATATGCCGCTTTCAAATTCTGTTCTAAGAGGGTCCCGTCGTGCATCGCGATGGCCGTCTCGGAATCTTGTCGCCATCTTATCAACTTCCTGAGTGAATTTATCAGGCGCATAAATTTTGTGTGGAAGTGCTGTGAATGCAAAATCAAAGTAGTCGTCGATACTGCTGTTCTCAAGCCCTGGCGGTTTTGACAAGCCAGACCAAATTTTCGAGAGATCCTGCATAAGTGTATTCCTTAGGTTCTGTAAAGGAGTTGTTCCCAGAAAGTCTCTTATCACAAAATATATCAAGCTCCTCGAAGTAGTCTGTCTATCCTTCAAGAACAATTGCAGGTTGACCTCAAAGACAGTCTTGAGAAGACCCATATTCGCACCTTGGTATAGACCGACCTGGTGTTCCCAAATGTTCACCATCAAGACCTCACTGGTGGCAAGGGCGAAAAGAGAGCTCTTTCGTTCGAAGTCCTGATCCTCCCCTCGTTCACGACCATCGGTGCCTTCCACGTCCATGACAAGGATATTGTCGGCCATACCAGTTGTTGTCGATTTGTTCTTGGACATCCATATGCCTTTGGTGGTTTGCCTCCTTTCACTTTCCGACATAACATTGAAACTCGTTCCAAAGAGAGCATTTAAAAGCGTTGACTTTCCTGTAGACTGCGATCCAAAAACGGACACCAGATGGTAGTTGAAACCAGCGTGCGCAATGTTTTCGTAGGTTAGGTATTTCCCCAGATCGGTACTGTAACAGTCAGCTGTTCTCCCTTTATCACGGCTGGAGCAAGGACGAACTTGAACTCCTTGTCCTCGTCAACCACTTGTACGCCGTGTTGAAAATCCGCATCACCATTCTGGCCGTGAGAAGCAAAATGTCCATTGACCGCCATATGTTCGGGCGCGGTCAGAGATCGGATGGACATGGAGGGTCGAAGAACTTGGAGTTTCGAAGAGGAAGTTGTGCCCGGAGGGGACTCGGTGATAGACTCGAGTTGCGCCATGTTTAGAAAAAGCCCGGGTGACGGCACACTCACTCGATTAGCAATAACTTGAACATTGCACAAAAAGAATGAACAGTAATAAGTCAGAGGCAGAAAAGTGATATGAATGCCTGTGAGCGCATGATCCCAGTCCCCTGCCACTGCTAACGGTCAACGTGGTAAAATTCCACGTGATGGGTTTATGTGTTCATGCACGACATCAGCCAAGCATTCGAGCACTCGAGGACTCGGCCTGTAACACGTACTACTATAGCTACTTGAATCATGGGGATGTGAATTGCCAATTAGGCTTGAGATCACACCAGGTTTACTGCAATTCTTCAATGCATATGCGGTCAGACCATTCAGACACTCGAGCAAGTTGTTTAACAAGGCAAGCATGGAGGAGCTAACAACCGGCCAACCATCGAGGACATTCTGAGAGCCTCGAAATACACTGCAGAAGGGCATGATGAAACATCGTGGTTCAGCACCGGAAACGGCCTTCTGCCCGTTGTCTGCAAGAAGCAGAACATATTCGTGGACAATGCATTCTACAGCACGGCTACAGAACTGATCGCCTATTCGTAACTCCGAGTTTCATCGAGCAGCAATGCCTGGTCTGTAATGAGACTGTGATACTTGCTGTATGAATATCTTCTTGATCTTCCGTCCTCTAGCCCCGCCGCTCACCTCCTCATTCATGCAGATTTTTGCTAGTGCGACCTGAGTATCTTTGTAACGGCAAATACCTTAAGTCACCAACCGGAGGAGAAGTCGAGTTGTTGAAGCAAAAGGCATTTCAATCGCCGAAGTTGAAAAGACTGCAGAGTGCTCGCCATTTCATTTGTGTCGCATGGCATATATACAGACGAAACCCATCTCAACCACAACTCCGGAAGCTTTCGAGGACTGCATGATAATTGCTTACTGCTTTGCTTGGTCCTTCGTTATGCCCACATCAACCTCGTTCGATTGCAGAACATATCTGTTCCTGGCATATATCTGATAGTCTCTCAAATGTACTGGTTTTTGTCCTGCTGGTGTGTCGGGAATCACCTTCTCAAGTCCCTGAACCAAGTCAGCATTATACCCACTCCTGACTCAATACGTACTATTTTCTGATATACACATCTGTTGAGCACTCGCTCTGGCCGTCTGCATTGGAACATTTGGTGGTTATTTTGCTCTAAACAGTTGTAGTGGTCTCGGAATTCTTGTAGGCAATTGTTGTTTATATCGTTCAACCTGGCACATATCAGTCCCTGGCATTCAAGACGAGCCATATGTCGACTAACACGCTAGCGGCACATCTTGTGACCTTTCTCCCCTCTCTCAAACAGTCCAGCTCGCCTTTTCCATAAGCGTCATTCTTGCATTGCATGTAGTCGTCGTTGTAAGGTCGACATCTGGCGCCTATGAAAAACGATGCACTCATGAGAGGCGCTGATGTGACTCCGATCTCTTGCACTTTTGGAATGTTCTCAGGCATGGGCGTGGTGTCCACGAGGGACCTCTCCTCGAATCTGGTGCCCTAACTTAGTAGCTGTCCAACAGCACAGAACGTTACCATACCTCGCCTCGCGTCGCGACATGTTGAATGGATTTTGGAGAGGGAGCTCTGAACGTCAACGCCGAGTGGACCTTGCAGGCAATTTATGTAGACGAGCAGGTGTCAACGAGGTCTGTTACCACTACCCGCATGGAGCTGTAGACCATTCACGTGATTATGGTTTCCGCGTGCTAGCAGGCGCGTCAAAGAACACAAACCAACACACGTTGCTGGCTACTAAACATGCACGCTGTTCACTTTGTTGGAGCCTGTGATATTCAATCTTAGACCCGGCCGCCTCTATTCGATTCGCGATCCAGTGTGAGGGCTTCTCCAATCACCCTCAACGGATAGCTCTTCGCGCCGGCACTGAAATACACATTTCGATCAACCACTCCAGTGCACGATGTCACTCTTTGGACAGTCTTCCAATACGGGAGGTTTCAACTTCGGCAATGCGACCGCGAACACTTCCCAGTCTCAGTCTGGCCTCTTCAATACTACCCAAAACAAGCCATTCAGCCTTGGACTGTCCACTACCACAGCACAACCCACGCAAAACACGGGTTTATTTGGTACCTCGACAACACAGCAGAAACCTCTCTTTGGTGGGCTATCTACAAATCAACAACCGAGCACGGGTCTTTTTGGTGGGCCTGTAGCTCAGAATAGTGCTTTCAATCAGAGTCAAATACAGCAACAGCAGGCACAGCGGCCGCTCGATCAGACATTAAGATTTGGTACAAGTGATGCACAGCAGTCCATTGAACAGGCGAAACAAGGAAAGGAACCATGGTGGCAGGAAGGTCGAGGCATGGGCGTGTACCGATCTGTTCCTGAGCAGATGAACCTAATCCAAAACAAATGGGATCCTGCCAGCTTAAATTCACCTTTACGGATGTACCTCTACCAACATGTTGAGAATGAAACAGAAGCGCTGAAATACACGCCCGGGCCTGGCGAAGATCCTGACAAATGGGAGGAGGCAGTGCAGAAACGACCCGGTCCCACGTGGGTACCAGTCATTGCACGCGGATTCAGAGAGCTTGGTCAAAGAGCACAAAAGCAGCGTGAAGTGATCGCCAAATGCAATGTAATGCTCCGAGAAATCAACACTTCGTTGGACATTCAGCTAGACACGCATCATCAGAAGGTCGCAGCCAGGTTAGCAGAGAGCAGACGAAGGCACAAGACTATCAGTCAGAGGACTCTAGCGCTTGCAGTCAAAGTTCAGACATTGAAAAACAGAGGCTACGTAATGGACAACGCAGAAGAGGAATTGAAGGCAAAACTGACCGCTCTTGAACGGGAAGTTTTGGATCCATCGTTGAATGCTCGCGAACAAGAAGTTTGGGCAAGAATGCTAGGCATAAGGGAACGTGCCAAACACCTGAAGGTGGAAATGGAAAAACTGCAGCCAGTTGCTGAAAATGATGAGCCACTACTGGATGAAGAAACGGTGAAACAAGCTCGAAAGGTGTGTTCTGACATTTCCCGATTCGAAACGTATCTAACGATTTCCCAGACTCTTGATGCATATGACACTCAACTGCAACATCTTCAGAAAGAGCTTCGCCTTGTACACGAAGAGTATGCCGACTGGGAGAGGCAGGCCGCCCATTCCAACCATCTACGATCGCGGTGATAAATCTAACCCAGCGTATCATGCGCTTGTGAAAATTTGATTGCGCACATTGGCATAGCGATTGGCGCCGGTCGAAAAGTTCTGAAGGAGGGTTTGTTCTTGGTTGATATTGTACACTACTGTACACGGCGGCTTGAGATTAAACGAATTGATCGAGCAGAAGAGCATTGCTAGAAGAGTTTCAAGGCCCACTCAATGACATGCGGGCCTGCGCATAATGATCAGACTTGATAACAATCGTCAAAGATAGCTAGACTCACTGAACCACAGTGCTAGACATGCTGCGCTGTAAAGTTGAACATTCTGCGTTGCTTGTGCTTCGCCTGCTTCGATCTCCTGAGAAGAGGCTTGCTCGGCTGGAAAGAGTCAGCAAGAGCGTTCTGCGTCACGCGTTTCGACTTACGGGGCATGAACATCTTGATATGATAGTCCTAGTAGGAATAGTGATTTGGCGATGGTTGATCAATAGCTTAGGTGTGACAAACAAGGTGGACTTTCAGTGATTCCTCAAAGAAGGCCATTCCCAGCATGCAGTGACGAAGTCCTACTAAAGCAGCCTTGTTCAGCCTGACGTAACATTCCTTCCTAACGACAAGACTTCTTTACTTCCTCCTACCATATTGACATGCATTCTTGATATACATTGCCAGTGGCTTCGAAGGCTGCTCCATCCCTCCTTCCTTATTTACTCAATATCAACCTACCACAGAAATTTGAACATTTACAATCCACAATGTCAGACTACGGTGATGAAATGCCTCCAGCAGAGGCTGAAGGTCTCGATCGGCCTTCGGAGAACGAAGACGCTCTCGATGATACCTCAAAGGTGTTCAATGGCCCAGTAGACGATGATGCCGAGAAACTCATCGATAGCGACGACGAATCTCTTCTTTCCGACGTTGACGAGGAGATGCTCGAGGAGTTCGATGCGAACAAAGTACTAGCAGATGTAGCTCCCGACTTTGATGCTTTGAAAGGCACCAAAATTCAAAAGCGCAAGCGTGATGAGAATGACGAAGGTCGTCCGAAGAAGAAGAAGGAGCGGACACGAGAACGAGCACGACGGAGACGTGGAGAGGAAGAAGTTGAAGCCGCTCCTGCTGATGGAGAGGTTGGCGCTCGTCGACCACGAAAAGCCGGTGGTGGAGAGCGAAGACCTAGAGAGCGAGTTGAGATCGACGAGGACACTCTACCTCCAGAGGAACGTAGACGAAGAGCATTGGACAGAGCTATGGATGCAGCAGTCAAGAAATCAAGTGGGAAAAGACTACGAAAGGGAGAAATCGTATGTTCGAATTGTGACGGCTCTCTGAGCGCAGCTAACGTTGACAAAAGGACCTCGAACAAATGGCTGATGAGGAGCTCAACGACCTTCGCAACCGTATGATCCAAGCCGCTATTGCCGATGGTCAACAAGTCGCCGAGGGTAAACCAGCCTATCAGAAACTCAAGCTTCTTCCTGAAGTGGTTGGCATACTCAACAGAAACACGTACACTCAATCCATCCTTGACCCAGAAACGAATTTTCTGGAAGCGGTCCGCTTCTTCCTCGAACCGCTTTCCGATGGCTCTCTACCAGCTTACAACATTCAGCGCGAACTTTTCCAGTCTCTTGAAAGATTACCTATGACTAAAGAAGCCCTGATCTCGTCAGGCATTGGCAAGGTTATCTACTTTTATCGGAAGTCAAAGAGAGTGGATTCCAAAATCAAGCGTCAAGCTACGAAACTGATGGAGGAATGGTCAAGGCCGATTCTACAGAGGAGCGATGACTTCACAAAGAAGAACTGGGAAACTGTGCAATACGATCCAGTGCGGAGCTCACAAGGTGGAGCAAAACCAGGTGTACCAGCAGCAAACGTGGTAAGGAAGAACAATGCTCAGCTTGCTCCTGGACAGAAGGTATCAAATCGAGCAAGAATGATGCCCGGTGTCACCAGTTATACGATTGTACCGCAGGTCAGTCAAATACCGAGGAGATGAAGCCCACACAACTTAGAGAGGCGCTCGCTTTTGCATTACAAGGAGTTATTGTGTACTAATAGAGTCACATGGGAGTATTCTGAGTGGGTTTTCAGATCGTTCAGAAGATACTACAGGCGGCGAGGAATGTTTCACATGGTGAAAATGCACACTGTCCATAAGCATAAAATACCATCTCTTTCGCCAATCAGAGATTGCAGCGGAAGATAACACAAGCCATGGCTAAACAGAGGGCACGTTAGCCATCTCACAAGTGCTCGCGAGCCTGACCCAACATCTTCTTCATGCCGTGTCCCTCGTGTTTGCTCCATTCGTGTCACCCCACAACCCCCTCATAAACATCCCGTGGGTAATGACTGCTAGAATGAGTTCTCATTATGTTGTTCTTGTTGCTGCTCAACAGTGATCTTTAGCACCATCAAGAGGCTCTTCTCTCGTTGCAAACACCGAGGAGAGTACTACAACATGGCTGAAATTGGGCTAAATTTGGTTCAGATCGCCCAGAATGAGCTTCGATCACGGGAAGAGTCGCGTTCAACGCTCGGTGTTGGCTTCCGGCTTTCGATCATTGAGACAAAAATCAACAATGCACAAGCGACAGAACGGAACGGCAGGGTATGGAAGTTGCATCATTCTTTAGCACCGGTCAAGGCGCTGACACCGAAAGCGAGAAAAGCGGCAAAGGCACAGGAGCGAAGATTATTGAGGCAAGAAGGGACTGACAAACACAAAGACCCGAAAGATCCAACCAAACTTATGAGGGATGGAGAGATATGGGAGGTCAGCGAGTGGTTTCCCAAAACGGTATTGGGGTTCAAGGAGTTACAATTCAGTGGTAAGTTGATCTCACTGTGGTGCAGCAAAAATGTGCTAACATATTATGTGAATGACAGCGGAAAAAGTACGAGATCTGATGAACTTTTACGGCGTCCGGGCATACTGGCCAGATCAAAGACTGATAGACACGCACCGCGACAATCAGGCGCGAGAAGTCAGTACGAACATGGAGACGTGTCTGGAAGAATTGGCGATGAGCTGGGGCTTGAATTGGTCTCGAATTGAAGGACTGACGCTCCCGCCGCTTCCACCGCCCATGCCTGTCCCTGGACCATTGCCGTCCCAAGGTTTTGAGCCGCCACTTGCGAGAGCTGTACCGAATTACAACGTATAGTGCTCACCTTGGATGGGTGTGGCAGTCATTTTGATGGAGTAGTCGAATTATTCACCTCAGTACCTGCTGGGAGGAATCCTCCTTCTACATCCCTGAGATGAAAACAATATGGCCTGTCCGTGTTGATATACAGTACTGTATGGAGGCTGCATCGGACCTTATTCCGGAGATCACTGACGTGAGGCAGCAATTGGTGCCTGGCTTGTATGCAGTCGCGGCCCGAGAGGTCCGTATCCGGTACACCTTCCTTTCCACATCTGTTTCAGAAGCGTAATTGTAGATTACTCCCGGACCTACGTCAACACTTCAAAAACTTGACTTTTCTTCTTCAACGCATTGCATGATGGAATGGACAAGCTCGTACTGTAGTAATCATGACACTGTAGATTTCTGCTTCATCAGAACAAACGACTTTGGCGTGTAGCGGATATGGCCGTCCTCTGATAAAGCAAATTGTCGGCCTTTAATACGCCGAACAATCAATTCTAAGATCCGAATCTTACTCAGATGTAAATTTATTGAACTGCAAATCACAAGTGCCTTTCAACGTCTGACTTCGTAGCTTTGGGCTATAATGGCCATGAAATGTCATCTGTAAAGGAGATCGTGAACTTAAGAAAGTGAGTACTAATATTTTGCGCCTTCTCAAGGCTCTCGGCTTCTTCCGGATCCCGAGCATTTCATTACCAATCTTCACCATGCTCCACCGTCCGTGTTTCCTTTGCCATCCTTCTCAATTCTTTCATCGTATAGGTACCTCACCTTCTCCTACAACACTCCCGACATCCTCTAACAAGTATGGGTCCACCACAGAGAAGCAGGTCAGGCGATGACCGCCGTCCCTTACTCTCAAGGACTTCTACAGCCTACGAAAACGAAGCCATATCCTTCAAACAGGATGAGAAATCGCCAATTCCCCTTCTTAGAGCAGTTGCGCTTGGCATATCAGTATTCATCCTGATCTTTATTCTCACCTGCAACGTCTCGTTGTTGACCACCATTCAATCGCCGATTGCCGAAGACCTCAAAGCGTCGTCCGAAGTGATATGGTTTAATTCAGCATACCTGATCGCCATCACCAGTGTGACACCCATATCCGGGAAGTTGTGCCAGGTGTTTACACCACGGATCTACTTACTTGCATCTATCATCATCCAAGGTGCTGGCTTGCTGCTCATCTCTCAAGCCACTACCGTTTCTACTTTTTTGCTTGGTCGCGCTGCCTGCGGTATTGGTAGCGCTGCGGTTACGCCCGTTTCGTTCATCCTGGTCATTGAATTGACTCCAGTCAAGAGACGGGCTCTTTTCTTTGGTTTGATCAATACTGGTTATACCACTGGAATAGCATGTGGTGCTGTCATTGCTGGAGCTCTCGAGCCTGTGCTAGGGTGGCGCACAGTTTTCTGGATTCAAATCCCTATCAGCATTACTGCTGCTATCGTCACCTTCTTGGCCATACCCAAGCGGGAGAAAATCCACTCCGACAATGACACCATGACTCAGAAGCTTGCACGGATCGACTACTTTGGCGTGGTTACACTGGTTGTCAGTCTTGTCCTCCTCCTGTACACTCTTGCCGCGCCGCGACTCGACGTGAGACCACTGCTGTTAGCTATCGGCATGCTCGTTCTTTTTGTCTTTGTCGAGATCAAATGGGCTAAAGAGCCGATTGTCCCTCCTTCAGTCATGCGGTCTCGCGCCAACCTCCTCTCGGGAGTTGCAACCGTCGGTGTAATGACTGCTCGATGGGGTGTTCTGTTCTACACTCCAGTTTATGCCATCGCCGTTCGTGGCTGGAAACCATCAGCTGCTGGTGCTTTGCTCATTCCAACCAATGCAGGGTTTGCTCTAGGTGGCATAATAGCCGGCTGGCTGCATATTAGGCGTACCGGTTCCTTTTATGGTGCTGCTCTGACCTGCTTTGCACTCTTTGCAGCCATACATTTCGGTGTATCGCGACTTCTTACTGAACAGTCACCACTTTGGCTTTTCATCATCGCTTTGTTTGCCAACGGTTTTGCGGCTGGAAGCCTTCTGAATTACTCTTTAGCACATCTTCTGCACATGACTCTCAAATCTGACCACGTCATTGTCATTCCGTTCAATGCCACATTCCGTAGTTTTTCTGGTTCTTTCGGCTCAGCAGTCATGGGTGGCCTCTTTCTGCGCACCTTGACTCGCTATCTGGATGCTGGTTTCAAGTCAGGAAAGGTGCCTCACGAGCCTGACCTGATTCGCAGGCTCATTGGCGCTCCTTCGCTTGTTCGGACGCTAACAGGTGATGCGAGAGCAATTGCGATCGACGGATATGAGGCAGCACTCAAAGCAACATTTCTAGCGGGAGTGGGCGTTGCACTATTGATGTTCCTAGTACAAGCTGGTGTTGGCTGGATTGCACCCGAAGAGAAGGCTGATCCTGTGGTTGATGCAGATGAAAATGACCAGTTGCTTTCTCAGGAATCACCAAGAAGGTAAAATCGTGGATGAGAACAGCAACAGCAAGTGATCAATTGGCACCATCGTCATGTACACTATACGGCTCTGAAAGAAAGACACCGATGACACATGATAGTTCACAATCTGACAAAATACTACTATGAAGCTGGGCGATCATGACAGGCATTCAGAGGGAAATCCCAGTGAATCATCTCTCAAATTCACAGTCTGGAGGTGCATCTTGAATTGCTTCCTGGCTAGAGAGATAAGAGTCAAGGTATGGTTTGATGCAAACACGAGGCATGAATCGGGCACACTGGATCAAAATGCGATCCACTCGAAGAGCAAGCTTTCCTTCTTGTGTGAACTCGAGAACTGCAACCCAGATCGACAGTCTATTTTGACTCGGCTATCGCCAAAGATATCCATTGTCAACATGTCGTCCAACCCTCGAGAACGTGCCACTTACAGCACTAAGACTACTTGTATTTATGACATCTCTCATGACGGCCATACCTGCCGTAGATCATCTACAACCTCAATCCACACCCTCTTCTCGCGGCCTTCTAGCCGTAAACCTTCCACCACCAATGAGACCTTCAATTCCAGAAACCTCTCAGACGACCAGTCAACTATTGATAATACCCTCAAAACCTACAAACATCCTCTAGACCCCACTTTCATAAATGCACTTCCCTACTCCATTGCCAAATCCTACCTCATCTATGAAGACTTCCTCAAATACCTAGCCGACCACATTCACATCCTCCGCAATACCTCCGAAAACCAAACCGCCGTAATCTTCGACTTCTTCGATGCAACATACTCCCGCTTCAAACACTGGCTCGAAACCTTCAACAATCACACTTCCATCTTCATCACCCACCCCAAATCCATAAACGTATCCACATTCATCTCATTCACGCTCACCTTCCCCTTCCACGGCCCCCTAGTCAGTCCAAACAAGATACCCCGCAAAGCCATCAAAGTCTTCTCACAGCACAATCCTCCATTCGATCTCCCTGATGGCGATCCCCAGCCTATGGGAACGCATATGCAAATACACCCAACGCCTCGAAAATGCACAAACTTACTATGGTTCTTACGACCGAGAAATGGAGGTTTTGCACGCTACGTACCACACCCTAGATCGTTGGAAGGCCGAAGCAGAACACGAAGATGAAGTGGACAAGCGCCGAGAACTGCGACGTCCAATTCACAGATGTGAGACTGCCATTGCGATGCTAGAGAGTGTGGTTGGCTATATTGAACAGCGGCCGAGATCATGGGGTAGATATAGTGTTGACTACAGTGATATTGACCCTAATCTAGTTGATGAGGTAGTCGACCATTTCCGGGGCGGTTTGGTTCGGAAATACAAAGGACGGTGATTGAGAAGGGATAGTCAGCTATGAAGTGCGTGAAAACCGTCTTTATACAGCAAATCATGATATACCGACTTGGTCTCTGGAGGGCACGATGAGGTTGATACCGGCAATGGAGGACACGACTACATACAGTGCAAGCTTACGTACCTGGAGGCTGTGTTGCTTTGTTACACGGTGCTGTAAAATAAACACCATGGTATTGGTGTATGTGATTGATTGGCTGGTGTGACACAACAATTCACTACGTAGATACCTAGGTGCAATTCTAACATGAGCCACTACCTGGCTGATATACATACACACGCTGTTCGATGACAATGTCGAGATAATTGAGCTCTCGTAAATGTATGAACACCTTTGCATATCATCTTAAGCACCTACGCGGTCAACCCTCCCTTCAATCCACTGTAGGTACGTACCCGCCTAGAAATCCACCACACGCTGAGTATGTACCTTGATTTGCGTAACGCTCGTGTTATATATGAGTAACGCTTGACTTAACACGAGGGGTACGGACGTGCTGGTGTATACTGATACATACTATAGTAGCATCAAAGACGCACATACTTGTCAAGGTAAGGGGTATGTATAAAGTATGTACTCACTATTATATATCCACTGCTGTTTACTAAGCATGAATCATTATGATAAAATGTATTGGAGTGGCAGGTTTTGAGACGGTACGGATGGATGTATGAATTTCATTTATTCTTCTCAATGTCTGCGAATTTCTGCAAATACATCCGAAAAGCGAAAGAACTATGAAACTCATCTTACTCGCATCGTTGATAGTTGTCATAATGGGTGCCCGTCGATTATAAAGCAAATGGCCATATTCCGTTTCATATACTCCGTTTCCGCCCAATGCGCCTCAAAAAGGAACCTGTTCACCCCATGCATGCTCGAGACATCTCACATTATTCAACGCTCTTTCGCCTTCAAGTGTAACTTGTGGTAGTGCCTTAGCTTTAGCCTTCCATCTGTACTTTCCATCTACACCTTTTCGAGCCTTCCAATCGATTTCAAAGAAGATGGGTCGTAGGTTGATGTCCCATTCTCTCTTGAATGAGTGGTTGAAATTGTATTTCTGGTCATTGTAGAGACCATAATCAGAGTGTTCACTTTCAGACACATCGTATTCGTCATAGTCATCGTCTTCCTGCGAAGTACACCAGGCATTGGGATCCCAGGCACGTGGGCCCGTGATATTCATCTGATCTCTGTATCGCCAGTCCCCTACAATAAGCAACCGCAGATTCGGTTTCTCGGTCAAACGCCCTCCAAGCAGCTTTCTGTCACGTTCAGCGGCGTGTACTGCAGCCAGAGTTTTAAGATAGTCAAGTGCGCCTGGCCATGTTGAGCAAGCCGATTTCCAGTCTGTCGGAACCTCGTAAAATGGTAGAGCAATCTTCTCAGCGAACTGATTAACAATTTCAATGATTGTTGGAGTTACATTGTAATTGCCAATGCGCCAGAACAACTTTTTCTCGCTGCGTTCTCGGAGTGGTGGGAAATTACGGATGTGAGCAGTACGAAGACCTGAATATCTGGACAGTAAATGGAGGCAGGTGTACTGCGAATTCAATTCGTCGGGTATGGTCAAGCTGAAGCTGAATTCTTTGAGGCGTGAGCTTACCGCTAGCAATCCGTCATCTTCTGCCTGGACGTTTGGTGATGTCTGAGCAGGGATCCATGTCCTTACTGTCGTGAGTGGGATGATCGGAGTTAGCAGTGTCCCCATACGGTATTCTGGAACATAAGAAGATTGAACATCCATAGTATAAACTTCCAGAGTCGTCGAATGTTGACTCAGAATGTGTTGCCAACCCGATCTGTCAGGTGTGTAGTCTCCATGCCAGAGGATTGAGAGCAGTTCAAGGCCGTTGAACGACATGAGAAAGTTGACCAGATGAGTTAGAACAGTCTCATGTTCGTCTTCACCATGGTCATCATCTTCTACATATCTCAAAGCAAAACTGGTCAATCGCAACTCGTCGCTTCTCGATCTTAAACTTGTGAAGAGTTTATCGAGCCCCTCACATTCTGTCAGGGTCAATTCCCGCAACTGAGCCAGGTTGAGTCGCATTCGTGCACCAGGATCTGCCAGAGTGCTAACATAGAAGCCGCCTAACTCGAGATTCATCACATTCAGGTCTACAGCCCGTAGTAGCTCGTCAGAGGAGGGATCGGCAGGATCAAAGTACAACTCGTCCAGAGTACAAAGAGTATCTCTGTAGGCACGAAGACCATTAATCATAGGAGTCTTCCCTATCTGGCTGACACAATGATCTTGTAATAGTATCAGCTCCTCGAGTTGCGGGTATGTTCGAGTGAAGATGGGTCGCAACATGCGAAACCTACCACCTCGGGTTGGATTGTTGATTGGCAGAGGTTCAGTATAGCTTAGACCACGATAGATCAACGATTTAAGCTTTGTGAGAGACCGTGCTTGAGAGAGTGCCAAGTCAAACGATATAACTTCTTCATGTGATGGTGGTTGGATCATGCTGACCTCGAGTTTCTTCAAACTCGATGCATTGTTGATCAAGACTGTTTTCAGGATATGAAGTGGCAAAGGAATTGCATGGCGCCATCGAAAAGATAGCAACTGATCTGTACCAAGTCTTATAGTCCAGTTGAATTGACTGCCGATGAAGAATGCGCTCTTGTCGAGTTCGTGGCCGACTGCAGTTGCAGCTCTCTCCAATAAAGGCCAACGCTGGAGGCGCTCAGAATCTTTTCGTGGTATGGTGTTGGTATAGAAGAAACGATTTGGGATCTGGCATTGGTTTAGGAAGGCAAGGTGCCTGATTTTGATAATTTGTTGTGGTGTACATCGGAGTCTGAACTGCCAGTTTCGGGGATTTTCTTCCTCGAGTGTGAGCTTGATTTCGTGGTACATCTGTTCCTATTAAATGTAAATAGACGACTTAACCACCACCAGCTGTGACATACCTCACTGATGTTCCTCAACTTCTTGCAGGTCAGTCGAAAATTGGGAAGGTCACCATGTCTGTCAATGTTTTGCACAACAAGTAGTAGTAGCTCGTCACTGAGATTCAAGATGTAGCATATATCCAATGAAGGTGGCACTGATGGGTCTTTCGGCTTCAGCTTCGCCTTCGGTGCCATGTTTATCGAGACGCAAGTATCTGGCAAGGCTTTTCACAAGGTCGGATTGAGAGGAAGGCTGAAAGATTCGTGCACATGAAGATTGTAGGATGTGGTGCAGTGTGCTATGATGTAGAAGGCACGCGCTGAGGTCAAGATTGCCAAAGGAAAGAGCGGATCAACGGATTCATCTAAACTGGACCACAAGTGATTGTAAAGAAGATCAAATGTAAAGAAGAAGCGGCTTTATAGTTCATAGGAAAATAGCAATGCTTGTACTCAAACAAAGCCTGAGTGAGTCAGGCAGAAGCCGAAGTACAGATGCAAGGCGATATCTCCACAGTGGCAGAACACGAACACATTACTCGCTTATGCATACCTAGGTATGCGTCGCCGTCATATATTCACCTTCGGCCTTGTGCGAAAGAACTAGTCTCAAATATCCGTGGAAGTCAATTGTTCAAACGGAGTGAAGAGAGTGAGGAGAGTGAAGAGTGAAGAGTGTACAACAACGCGACTGATTAGCGTGCCACTAAACGTTCTCTGTCACGTGTCTTGGAGCTCCTGTAAGAGGAAATAAAGTAGAAATCAATTGTTTATCAACTTGAACATAAAGTATGCTAGTCTAAACCAAAATCATGGTCATCAATCGTCACATTGCATCCAGAACAGAAATCCATCCTGTAGCCTTCCACCATGTCGTCGATACTGCTGGCTTGCACAATGTCAACCAATCAACTAGTGAGACAAAAATATACAAAAACGAAGTATAATCACAATCCAGCTCACATACTCAAAAACCATATCCTCTCAGCTCAAGATCTACAAAGTCCACCTCGAACTCAGATGTCGTGAACTCAGCAGTACTCACGAGCTAGAGAAAACATCAGCACAACCCCAATGCTGCTCAACCCCAAACTGCCCCGGATTCTTCCACTGCTCATCCTCAAACGAGAAGAACACGACCTTCGCACCACTGCTCTGCAGGATACTCTTGACGGCCGTAGCCTGGTTCTCTACACTCGGGCACGCAACGCCATTGCATTCACCCGCCGACGGCCAGCCCGATTCCATGACATACACTTCTTTCCCTGGACACACGGTGCTCAACTCGTTGATCTGCGACTGGATGAACGATCCCGCGTCCTCGGCTTTGGTGTTCGGGTTGAAGAATGCGTATAGATTTGCGGTTACGACGTCGACGACGTCACACCATGCTGAGCCTTGAGCCGTCCATGCTGAGAGCTCGTCTGTGGTTGAGATCTTGCCGTTGAAGCCTGCGGCTGCGAAGGTCGATTTCGACGAGGCGATGAAGGAAGCTAGATCGGAGGCTGAGCAGCGTCCTTGGAAGACGGCTTCGTTGCCGACGACGATGAGCTCGACGAGGTCCCATTGAGCCCATTTGGCGATCGCATCGACCTGGGGCTGGGCGCCGGAGATGCCGGTTTCGGAGATGAACACGCCGAGGATGAGCTTCATGTTGTTTGAGCGTGCGGCTGAGCCGACGTTCTCGAGCGTGGAGCAGTCTGTGCTGTAGACGCGGACGGATGAGAAGCCCATTGAGGCTATTTTGGCGATGTCAGCGGAGACGGAGGATGCGTCCTTGCAGCCTCCTGCTGATGTGTACGGGGAGTATGTCATGCCGAATTTGTTGCCGTTGGCGGTGATGCTGCCGGTGTTACCGGTTGAGGAGGATCCGCTGGCAGAGGCGGTGGAAGTAGATTTCTTGGTAGTGCTGGAGGTGCCCTGAGTGTAGGATGCGCCACCCTGAGATTGAGTCCATGCACTCCAGGTGGCGGAATTGCTGGCGGTAGAGGAAGTCTTGACAGAGCTGCTAGCTGAGGCGGTGGTAGTAGACTTCTTGGAAGTGCTGGAGGCAGCCTGGATGGAGGATGTACCATCCTTAGACTGGGACCAGGCATCCCAAGAAGCGGGATCGCTAGCGGAGGAGGAGGTTTTGCTAGAGCTGCTGGTTGATACACTGGACCAAGCATCCCACGAAGATGCGCCATCAGTCTTGCTGGAAGTGATGGCCTTGACTGATGTGCTGGAAGTGCCGTCAGTTTTGGTGCTGGTTATCTTGCCAGACGTGCTGCTGGTCTGACCCGACCATTGGTTCCAGCCATCGGTGCTGCTGGATGTAGCGAGGACTGGTGTGGGGTTCCCTACATACGTGTTAGACAAATTCAGTTATGTACAGTGGAGAAATTGCTTACATGTTGCTGCGCCGTAGGATAGGCTGATCTGAAGAACGCATTGCCCATTGGCAGCTGTTTGGCTGCCAAGAGCGGCAGGCTGGCTACTAAGAGCTGCTGGTGGGCTGCTAAGAGCAGCAGCTGATTGGCTACTAACAGCGGCGACCGGAACCGAAACAGACGACCAACCACCCCAGGTTCCATCAGCCGTTGCGTCAGGTGTCTTGGATGCGGATAGAGTCTTTGTGACAGTGCTAGATATCGTGATGGTATTGGTGTTGGTGGTCGTACCAATCACAGGGGCACTAGAAGTAGACCAAGCAGACCAGCTGCCATCAGCACCGGAGACTGTCAATATCGTGACAGTGACCCAGTGCGTGCTAGTGCTAGTACTGGTCTGTGTGCTGCTGGACGTGCTGCTAGACGTACTGCTAGATGTGCTGCTTGTAGAAGCCCAGTCACTCCAAGTATAGGCAGAGGTGGTCGTACTGTTTACAGCAGCTGTTGTCGAGGATGTGGAGGACCATGGATCCCATGCACTGGGATCAGTCTTGCTGGTGCTGGTGCTGCTACTACTGGTCTTGCTTGTGTCACTGACGGAGGTGCTGGTGCTGGTGGAAGACCACTGTCCCCATGATGGGTCAGTAGAGGTCGCTGTGGCAGGTGTTGAGGAGGTTGTACTCGATCCCCACGCGCTCCACGTAGAGTCATCGCTGGTCGTTGAACTCGTTATTGCAACAGGCTTGCTTGTCGAGGTGGGATCGAATGAGACTGAAGTTGAGTCGGACCGGCTTGCCCATTCATCAGCTGACACTGAAGTCAATAGGGCAGCCGCAGCCGCAAAAGTAGTAGCCTTCATGGTCTTGAAATTGAGAAATTTGTTCAATTAAACTATCGATTTTGGAAGACTTGAGAATTACGGATTTGGTTGATAATTCGGATTTGTTGTTGTTATTGTTATTCGTAAAGAATGCCCGCGAAAAGAGTGGCGCGGTAGTGGGAAATGAATGTGGTGCTTAGACTCGAGGGCCCGAAGTTGCGATATTGATCGTGCGCAGGACCTTGACAGAACGAGCAGAGAGATCGCGTGAAGAAGGCGGCGGAAGGAAGCATATACTTGCATATCGAAGATTGACACTAAGCATTTGAGTTCCATAGCTGGAATTGGCGGACCCATGACTAGGGCGCTAAGCAGCCAGAGGGTGGGATCCTACCAGTGGATGACTCGGACTGGGCAGAGACTGGGTAACAGCACGACGAGAGGACTGTTAGTTCTTGAGCTATTGATCGACACAATAGATCTCGGTCGAATCCACGAAGCACGATCATCCACGACAAACATTCCGACCACCATGGTGACAGATTGCTACGTGGGACCGCCCGTCCATGACAGATGACAGGTCTGGTGGAAAGATAACGGTCTTCTAGACACAGCCAACAGCTGTGAGCAAACAGACCAGGATGTGAGGCCAAGAAATTGCCCAGAGTTGGCAGTGTCGCAGTATGGACTCATGCAGTTCAAGACAACCGCCAAATGAGGTTGCACTGAGCACGCAACAAGTGGGATGCCCCGAGTGCTGCGACAGAAGCAATCATTGCATGGAACGACGGTCCTTGCCTACCCTTGGTTCCAAGGGAAAGGAAGACGCAAGCAAAGTTCAGAGATCTTGAAGGAGTGGTTGGATAGGAGTTCGGGTGCCCTCCACAAGAGAGATTGCTCGTCCAATCGGGATGGCTGCCAAGCTAAAAATGGTGTAGCTCCCGTCGAATCAATTTCCTTTGAGACGTCAAAGAGTAGTAAAAAGTAAAATCTTGTGTTATCCTCCGAAGCACAAAGTAACACCAGCGTGACCCTAGTCCACATCTTATCTACTGTATCTCCGTCAGGGGTTTCAAGTGGTGAACCTCGTAGCTCGAGAGGGCACCGATAACCTCCCGAAGCCACCAAACAGAGCATGTGCATTACCCTGTTTGTACGAGTACTGCAGTATGATCCTCCGACGTGATCATCAAGAAAACATTCGAACTCCCCACCTGAAACAAAGTCTATATTCCCCTCCGAATCCGAATCGCTATCCCGAGGAGGTTTCCAAGATCTGCGGGATGCTCGCACAAGTGTAATTAGCAGTATCGTCACTGTTGGTGTCGGTGCTTGCTGTGATACGCTACATTGTACGAGCAGCGGTTTTCGAATTGCATACAAGGCTCTCACTCACCAGTACGCATACGCGCTCGCACACAAAGCTAGTGCAGATAATTTCTTCTACCGCTGACCAGTTGAACCGGAAGAACTTCTTGATTACGTTGGCACAAGTCTTGGAATCTGCTTTACTCAAAACATCCGTCATGACATACAGCTATGCTTTCGCTGTTGTAATAGGTTCGCCTCTACCCAATGACATTAAAAGCTGGGGTCGTTGTTCAACCAGCAAATTGCGCCTCAAAATCCATCAAGCCTTCTCGAACACCTCGATCCCATGCTGCCTTTCGTGCCTCAACATCCTCCGTTCGTTGATCCTTCATCCATGCCACATTGCGCACAAATTTTTCTCTAAACGCCTCACTCTCCGCTCTCTTCCCTTCTGCGTATTGCTTACTGGCTTTCACTCCTTGTCGCTCGAAAGCGTAGATGCCACTTAGATGCAGCTTGTACGATTCAATATCGATGAACGCGGCTTGATCATCGACCGACTTGAGACTGCCGATCCCTTCCATGTACGAGATGCGTGGGTCCGGACTCTGCGCCGGAATGTTCCGCCCCAAGTATGAGCGTCGGAGACGACTAGGGTCAATACCTTCTGTAGCATCCGACATCGTGAATGCCGCAACATAGTATTGCCATCGAGCTTCTTCACTCAGTTCGTTACTGTCAAATGTCGCATCATCAGATGGAAATAAGCGGATAGTACACATCTTGTTGGCCGGAGTCCATGTGATACGATACACTTCACCGTCCTTCGACATCTTCGCCACCTGAGTACGGTATTGCAGTTCGATCTTGCGACTTGTCTCTTGCCTCTCCCGATCCTTGAAGAACAAGTTGGCAATCTCCAGACTCTTTTCTTTGGCGTCGGGGCTCATGATCGTTACTGTGGGTTTCAGAATCGCATGAACAAGTCGATCAACCGTGTATAGTTGCCATCCACTTTTGTTGTAATATCTTCGCAGAGTTTCCTCCAAATGCTCGCGGTCTGTTCGCCCTAGCAGAACCTCACAGCACATCTCGAGAATCTGAACATAGAATGATCGTTCCGTACCAATATCTTTGAAGAAATCTTTCGGTGTCTTGTCAATCATGCGAAGGCTCAGCGCCGGCTTTTGAGTAACGCCACTGCCTCCAAAGCGGCGAATTGCCTCCTCAACTGCTGCTTCACCGGCTTTGACTCCAGCAAGTCTGCTATAGAGCATCTCGAACAGGCGGAAGAAGCAGTATAAGTTGGCATTAGCATACAAGTTGAAGTTGTCGTGCTGGTAGAGCTCGTCCATCGAAAGCTCCCTAGTTGGAGATTCCACTTGTTTCATTTTGATCCATTTGTTGGATCGAGCCATATCTTCCGGCGCAGAACTGTCCTGTTCCATAGATGTCGTACTCATAACCTCAGGTGCCGGTGTAGATTCTTTGCTGGTGGGGGCGACACTATCCTCCTTGCCAGTGCGGCCCATCATTGCGCTGCGGCGTAGTTGGTCGGATTTGGTCAGAGGTCGACTACTTCTGATGGCTGAGGCTTGAGCGTCACTATCGAGCTCTTCCTCGCGCTCTTCGTGGTGTGGCGCAGTTACAGATTGTACAATAGCGTCAACGCTGTTCAGGAAATCATCTCTTTCGAGGCCAAAGAACTTCACCACAAAATCTTGGAGCCAGAGCTTTATCTTAACTTGGATGCTATCGTGGATGTCGTTCTTCTCTGACTGCAAGCCAACAAGGATCACGGCTGTCGTGTCCCTCAACAAGTCGACATCATCGAACTTGTATTCGAGCTGGTATCGTTTGGCTCGAATGCCTTGATCGCGACTTTTCTTTTGTTCTTCGTATTTCGCCTGTATCTCGTTCGCCAAAGTTTTGAGCTGAAAATTCTTCTTGTCGGCATTCTTCTGTGCGATGCCTTGATGGTCAAGGCTCTTCCAAAACTGCTTGTTAATTTGATCACGCCATACCTTCTCCCACTCTCGCTGGACTTGCTTCCATTCTTCGAGTTTCTGCTTAAGACGTTGCAGCACTACCGGCAAGACTTGAGCGGGACGAGAGTACATATCATCGAGAACCTTGATCCCAACTTCTCGCCCGTAAATTTTGAGAATAACTCGCTTAGGGATGGCTTCACTAGAACCACCGAGTCCTCTATCAACGCGAAAATTTGCTCGTTCTTGCTCTGACATGACTCCAATCTGCTGCACTAAGGGATCCATAAGCTGAATGGTGCGTTGACAACACTCGATATGGAAGTCGTAGTCATGTCGTTCTTCTTCAATTCGGTGTAGAGCTTCTTCATACTGGTTTTTTCGATGCGCAACAAAGCCTGAATCTTCGGACGCCCAGGTAGGATGAGAGGCCCAAACATCATTGAGCACTTCGTAACACATGCCGTCTCGTCCCTTGCAGGCCTTGTTCTGATCGCGCTTTGGCAAATGCCGATAACTTGGACCGTACGCTCTGCAGTGAGCGAGTTGAACACGACCAGTATCAGGACGAATTCGAGCTTCGACGACCTCATCATGCTCATCAACACCAATCATACCTCTAAAAAACGTCATGAGATCAAGGTTGCTGCCAATAAAAGACTGCACTCGGTCGGCTAGAGTGTATTTGTCAATGATGTCGTTCGTGTACAAATTTATCAACTTGAGAAACTCGGCATAGCTGGAGCGGTTGCCAATCTGCTTTTTTGCGCGGTCGAAGAATCCCAATTCATCTTGCGAAGTAATCGCGGACGGTGCAGGTGGCAAAGGTTCAGGTAGCGCAGGGACCAAGGTAGGATCAATTGTGGGAGCTGTTGTCATTTCACTCGTCTTCGGCTTACCGTCGAATCTCTGTCTCTTGTTTGCAGTCTGCAACTCCGGTACTCGAGCTCGTGACTCTTGCGCGTTCAGTGGTTGGGCTTGAGGTAATCCAGTGCCTGGCGCCTTCCGCTTCTTGTTCTCTTTGCTGGTGCTCGGTGGGTCGAATTGACCCATAGGAGGCATTTTGGCTGCTGGTCGCGGTGTCTGTGCTTGTGGCAAAGGTGCAGTATAACCTGCTTCATTCCGAACGCTGGACATTGGAACCTCTGATTGTTGTGCACGGGCCGCAGCCTGGGCTTTTGCTTGTGCAGTAGACTCTGGGAGGAATTGCTTGAAATCTTCTAACAAGTCATCGGCTTCGTGGAAAAGTAATGTGACTTGGGTATAGACGTCCTGTATGGGCTTCGATTCACGCTGATAAGTCTGTAAGATCTCGAGGAATTGCTTGTAAATTTCTGGTTGTTGTGCAAATCGATTCTGGTAAATGCGTTAGCTGTAGGTTCAAGGAAGTACTCCAACTTTGCGCGACAAACGCGTTATTGTCAAGGACTTCGCAGGGATAATGTTTGTCCAAGATCTGACATGCACAGAATTCACAAGTACTTACCTTTATTTTGTTGACATAACTTATTGCATGATTGAACTCGACTGGTCCTCCACGTTTCACATCCGCACCGTTACCAAAGAGCCCACCCTGTTGAGGGAAAAGACCTTGCTGTCCTGGAATTGGCGACGAGCCTTGGGCAGGTCGCGTTTGACCATTTGCAGCTGCGGTTGCTGCATTCTGCAGCTGTGAAACATTTCTCTGTTCCTGCGCTATTGCTGCATCTTGGTCATAGCGATCCTGACCATGGACACCTTGATCGTAGCCAGGCAGTCTTACAGGTCGAGCAGCTGGAGATATCTGTGGCCCCCAGCTACGACTGCTTTCAACAGTGTCTTGTCGTCCAAGACCGATGTGTCCGCTAGCTGGAGGGACAGTGTCAAAAGTACCGCGACCACCTCTCGTTTGCAAAGATTGCGTCATTGTCCCAGATGGCGTCGTCACTCTAATAGCATCCGGATTTTCATCGGTACCACATTCTATGCGATAGCCAGGGGGTAAAAAGGTATTGAATCCTTGAATGAGTGCTGGGTGTCCGTTGAACAGCTCAGAAACTCTGTTGATTACACCTGGAGTATCTATCGCTTGACTCTTGAAATCCTTCATAATATCCAGAAATTTGTTGTAAACATCAGGCTGGTCACTGAAGCGCACTTTTACCTGATCAAGATAGCTGAGTGCATCATTCAGAATTGGTTGTTGCCCATGTGCTAGCTGTGCCTGGCTCTGCATTGGTGAAGGACCTCCAAGGAAACCTTGAGGCTGGCTTACTGGTTGATTGGGATATGGCTGGCGCTGTTGTTCGCCAAAAGCAATGCCTTGCGTGGCACCAGCAGCCACAGCTGCTCCGCTATTTCCAAGGAGTCCATTTGGGCCTTGAAGAGCACCTTGCACTTTTGATGCAACAGGTTGGTGGATGGGAATAGAGCCCGCATGACTCTGAAGTGGTGCTTGTTGATGTTCTCGTTGCATGCGGTCCATTCTTTCTCTGACTTCTCTCTCCTGCATGAGCTGATCCCTAGATCTCTCTCTTTCGCGCATTTCCTGGGCTCGCAGTTCTCGCATCTCTCGATCTCGACTCAGGTAATCAGGCGATTGATGAGGCAAGGGACCAACAACCGAAGCCATCGGATGCGCCTGGGAATGGGGTGGTGGAGGTTGAGTATTGTACTGAGAATGCGGAGGGCCCTGTGTCAAGTCTGCAATGGACAGATTGTGAGTGCCAGGGGCCTGCTGCTGTGGCTGTTGGGAGTGGTGAAGAGGATAATTCGATGAAGGAGGAGGCGGTAGTACATGAGACTGCTGTGCTGAGCCGCTAGGTCTAGGATTTCTGGTCAGTATTTGTAGTTCATTTGATACAACAGGAAGACACAGTGTTGCCAGCAGTTATCGCAGAGGAGGACATGCATACCCATAAACTCCGAACGGTCGGCTCGATTGTTGATTTTCGTTGGCCGATGATCCGACTTGACCACGCCAATGATCCCCAGGGTTGGAATTCATTGTTACTGTTCAAGGAAGCGCTTCTAGAGGATGTCGATTGCAGACGTGACCAGCCAAGCTTGCTACCAGTATTTCCCCTCACGGGCACATCGCTGAAATCCAACGCGTGGTTATGGTTCGAGGTTGTGAAGACAATTCGTCTCCCTGTTATGGGTTGTATGATAGAGGCCCGAATTGTGACAGCCGGTACAACGGCAATGTGATGAAAGTGAGATGTGATGATATTCAGGGTATGAGGCAGCACATTCGAAAACTCCAAAATCAGGGTGAAGCTGCGCAATGATTGCGTTCCTGGCTTAGCTAATCGCCTAGCGCGAGATCAACATCGAATTAAGGCATTCAGTCGTCATCAAAAACCCACCTCCGAACCTTAACAGTCGTGAATTTGCTCGGTTTGCTTCTATCATAACTGTTCGAGATATAGTTTTTGGAAACGACTGCTTGATTGTTTAGCTTCAAAAATGATGTGGGAAGATACAGAGAGCCATGGCGCGCAAGCAGTTGACTCGCAGAAGCAGTCTTCGAAAAGCCTTGATGTCAAACATATGGTTTGCTCTCTGGTGGGTATACCACGAACTCAAATGAATAAAAATTGTCCTCAGACTTCACTGACGGCTACTCCCGCACTAATATTAAAACACTACATGAGGCTTGTGAATTGCTGAAGTACTGTAGCTATATACCACACTACCATCTAAATTGCTTGTGAGCATTGAGTAATAAGAAATCGATGGTTACAATGTTGTCGTATAGGAATAAGACTAGATGTGATGAGACATTAATTTATTAATCCCCGCAGTGAGAATCAAGGCATATTCTCACGGCTTAAGATTAAGCTGGACCTAGACAGGTCTTTCAACCACACTTAGTGGCTAAAGGTACAATATGAAGCCTTCATCTGTGTAGTTACGAGCTCTCGCCTTTGAATTTGATCGTTTGAGTGTTTCATATCAAGAAGACACACAAAGCATGAACACCAGCATCCCACTGTTCCAGCCACTAAAAGAATTTTGATGCCAGTGACATAAGCCCGCCAGCTCCTCCTGATGAACCACCCATCTGTTGTTTCATGTACATCTTCATGGCCATCTGGGCTGCCGAGTTAATAGCGCTCTGCTTGTTTGTGCCAGCTATTACTGAGTTAGTGTTGATTCAGACAAATATCTGCGACGTTAATCACTTACCAGCAATGTTACCTTGACTGCTCTGTGAGTCGAACAATTTTGATGCCTCAGACATGGCAGCCCCCATTAATGCTGATTGTGATTGGTTACCACCTGAGCTCATTCCTCCTCCACCGGAAAACATCTTCAAGGCCTGCATGGCAGCCCCAGCGCCGAGAGAGTCTGCGGTATGCTGTTGTCCACCTCCGCCACCTTGGTAGAGCTGTTGATGGCTTTGTTGCAGTCGTTGTTCATCAATGTCACCACCCTGCATGTTGTGTTGGCCACCACTGAACATGGACATGGCTGAGGCAAACATGTCTGACTCGCCTGGTCGATTGTTCGAGGCATATTGAGCAGCTTGGCCAAATTCATCATTGGATGATGGATAACCGCCGCCACCACCGCCATGGTGTCGTCCTTCTTGTTGTCCATAACCTTGTGAGCCTTGACCACCAAAGCCTCCTCCCTGACCACCGAAATCTCCTCCTTGTTGACCCCCAAATCCTCCTCCTTGGTTGTATTCGTCCTCTCTTCTTCCGTGGTGTCGTTCTCCGAAGCCACCCTGCTGGCCACCACCGAAGCCACCTTGCTGCTGATCACCGCCGAAGCCACCGCCGAAACCTCCCTGTTGCTGACCGCCACCAAAGCCGCCTTGCTGTTGCCCATCACCGTAACCTTCCTCTCTTCGGTGGTGATGATGTCCTTCACCTTGACCACCGAAGTCTCCTCCACCTCCATAGCCTCCTTGGCCTTGTCCTCCACCATAACCACCTCTGTCTCCACCGAAACCTCCTCTTTGACCACCGAAGTCATCTTGGCCACCTTGATTGTAACCACCCCCGAATTCACGTCCGTCGTTAGGTCCACCGTAAGACATGTTGAATAGATTTGCAAGTGATGACTTTAGATTAGAGGTGTAATAGATTGTGATCGAGTAGGCAGGGATTTGAATTGGATTTCTGATTGAGATGTGCAAGTAGGTGACTTAGAATGCAGAATTAATTGCACATGAGTCTTGTTCATATGGCTCGCTAAGTTGGAAGTTGACGTTTGCTGCGGGGCAGTTTGATGCATGTCATTGGAACTGACGTCGCGAGCTCAGCGTTTGTACAAAAAGCTGATGCAATTTTTTGGAGCCTCCTAAGCCTTGATCTGCTGCTGAACCAGTACTGCATGGTCCATGGAGCTCGTGTACAACCACGAGAAACACAGACACATCAAAGTCGACGATTTTGTTTCCGGGATGTGGGAGATGACGAAGTTGATGAGCCTAAAGTTGACTTCCTTGAACAAGATGGTCGCAGCAAGCTCTCAACAAAATCAACCCCTACATGGGTAACTGTTCAATACGACCGTTGTTTCAACGGACCAAGGATTTTCTCGCAGGCATGCTGAAGTCCTCTGGGCAAACAATGAGGCTGTCACAGCACGTCCCTTACCAAGGCTTTTCATATAGTTGGATGAAGAAGAGATTGCTAGCGGCCATCAAGCAACACCTGTCAGTAACGACATTGCTCTGTCCTTGTGGTTTATTATCAACGATAAAGTCTGGTTAATAAAGCATCTCAAGCGTTGTTGAAGACTGAATACTGTAATACTAATTTGTAGGAGGCTTCTGATTTCCTGACTAAGCACTAGTAGGAAGCCGATAGAGGACATTGATCTAGATTTTCGGTCATGTAAATTTCATTTTTGCTTCCATGCTTCAGGAATTGTGCTGTTCTCTTCCTCGTGAATTATCCAGCCGAAAAGTCTTGCAATTCGGACAAGCAAAAGCATCTCATATCAGACGTTCGTAGGCGTGCCAAACAATCTGGATCATGTGTCCTAGCTGTGCCTCTCTTGTCGGTGCGGGGGGCTTCCCGAGAGCTTCACATCTTCGAGGTGGCCTAGAAAGATTTGATGATTCAGCAAGATCTAGAAACAATCAATATCACGCGATGAAGTTGCTACCGAAGAGACGTGAGTAGTACAAGCATTGGTCACTAACTGAGCCCGATAGCCCAATACATCGCACCATCGCCAACACCATCAATATGGCCAATCACCATACGCCGAATGTACAACGCAGATATGTCAACGAGCTAGTAGAGTCGATGGACAAGCCCTTGTCAATGCCAAATCGACTGCTGTGTCAATTTGACTGTGCCGGAACGAACCCTTACTGCATCAATTTTGCACGATATGCAAGTGTACACTGGAAGCCATCAACCCTGGGCGAACGTATCTACAACACCTGTCTCAATAACCTACCAGTCCATGTAACAGCTGATGAAAAACTTCAGTTTGGCTGGAACGAGAACTTCTTGTATCGAAACAGCGGGCTGCATCAGTATGAGTACGAGCACTTGATCCTGATCGGTGCTCTTTCCGAGTGCTTGCCAGCAGCCTATACAGCCGCGGTGCTCCATCAACTGGGAAGACAATGGGAGGATGAAGATCGTGTCAATCCATCGTTGGCATCCTGGAGACGGACAGTACGCGCCTTGAACAAGCTTCTGACAACAAGCGAATTTGCACTGATTATGGACGATCGTATGCGACTTGATCCCTACGGCGTTACCTCAGCACATTCAGCTTCATGTACAGACACGCTCGTCCCACCTGCTGCTTTTGCAAGGGCCTTGCATGCGCTTGGCGAATTGTCAATCGCGGGATCAGGAGAGCTGACCTTAGTAGGAGGGAATTTTCTGGGGTGGTTCGCTGCCATGGCTGAGTTGTTTCTCAGCATCAATGTAGAGGTGTCTTCCCGTGACAGACATGTGCTTTGCACTACGAAGTCAGACAGCAAAGCACTACTCCGACTAATATTCGTGGACGACATGCAGCTGATATCCACCCTACAGCCACCCAGCGCCTCTCCGACGAGGCTAACACTGATGCGCAGCTCGGACGAACCGCACATGATCCCACAAATACCATTCACAGGAAGGGTAACATGGGAAGGTCTATTATCAAAGGTTTTCGGCCAGAAATTCCACCAAGTAGCTCATCAAGAATCGAAGACCCTTGTCAAGTCACTTGGCGGTGTTGCCCGGATGTTTCAACTTCTGGCTGAAGATCCCGACTCACCAGAAACAGTGATATCAAAAGAGAATAGGCACAACTCAGCATCTTATGGATTAGGGCTTATACAAACCCTTTGTAACTGGTTCCCTGAACTGCGGCATCTCCAGGGTCGATTGGAACGATTACAGACACTTGATCGAAACAGCACCTTTGAGAGATGTAATGTGGGGGCCTCAGGGCTTACCTCGCTTTGTGGCTGCGACATATGCTCACTGTCGACTATTCAAAGACCTGGACAGGCGCCAGAGATTCCTCAAAGCTTCTGTCTCCTGGCCATGATGGAGACGATACTGAATATGGGGCTCGCAATGTCCCGAATTACTGTTGTTCCCAAACTATATCCCTCTCGAGCCGGCATACTCTGTATCTACCAACGACAGGTCCACAAGCTCATCGAGGCCAAGGCTCTCCTCCCTCCGAACACAGGCGCCGAAGTCCACAAATTTAAACTACCCGAGTCAGAGGATGCTGAAAAATGGAGTAGGGTGAAGATCTTGTTTGGGAATGACTGGAACGCCAATTACTCTCGCAGACTTCAAAATGCCTGTGCTATTTTCTCGGGATCCTGGCCCCGGCAAGATCTGCCTGAAAATCTCGTGGGACTTAGCCATGAAGGTATTTGTGCTTACGTGCTAGGAATGCAACACGGAGATAAGAGACCTCGCAGAGCAGATGCAGATGTGATCCGCGTGGTAGGAGGTCATATCGCTTGGAAGCAGAATTGCTTTAGTAGAGCGTCTCTGGGGCGTCCGTCTGGTAGTCCCGAGTCCGATTACTCATGGGAAGAAGCAAAGTGCGCTCACCTTAGCCAGAGCTTGTATCTCAAGTAGACATGCATGGTTTAAGCCCTCAATACTCCATGGAAGCCGTCAGTCTGCTCAGCCTCGGAGCAGTGGCTGTTCACCACATGTAACATCTGATGTCATCGGCTTGTGATATACCAAAAAGGACTAGCTCAGATCATCGACTTACTTTTGCTGCACGTGCCCGGGAAGGATCCTGTACTTTCCCCACATCTACACGTGTTCGAAACCTGATTTCCCTTCACTTTGCCTGCTCACCGTCGCAGCTTGCAAGGGTCTTCCTGGTGCACTTATGGCACCCTTTGTCTTTCGAGGTCGAATGAGACGGGTTTATTACTGAATGAGTCTCTTCCCGAGCGAATCCTGTGGCTGGAGCTGACGTCGAACAAGCCACGATGTGGATGGTGCGCAAGAACTCGCCATGCCCTCGCGGACGATCATCATCTGTGATAGGTGGGAGCACTGCATTGTCGGTTCCTGGACCAGGATGGTGAACAGATACTGGACGTTGTGTTACGTTTTGTCTCCAGCCTTTCGAGTATTCATGGTTCAAGGCATCAAAGCCATTCCCACTCGAGATGTAGCTGCAAGCACTTTGGTCTGGCATAAGTACTTCCACTCTTCCTTTTGCTGGCCATTCCTTGCAAATCAGTATAATCCTGCATATTCTTGCGTTCAGCTTCGTGTCGTTCTTTCCATTCTTCTTCCTTTCTCTTCCCATCGTGTACACGACAGTATCTACAGTACACACAAATTCCGAACCTTTACACACTCTCAAGCCGCTTGATCGCAAACATGGATAACGAACACTCATCACAGGCACACCAGAGGAAAGAGAAGCCTCTCAATGAGTAAGTAAGACAAGAATGAGCGCGAAATCTTATCTAACATGATACAGGCTTCTCACCTCGACCATGGTACACATATACGTTGGTCAAGAAAATACACATTGGTACCTTCATGAACGGCTTCTCTGCTACCATTCTCCCTTCTTCTCCAAAATCTTCTACGCCGACGACAATGATCCGGAAAAGCAGAAAGCGCGCCGCGACAAATCTTATGGCCTTCCCGATGAGGAAGACCTACCTTTCGAAATGCTAGTTGGTTGGCTCTACTCCCGCGACATGAAAGTCCCAACTGAAGAAAAGGACGTTGGTCCACTCCTCGATCTGTATCTCCTATCCGAAAAGCTTCAGATGGAGAAATTGAGTTCGGAGATCGTGGAAGCAGTCTCAAATTACTACTATCACTCCCAGAGCTACCCATCCCTCCGACGGGTGCAGCACATCTATGCCAATACAGATGATGACAATGAAATGCGCGAAATGATGGTTGGAGCCATAGCGAAGCTACTCACTACCAGCGACAAGATTCCAGCACATTGGGCATCAGCACTACAACGCAACGGTCAATTAGCAGTTGACATCATCCGTGCCATTCAACAGTGGAAACTTGAGGAGAAGACCATCCCCGACGCAAGAGATCGCAGCTCAAGCCGTGGTCGCAGTCAACTAAATGGCTTCAGTGAAATCGAAAGAAATGGTACAGAAAGCATGGAAACCGAAAAAACAGGCAGAACAAGCAATATGGGGGTTGAAAGTCTCAACTCCGACCATGATGGAGACCAATCAATGGATGATGCAAAAGTTTCGAAAAGTGAAGACAGCGAAGCGTAAGTCGTCATTGAAACCAAAATTGCATTGCTTGCAAAATGAGCGCAAGAAGAAGGATTGCAAAAAACACGTGCGTTTCCTAACTCCAGATTGACATCAATTCCCTTTTACACAACTTCACGACAAGAAACACAGACAATGTATCATAGCTATTTAATAAGGGGGACTATCCAAGCTAGGCGGGTTGGCGTTCAAATTGATCTGAAGTTCAATATAGGCAGGAAGGATAAAATTGAAATTGCCATGTAACAGCTACTCTTGAAGCCCCATTCCTGTTGACCTGTCATCTCACTACCTACCCACCCACCCATCCATCCATCAATACCCATACATACCAAGCAATACGCATCACTCACTCACTAACAGCAGATTCCCACCCCACCCCGACGGCCTTTCGTCCAGGCACCAATCCACATCCACATCCACTCACACTCGCAAACACAAACCACCAGACCCAAACACAAACTCATCCCTCCCAACACCCCCTCCAACCCCCGAAATCGAAATCGCTTCCCCACCACCATCATCGTCCAAACGTCATCTCTCCGTAACGTTCGCAAACCAAACACCCCCAAACCGGTACACGTTCTTCCGCTCCCCGCCCGCCACGGCGATGGTAGAACTTCACCAGGAAGAAGTTGATTCCATCGATGATCACAATGACGAGCCGGCTGAACACATAGAGACATCTAAATCTACATCTACATCTACGTCTACGTCTGTATTTGGATCGGGATCTGAGTTTCGATGTGCTTCTGACCTTGTACCACCACCACCACCGTCAATGGAAGAGAAAGTGGAAGAGGAAGAGAAAGAGGAGCAGAACGAGGCTGACGCGTTGCAAACGAATAGTCTAAACCCGGGGTTAGGTCTCGTACACCCACACCAAAATCAAGATCAACAGGAGCAACAAACCAAACATGATCAAGACGACAGACGAGATCGAGATCAAGATCAAGACGCAACCAAAACACCTGCCACAATCCACAACACAGCTACTTCACCCGCACAGATAAACGACAAACCCAGTACACACGTCCCCAATACTGATACCGTTGATACCGCTGGTGCCACTGATACCTCTGCACCTGCACCTGCACCAGCGCCTGCAACTGCCAACCCTCATCCCCATCCTTATCCTCCACCCAACGCCGATGCACACGTCGCTAAACCCACAATCACAGAGCCAGAAACCGCCCACGACAACGACAACGACAACGACAACGCCAACGCCAACTCTTCCTCAGGGGTAGTGGTGCTGCATAAAGCAAACCCGCCAGCAGCGAAAACAAAAACAGGAGGAGAGGTAGTAGTAGGAGAGGTAGCGAAGAAAGCGAGGACAGAAGCGCTACTGCTGGGGATGTTGTGGGTTGTTTATCTGGGATGGGTCTGCGGTGTACGTACCTAATTAGTAGATGTCAAGACCTGGGGTACAGTAGTAGTACCTACGTATGATTGGTTGGGAGGGTTGTATACTGTAGATGTGTGCATGTGGATGCAAGTAGTGAGGGGAACTGATGTGATACATACATAAGGTATATGTTATACTACCTACCTACATACTATTCTTGAATCAGACAGCGCGGTAAACATCTGTCCATGGGTCTACAGACTACAGTAGGGTACATGCGATATCGCGTGGGGGGACACCGAGACTACCTCAAGGTATGTAATGCGCCTGAACACCCAAATTGTTTAACATACGGCACCATAGGTACAGTATGTTACAGTTTTGGTTTTGAGATCATGCAAAGAGGACTTATGAGCATCGTAGTTGAAAGAAATGCTGATTGAGGTTCGTTCATTGACTGTGTACACTACATCATCATGTAGTATATGTATATGTACGTATGGTGTTCTGTTTTTATGGCTTGTTCATTATTTCATAGGACTTTTCGTAAACATATATATACGTATTCGCTCGAGAATTATCACATACTTGTGCTCCTACTCAACCCAGCCTGCCAAGTTTGATCACCCTAATGTCAGTAGTAGTCTAAGAAGAACAGCTACACTGCATACTCCTCTTCGCCCTAGGAATATCCCCACAATACCTCTTCTGCAACTGCTCATCCACTTCCCACGAATCTTTGAACGGATTCAAACCCATTTCCATCACCATATCAAGAATCCTCCTATCTTTCTTGTTCTCAACTCTGTCGATGACTTCATCCAACAACCAACCTCGAGGGACGAAGTTGGGATTTACAGCTTTCATTGCTTTCTCCCTTTCTGCGTCTGCGGAGGCGTCATCACCCCAGTCTTCGATTACACGTGTTCGCCATGTTTCGAGCCAGGTGCCGACTTTTTCTTTGAGGGAGTTCTCGTTCTCGTTCAGGCCCGTGATGCCTTCTGCGTGTTGGAAGATCTTCGCTTTCTCTGCACGCTGTTCGGGAGTGGCGATGTCGGAGACTTTGATGGATGATAGTCGGCGGAAAAAGTGGTTGAAGTCTAGTTCTAGAGCTTCCATAGCATCAAGTCCATTTGAGAAAAGACCGTCGAAGTCAGATTGTTTTTGTGTTTTGAGACCTAGTCGTGCTGTCATCAAGCGTCTGTATTCACTGAGGAAGACTGCTTTGTACTCGTCGCCTGTCGCGTCGATCACATTTTCGGCTCTCTTGATAAGGATAGGAGCAAAGTCTTCCTCGACACCTTTTGTGATGAATGTTTCCTGATCGACTCGTTCACCAGCACCGATCAGTTCACCTATCGATTCACCCAGACGAACTAGGTTCCACCAGATGATTGTCGGCTGGTTACGGTAAGAGTATCTTAGCATCATGTCGTCGTGGTTTGGTGTATGACTTGGGTCGAAGTTATCCAAGAATGCAAACGGACCAAAGTCAAGGGACAAGCCAAAGAGAGAAGTATTGTCTGTGTTTAGCACTCCGTTCATGAAGCCATAGGCTTGCCAGGCCGCAACAGTTTTGGCGTTGCGTCGAACAATCTCACGGTAAAGACGGGCGAAGCGGTTCTGCTCGTGAGATTCCGGACCTTGTAATTCATCCCTAGGTACTCCTCTTTGTGGGTCCAGGTGTGAGTCCGGAACAAACTCTTCCTTCACCTCTTCTTCTTTGCCATTCGTAGTGGCTGTTGCTGAGTTTGAAGTTGTAGGTAGTCGACCGGGAAGTTTATCCCAACCACCAAAAACTTCTTCAGCTATGTATGTTGCTACTTTGCGAATGTTGTCGCGGTCCCCTCGGGAGCGGAGTAAATCGAATGTACCGATGCGAAGCCAGGATTGTGCAAATCGGCAGACTATGGCACCAGGCTCGAGGCGTTCGCGGACAACTGAAACCTGGGGTAGTAGCGTGAGGGAGAGTGCTCTTGTGGAAGGGATGCCAATCGCGTTGAGATACTCTGAGACCACAAACTCACGGATGGAGGATCGAAGGACTGCCCGGCCATCAGCGAATCGAGAGTAAGGTGTCTTGCCAGCGCCTTTGAGTTGCCATTCATAGCGAACTCCAGTAGATGGGTTGGTGGTTTCGAAGAGGGAAATTGCGCGACCATCACCGAGTTGACCAGCCCAGCTGCCGAACTGGAAGCCTCCGTAGCATTGTGCCCAGGGATAGACGCCTTTGCCTTGTTTGTCGTCACCCGACTCTTCCCAAAAGAATTTGTTGCCGGCTACTACTTCTTTCAACTCCTCCGAATTGGCCTCTTCTTCGGACAGCCCGATGTCCCTCAAAGCTGCTTTGCTGACACCAAGGAGTTCTGTCTCTTCTGTTGGAACCGGACGAACATAGGTGAAGAGAGCATCACGGACCATACGTGGGTACAGCTTCTGTCGGGGTGCTTTGTGAGAGTCTAGAGGGGTTGGGAAGGATGGATCAGGAGGAAGGTGTGAGGTGAAGTTGTGTGATTTGGGGATGTCTGCCAACTTGACAGTTGATTTCGTGTTGCCATTCATGATGTTGCCGTTGGACATGTGAGAAACTAACTGGGCGAGTCGCATGCGTGGTATTTGGGGTCGTCGAAGTAGTTTAGCTAACAGCATACAGGACAAGTAGGTCGTAAGAACAATGGCAAAGAGTTGTCTGGTGGCAATCGCCTGTATATATCACCAATACGCATGCTTCATCCACGTCCTACGGTACATTCATCCAGACGGATCGCCTGCTCCGGGGCGCCCCAGCAAGGGAAATTCAATCACATTTGACGTCACATCTTCTCGTCTCTCCGCACCGAGGCAGAAAATTTTTGATGCCTGAAGTCTCTATTTGCCCCTTTACCACACACCTCTTTTGTCGAGAGATTTCTTGCTGTAGTGACTTGGTCTATTCCAGCAATCTTGTTATCCAGTCATTTTTTGGCGATTTCTGGATTCGAATAGGCATTACCAGACGTCTAACAGTACTCTTCCTAATGATATTTGAAGATCCTCAGGGCTACGTCTAGATTTATACGTAGGTCAATAACGGCTTTCAGTCATCAACCACACCATGGGAACTATGAGCAAATTCGTTTATTCAGCGTAAGCTAGGTAGGTATAAACTGTCTAGCGTCCTCCAGGGCTATCTATGACCTGTGTCTGATGCTTCAAGCTGATATAGGTACACCTCAGGCACTATTTCGTCTCATCTTCAATTTGTGAGTGTAGCATAAGTCAGACAAGCTGCGAAAGATAGCTATGTAACTCGCCGATACTGCTGTGGCTAGCCGAGCAAGATAGGAAGCAACTCTCTGGAAAAACGGGTACTTCACGTACTCAACGCACTTCGCTGTGCTACCCTGCAGTCGTCATTGATACCGCCATCATTCAGAATCTTCGTTGTCAGAATCGCGTCTCGCAAGGCTACCACGCATCTGTTCCCTCCTAGGAAATTGATGTATCTGGGTGACCTCGCTTTCGGCTTTCTCAGATCCTTTATAGTCTCGTAGAGCATGACGTATTGAATCCATCATATCGTCGTCGTGTTTCTTCTCGACATCGACCTGAACTTCCTTGTCATCGTCGTCGTCACCACTACTCTCAGTATCTTCGCCGCCTTGCTCTCGTCGCTGGAGTCGCTCAATGTACAAATCATGCCAATGTCCAGTATAATCTCCGGTCCGGTCTTCGAGGTTGTCATTCGCACGTCCCACCGATCTCTCCCTATCATACCCTTCATCCCCACTCTCATCTTCGTCTGGGAGAAGATCTTCTATCTCCTCATATTTCATATGGCCCCCAGAGAATAGATACTTTTCCAAGCTACCGACATCTTTCAATACCAACCAGCCAACACCTTTTCGATCATCATATACGGGATTTGTGAACAACTCTCCGAGACGCTCCTTGAGAGTTTCTTCATCCTTCCAAAAGTCCATAGTGGCAAACGCGAAAAACCGCTGCTTCTCAGCGATGCCAACGTCATAGAAGTGGTCGAAAACTCTGTCAGTCATCTCGTCCGGTCCAGCAGACAGCTCATTGTCGCTCGAGTCACACAAGCCTATTCCATTAAGTATCTCATGCTCTAGCTGTTCAGTTTCCAGGGCCAGTGGATCGTGCATTGTCCACTGCATTTGATTCACTGGATCACGACGTGCCTTGTTCAGGGACTTCTGAGCCCATCCCGCTCTTGCAGCCCCCAGATCATGCACTGGTAGATTCATCTCGGAACGTATGAATTTGGCAATTCCCATGGCATCCTGAGCTCTCATGAGTACCCGGCCCCATTTGTCAGACACTGCTTGCCAATGAACTTTATCCTTTTCGGCAAAAGTCGCCTCAGATCTGTGAAAATACTTGGCCGAGAGTGCTATGGCATGCACTTTAGCAGCCTCGATTACTCGTGTTTCTCTTGGCCAGCGTTTGCTTAGCTCTTCGAGTAAAGAGCAGAGTACTTCCACGCGGCGGCCTATAGGATGGTTTTGATCAAATCCGTGAGACTGAGCGAGCTCTAGAAACGGGTCAAAACTTGGAGGAAATGTACACATCCATGGCAAGAAGATCATTGCCCCGTAGAACGGAACACCCTCGTCGAGGTTGCTGTGTATCACATCTACCATCCCGTCCAACAGATCATCGCAACCACGAATTTCCTTTTCTGTGTGATCGACATGAGCCTCAAGTCTAGCTCCTCGCAGAGGCTGACCTTGCTCCTCTATAGCCTGAGCTCGATATTCCTCAAGCCAAACTCGAAAGGCTTTCCATATGACGCAGCTGGTAGTAATGGTAGGTGGAAAGGTGGCCAGGAGTCTGTGCGTATAAAAGCGATAGTCCCACACCATTGTAAGTCCCTCCTCGTGCAGAGGTATCTGAGTCTGGTCCCATCCTTTCGCTGCCATTGCTTGACTCTTTGTGCTATGGTTGTTCAGTGACAATAGAGACAAAGTATTTTATGGATTGTGTGCAGCAGACCAGTGCAATGGCGGTACCCTCTTATATCCTGGATCCATTCGAGTCGTTTGAGCCTCGATAGAATGTGTCATGCTTTCAGCAACAACCAGCCTTATGAATTTGAAGATGTGACAATATGGGCTGGAACGTTTGCTGGAAACTGATAACTTGCCATGAGTCAAGACCGAAAGCGAGTATTCGCAAAGTGAATCAAGTGTATGGTTAGTCGAGTCGATCACAATAGACCGGTTTCAACAACCTCGAGTTTCGCGATTGTTTGGTTCCATGAGCAACGATTTGACGAACGTAAAGCATACCATGTCGAGCGGAAACAAGACAGATCTCGTGTCATACGCGAGAACGATCGGATGCGTTGAAGGGGTTCATTGTCCGTAGGTACGTTCAGCGAATGGCGGTGAACTTTCCGTGTGCAGTCGAGATGTATATCCAGGCAGTCATGTCTGGTCCCGTGTGTGCTTCTCGTTGTGGGACAACATCGTGTCTCATCAGAAAACGTGACATACTATCAACAGAATCATGGCCATCGATTCCAGTCCTTCGCGGAAGTGCGCTGCAGCTCTTTGTGCCTCGTAGGTGCGTGCTTTGTGACATTTGGGGTTATTCGGCAGATAACATCAAGGGTAACATTCCTCAGGGTAGGGAGGAGACAGGGAATAAAAATTAGGGAGTCGCAAGTCCGAGCTAGATCGCTCACCAACACGAAACGAAATACGTGGTTCGAATGTTAAATATCTTTGCTTAGAACTTCATAATGTACTTACGAATTGAATAAGCCGTTTGTACGATATAGTGAATGAAGGCAGAGCCCGGTCAATATTGCACAGCTGTTTTACATGTCTATCTATTCGGGATTCTCAGCCCTCGGTCGAATCAAAAAGCTTGCCTCTGTACGTGATTCGTTTCCTGTTTCGAAGAGAAGGCTGTCCAGCGAACAGACCCTTATCCAGGAACCGAATGTTTTCGTATCAAAGGACAGCCCCGACGCCCAGGTCTGGAGTTCTTGCATCCATGTTTTGAACATCTCCCGTATTGTTGTCATGTCTGCATCTCTGTAAGCTTGTCGATGCTCGATAACTCTTTGCTGGACGTATTCCTTTAGAATCCTCCTCGTTGATCGAAAGTGTGTAGCCACTCGAGATTGCGCATCCGGTTTGGCACCTTTGCCCCACCAAAAATGCAAAAAGACTCTCACACTTTGATGAGCATCACATAGATCTACTGCGTAGAAAAAGCGCTTCACAAAATGCTCTGTGGCGATGAACAATTCCCAGAGAAAGTCATTCGTGTCCATTGAGTGGGGACTCTCGTCTCTTGTTCCACTTTCTTCATAAGACACTCCTTCGAGCCATTCTTCAACTCGCTGCTTCCTCTGGTTGTCTGTAGGATCAATATACTAATTTTGAGAGGCCTCAGCCACGTTAACAATACCTTGGCTTCGACCTCGGCCTCGATAACCGCCTCTGTAGCCTCCACCCCTGTTGTAATCAGCTCTTCCTCTTCCTCGATATCCACCTCGACCTCGACCACGGTAGCCACTATCGACATTACCTTCGCCGAACGTCTCAATGTTCTTCTTGAATTCCTGGCCTCGCATAGCTCGGGCGTTTCCCCTGCCGTCAGTTGCCTCCTCGCGATCCTTGGCTTCACTGGAGATATTGTCAAAAAACGAGGTCGACTTGTTGTAAGCCGGGACCGAATTCAGCGGGAGACTGTCTTTCCGTAGAGCATGATCCATCCCGTTGGTTTGCTCCTCAATGTTTCCTGATAGAGGAGCTTCTGCGCCCTCGCCAAGTGGTGAGCCTGATGCGATGGCTTCCTTAATGACATCTCCTTTATTAAATTTGGCATTAGCGGTCTCGAAATCATAATCTGATTGCGGGATCTCCATCTTTTGTCTCTGTCCGCCCGATGAGGTCCTCACCCCTCGATTACCTCTATATTGGCCTCGTCCTCGAACAGTTGACGAGCTTGTCGAAATCTGACCAACCTTCTCAGTTATGGCATCTACTGGATTGGGAACTTGAGAGGCGGGTTTCGATATGGTCTGCGCGTTGATTTTGGCCATTGCCGCTGCAACAGCTTCTTTTGCTTGTCTTGAGGCTTCTTCCATCTCGGTTTGCGACTGCACTGCCTTCGGGACTGTTGGCTTGGGGGCAGAATCTGTGGACACTAGAGGTGTTGATACTGGAGGTACGAACGATCTCTGGTTGACAGCAAATGGCATGGCAGGAGTGACTCGATTCGCCTTTGGTTGGGTAGGAGGAGCCTTCGCGGCTGGAGGCAGTTGTACGGTTTCTGCTATCGTTGACGGAGCATCAACTGCTTTAGGAGGCTGGGGATGAGTAACACCAGGGGCTGGAGCTGGAGCTGGAGCTGGAGCTGGAACGGAGGCAGATGCCGGCGCAGGTACAGGTGCAGGTGGTTGAGCATTGTTTCCATTGATCGGCGCACTCTTCTCTACCGGCAGCTCAGGCATCTGTTTCGGGGTAGACAAGGGTTGAGGTGCGGACGGTTGCTGGGTTGGAGGTGGTGGCCTCTGTCCTGGAGGTCCTATAGGTGGGGGCGGCTGTTGCGGGAAGCGATTAGGACCTGGAGCGAAGCCTTGACCTGGTGGACCAAAATAGCCTGGAGGAGGTCCATATGGCGGAAACCCTGGGCCTGGGCCAAAGCTGCCTGGCGGCGGACCATATCCTCGACCAAACTGACCTGGCGGAGGGGGAGGGTAGAAGCCACCATATTGTCCAGATGGAGGATAGTTTTGTGGTGGAAATGGAGACTCGCCGCGATTTGGAGGAGGTCCCGAAGGGGCTTTGTTCGAAGGCGTAGGACGAGACGAGTTCTATTGTCGCCAATGTCAGCTAGGGATCCTATGTCATGTCTGAAATATCCAAAGACCACGTTCAGTCAGAAGGAAGGCAACGGAAATCTCCACACGGTTTTGCGCTTTCGGCACAGGTCTGTGATTTACATCCGGAATATTTAATCATATGAATGAGGTCGATATCGTCGCGAAATGTACGTACCAAAATTGCAGGATCATTCGGTGGTTGTGATGGTTGAGTGGTCTCCTTTGTCTCTTCATCAATCTTGATATCCTTCACGTCGCTGCCTCGGAAGACAATGTACTCGAATTTCTGCTGAGATGGGGGAATGTAGTTCGCTACTTGACGATCTTCAGTTCCAAAGGAAAAGACATTCTCGAGGGCAATAGTAGACTGTTCAGGGTTGATTTCGTGTAGGGTTCCAACATATCTAAGACAGATTAGAGCTTTTCTCTGCAGTTTCTGTGGGCTCAATATACCTGATCTCGCTTTTCGAGATGAGGCTGAATCGCTGTCCGATGAGATGATCCATATTGAAAACGAATGGAGAGAAGTTAATTAAAGTGAAATGGTCAGTAAGTTGTGATCATCAGGAAATACGATCCATGTAGACAGAAGTGTGAAAAGGAGGAAGATGGTAAACGCGTGAGTATAGATGTAGCTGCAGCGCGGTCGAGCAACAAGGGACTTTCTCAATTGACGTGACGAGGCCCAAATCATGTCCTTGGCATCAGTCACCACGAACAGCTTTTACACTAAGGATGAACAAAGTGGCCGGTTGTTATAGCACTGACACTACGGTAGGGGAGGAGTCCTTCATTCATGTTTCTACCTCTACTCACAATATGTCCGTGTCAAATGATGCTGGGCACTTCTTTCAGACAAGGTAAGCAGGAACGGTGGCTACATCTGTGTATCCAAGTTCATCGATAAAACATGATCATGATTACTTGCCGCGACATTGCGATGGTGGTCAGCTTGATTCCATTGAATCATTGAGACGTGTTGTTCTGACAATCATCAACTAATACTCATATAGTGCTTCTCTTGTTGAAGGTGAGAGAAGGCAGCGGAAAGCTCTAAACACCTATGGCGACCCCGTTGTGTTTCCCACAAAGCTGCTTGGAATTGCGCCCAGTCAGCTAGTTAATGCAGCTGGCAATACTGTTTTCGTGGCCGAAGCCGGAGGTACTGTTTCTGCAGTTGACCTGACCTCTAGTCAAGTCTCAAGGATCGGACAGGGTGTGTCAGTGCCAATAACATGCCTGACAAGCTATTCCGGTCGTGAGTCGACAACAAGTGATGCCAACACTCAGTCAGTGTTTGCGGGCAGCTGGGACAAGAACATCACAAGGTTCTCGTGGAATCAAGATCCGGCAACCACCAACCCGAAGAGCAGTCAAAAGTCTTTCAAAGCCCATAACGATTTTGTAAAGTGTCTACTCGTGGCACCTACTCCGGACAAGCAGACTGTATTGATCAGTGGCGGCGCAGATGGGGATGTCAACATATGGACTGTCGAAGGTAAACGATTTGCCTCACTCAAACCGCAGAGTCGCGGGATCGAACACTTGGCACTTGACCCTTTGTCGAGCCACGAAGCACCACGGGTCTTCTTCTCCACGTCACAAAGAGAGATCTACTCATTCGAATTACCACCCATAAACACTCCACACACCGGATCAATTAAGATTTCCGCACCGATTATACAGCACGAGACCAGTGTCTACAAACTCGAATTTGACAACGACGGGGACTTATGGACAGCATCAGCAGACAAAACAGCAAAGCGACTTGTCCGAGAGAACAATTTTGTCGCAGACACAACCCTCACGCACCCTGACTTTGTCCGAGATATTGTTATATTCGAACCTTCCAGCCTCGCCATCACAGCGTGTCGAGATGAGGAAGTCAGAGTTTGGAATAGTGGTACAAGTCAGCTTCTTCACATATTCAGTGGCCATTTTGATGAAGTAACGGGTCTGGCGGTCATAGGAAACATGGTCATCAGTGTGAGTATTGATGCCACCTTGCGAAAGTGGAGCCTAGCACCTACAGATCTCAAGAAGGCAATCGAGGAGTCGAAGACTCCGAAGCTCCTAGAGCAGGTCCCGGAACCACAGAATGACTTTGACGGGCTGACTGAGGAGGAAGAGGCTGCATTGCGTGCTCTGATGGAAGACGAGGAAGCCGAGGCTCTGGAGAAAATGGCTGAGGGCGAGCAGTGAAGAAAAATCTGGGGTTTTAGTCATAGAAACTCTGTGTTTCAACGTTACAGTTCGCCCTCTTACGTTGCTTCCACCAGTTCCCTCGCTTCCGCTGCAAGGCTGAAGTATTGCATCATACAGCCTTGTATACCCCAGAAAACATCAGCATCCAATGCGACGATCATGCTGACCGGCTTATCGCTTTGCACGGGGTTTGACGGCTTTTTGGGATTTGCAGAGAACTGCTATGGGTCCCGTAGGACAGGCGAAGCCTATCAGCTGCTTTATTACTTGTCTTTGTAGAACAGCCACAACCCCAAAGCTTCTGCTCATCACGATAGCATTTGTTTTTTTGCGATCCTCCAGAAAATTTTCCATGGTCGCAGAATCTTCGTGCCCGGCTGTTGAATGGTATTCGTCTTCGCTCAACTGTTCAACTGGCATCCTAACGAGAACAAAAATCACACAATCGGAACTTTATTATACCTTCCTCCTCATCTGCATGTCGTTGTTTGTTCCTGCCAACCTTGTCACGCCTTCCGCCCTTGATCAGTGGTTTATCCAGTATCCCAAGAAATCTACGTCACCCAGTCACTCCCACTTTGTCGATCCCCTTGAATAGGCTTTCTAGGCATTGCTGCCAGTGGCTCGTGCAGCATGGCGTCCTCGTTACAACTGCAAAATACCTTGGCTTCGAGCCCTTCACCATATGCATGTCACCCCTGCCTTGACCATATCTTCGGCTAACGTCAATAGCTTCGTGCGCATAAGGACAACCCTGTCGCATGGCAATCATGGTCGCCAACCGCCATCTCCTACGCCAAGGAGCATCAGCGTATGATATTTCTGAGTATTGGATACAAGTATGTCGCAGCAGTGAACATCTTCCTGAGCCGTGGTTACGAGTAGCTAACAATGGTACAGTGCCTGCCATTGGTGTCACGTCATGGAAAAGGAGTCCTTCTCCTCTCCCGAAGTTGCCCAAGTACTGAACAATAATTTTATCCCTATCAAGCTTGATCGAGAGTCACGGCCAGACTTGGACGAGATCTACATGAACTTCTTGACAGCCACCACGGGACATGGAGGATGGCCACTGAACGTCTTCCTCACACCAGATATGAAGCCTATCTTCGGCGGCACATACTGGCCTGGTCCGTCATCTAATACCTCGGCTCCGGCAGGACTAGATCCGGAGGATAGACCACTTGGCTTTTTAGGCATCCTACACAAGATGGTCGACGTTTGGACCAACGAAAGAGAGAAGTGTCTGTCATCTGCCAGCGACGTGACTCGTCAGTTGCAGGAATTCGCTCTTGAGGGCAGCTACCGCTCTACACATCCTAGTAGTCCAAGTGGCTCGAATGATCCAGAGCCTTTGGACCTCGATCTCCTGGACGATGCACTGGAGCACTTCACAACAAAATATCACAAGAAGACCGGCGGTTTCAGCTCAGCTCCGAAGTTCCCTATGCCTGTCAACCTGCGCTTCCTCCTGAGGGTTGGCGCCGCCATTGGATTTGATGGCCATAGAAATACTACTACCTGTTTCGGATTTCCATCCCCGGTTCCTGGAATTTTGGGCACAAAGTCTTGTGCTACTGCCGCGGCCATGGCCCTGCATACGCTGCTTACCATGTCACGCTCTGGTCTTCGCGATCATCTAGGTCATGGTTTCCATAGGTACAGTGTAACCCCAGACTGGAATTTACCTCATTTCGAAAAGATGCTGTATGACAATGCTGAATTGTTGGCGGTTTACTGCGATGCCTGGGCTCTGAGTAGGAATTGTGAAATTCTTGGTACAATCTGTGATCTGGTTGAGTATCTGACGAGTCCTGATTCCCCAATTGTTCGTCCCCAAGGAGGGTGGTACTCAAGTGAGGATGCTGATTCCCATCCGTACTTGAACTCCAATGATGAGAAGAAAGAAGGTGCATACTACGTCTGGACGCTGAAAGAGCTGCAATCTGTGCTCGGCCATGGTGATGCCGCTATCCTAGCACAACATTTTGGTGTGAAAGCTGACGGAAATGTTCCTGCGAAATATGATGTCCATGATGAACTGCTCAACCAAAACACTATTTTCATCCATGCCACACCCTCCAAGCTGGCAAAAGAATTCAAACTTCCGGAAGATGAAATTGTTCAGATCATCAAGTCAGGACGATCGAAACTGACAGACTATCGAGCTGCTCACCGAAGTAAACCGGATGTTGACGACAAAATCATCGCATCCTGGAATGGTCTGACAATTAATGCCCTGGCTAGAGCAGCAGCAACTCTGGGCACTATTGACGAAGCAAGAGCCATACGATGCCGGGAAGCGGCAATTCAAGGACTCAACTTCATTCGAAACCATCTATTCAATTCATCAAACGGCAAGCTCACTAGAATATATGACCCAACAGTATCAGAGAACGACCCAGCACGGGATCTAGCGTTCATCGACGATTACGCATACGTGATCAAAGCAGCTATTGGAGTCTATGATCTCACTCTTGACTTCCAATATCTCGACTTCGCTTTCCAGCTACAGGCAACACTAGACAAGTACTTCCTGGCCTCAACCAGCGGTGGCTACCTCCAAGCCGCCAAGACAGACCTCACTTCCAATCCTTCACCTGAACAAATTCTACGCCTGAAGCCAGGTACCGACAATACTGTTCCCTCACCCAACGGTATCATTGCCTCAAATCTGCTCTACCTAGCATCATACGCGAAGACAGCACCACAATTACAATCCGATCTATCGTTCGGCGATAGATTAGAAAAACAGGCAAAGAGCACGATTGATGCCTTCGCAGTTGAAATGCTCCAACATCCTTTCTTGTACGTCACGCTGCTTGGAGCTGCGGTGATGGACACATTGGGTGTGCATTCATTAATCGTACCAAATGACATGTCGTTAGAAGAGGTACAGAAAAGAGGGCTCAGAGGATTTTCACGAACTATAGTGAGAGGTACTGAGGGTATGAGAAGCGGTGAGGTCATGATATGTACGAAGGAGGGAATCTGTCGGCCACTGAAGGAGGGGGACCTAGACAAGGAGGTCGATGAGATAGAAGCAAAATAAGGAGATTATGCAGCATGAGAATCAAGTACCTAGCACTCTGTCCAAGAAAGCTTCATCTCATCCACCATCTACTTCCTTCATGCCATTGATGCGCTTTGCATCTTCCTCTGTCCGTAACATCACTCACATACCTATTCTGAATTCTCCACATACTGCGTGCATATAATTGAAGACCAATCCGGTGCATACATAGAGCTATTACGCACGAAGTACATAACGTTCGAGACTTGTTGTCTATTGGTCATGTGCTGGAATGCGTATCTGCTTCACCTCTGAAAATTACCGATGAGAGATTATTCATCTATTTGTCGGTCTAGCCTCTCTTGCCCCAAAAACTTCGTGAAGATGAGTATTTGAGGCTGTGGCAGAACTTCAGGTAGCAGTCAGCACCTATTCCCTTACTCAAAAAGGCGATTACCAGCCGGGCTCCTCATGAAACATCTCGATCTCTCTTGAAGTCGTATCTCTTTGGGATGCAGGATTGCCTCATAAATTTAGCTCTCTAACGTGGAGAACATCGATGAACCAACTCAAGAAGGATTGCAGAGGGATGTGCGGTCGTGGACACTGTCAGTCTAAAGCTTTCTCTCACGATATTGTGGTATAATTGAATTCAGGTAATCCACCAGTCGTGTGACGGCCAGCACTGTGCTCACAGGTTTTCGAAGCTTGCGGACAACGAGATCTCTCTGTTTGCTATGTAGTCGCTGCTTCTGGGAGGGTATTCCTCCAAGGCCAGTACTTCGAACTCTAACTTGTGCCAATTACACAACCAATGCTTGCAACACAGAGTGTGTGATCGTGGACATTAGACGTCAATGTAGGTAGACTTTCCATTGATCGTTTGAGAACAACGTCTTTTGACGCCAATAAATTCTGGCCATCTATGTATCACATCTCTAGCCGAACCCTAGTCTCTTAAGTTCTGACTAGGTCTCTGCTGGTGCATCCTCCCTATCGTGGTCCTTCTCCTCAGTCTCGAATGCTAAATCATGCTTATTACTCTCAGTTTCATACACAGCATACTTGCTTCTGCGCCTGATTACATGGCCATACTTGTAAAACAAATATGGCAACGGTGTAAGTAAGAGGCTGATACAAGCCATAATCGTCAATGGCCAATGAGGTCCAAGATTATTGTAGAATGGTATGCCTACAGCGGTCATACCACCACTGATTACATACCGTACAAGTGTGTTGAAGGTTAGCCCCGACGCAGCATATGTAACATAGCTGTCAATCAGGTACATATAGACGGAGATGAAGACGTTAATGATTCCAAAGCCGAACACGGCCGAAGCGACGATACCCGACCAGATCGAAATTGACGGATAACATGTCCATGCCATCCAGAAGAGGGATATTGGTACGAATGGGGCGCCAATCATTGCATACCACAGTCTAACCTCAGGATCAAAGGTGGATTTTCCATTGGCTGCGGCCTTATCAGCCACTTGGTGTGTGATACGGTACACGACGGGGATAACAAAGCCACAGCCAAGCACACCAAGGGCGATCGCAACGAAAATGGTGTAGGTGATGCCGGTACTAAGGTTGTATGTTTCCTTGAATATCACTTCATATCCATCGAAGAAGGTGAAAAGGACAATATACACCACGGATAAGTAAAGAGTGCTCACCTGTATGACAGGCTCGTGCCATGCCAATACGAACGGTCGCATGAGTGCCGTTTGAAGTTGTTTGCTCAATGGAGTACGTTGAACCTCGTGCAGGGCAACGTATCGAGCATCACCAGTCAGGCGTCGAAGATGTTTAGCTTTCCAGCTCAGAAGGACCGGTTGGTACGTCTCCGGTTGGAAAGCAAGAAGAAGAACGAAGACTGTGCCTGAGAATAGTAAGGCAACCCACTCAGTCCATCGCCAGGTGTGCAGATATGGTGAATCGGGAATCCAGGCGCTCATAGCAGCGCCCAATGCCGGGCCGGTGAAGCCTCCCATGGCAAACATGGGAAAGACCCACGTCTTCTGCAGTGGCGTCCACAGATCGGAGATTGTACCACCGGCACAAACGAGAGGAGCTGAGCCGCTGAAGCCAGCAAGGAACCTAAAGACAAGTTGTGCGCCTATATTCGGAGCCAGAGCGGATGCCATCAACCAGATACACATCAAACCCAACGTTGTCAGATAGGTCCTCGAACGGCCAAGAACCTCTGATACTGGACCAGCGATCAACGCCCCAAATCCAAACCCTATCAGAAAATTGCCCACACTCATTGACTCAACAACTGTGCTTACACCAAACTCTGCCGCCGCAATCGGAATAATCGTCGAGTCCATAGGCGGACAAGCTCCCACGAGCAAGGCCAGTAAAGACACCAGCAGTGTAGGCCCGAGTTTCTGAGCAAAGGTCCAGTTCTTGGGATTCTGCTTGTCATCAACACTATCCCATTCGACAACCAACACAGGCCGTCCTCCTACGACCTGTGTCTTCTGCCTCGACAGACTAGGGAGGCTCCTAGCATCCTCGGTCTTTCCGTTGAGCTGTTTCGCTAGCTCCTGCCCAAGTCGGCGATACTGGATAAGGGTGGCCATAGTGTGGTGCACAACGCACTCGTAATAGTCGTCGGATGTGCTGTTGTGGCATTAACAACATCGAGCTGTGATGGTATCAAGTGGCAATCCCTCGTTCTCTGATCCGTGAGAAGACGACACCCAAAGCGACAACGCCTGATTCATGAGACAGAAATTCGAGGTTGGAAGGACAGTGCTAGGACTTCCCTGTCTCTCCCGTGTATGTATCAATGGCGTAGCTTAAGTGATTGCCATGCATGGTAACGGCGATACGCCGCCCGTGGCCGATATATCCATGCTGGTTGATAAACCCATCGACTACCGACCCAGTGGGTTGTGATGACGACTCAAAAGGTAAAGTGGTGGCAATCAAATTTTATTCGGGGAAGTCCAGAAATTTGCTGAGTAATATGTAGTGAACTTTGCAGTAACGTTCATACTTCTCCGAATGCCTGGATGAAACGAGAGAGGTCGCAGGGTGAACTCGTCGTCCGAATAACGGTATACATGATAGTATGCAATCTGCCTCGACATTCAATGCCAACTTTCTTCGGAGTGCCACATGTGATAAATAGAAATGCAAATTGCAGCTACGTTGAGTACTACCGTACGTACATGAGGTGAATAAATGTCTCTGCGTACGTGCTGTACACTCTAATGGAAGGAACACGCAGTACTCCGGGTCGCAACTGCACGAATGGTAAAGTCCGATGTAGCCCATCGGAGCTTCCTGGGCGGTAACAACTTAATGAACCTCTCCAGAACCCGCTTTGCTCGACTTCCTACGTACGTACATAGGTAGCAATCCTTTGAGGCACTATCAGCAGCCACTTTCTAGTACGGGCAGGAGTGCTTGATACAGACAGTGTTGTTGCAGTACGTATCTCAAAACGAGGGAAACGAGATTATGGTCGCGTAGGTAGATACTGTATAGCACAAACGACAAGTACAATTGAACAATCACGTTTTCGTTACATACAATTCTGCTTTGATTTTCAGATCATCAAAAGATGATACTGTGGCTACCTGAGCACAGTCCAAATCAAAGCAGTGAGATGGTTCAATTTCGCTCTTCAGAACCAACCCACCAAAACCAAGAATGGTACAAGTGTAGTGGAATGCTTCGTCTTCGTCCATCGCCTCATAAGTCATCTTTTGATGGTACAACCGTTTAACCTTTTGATGCACTCTAAATGCTGCCTGGTGTTCAGATCTGTTTCTGCCATGGCCTCCACACATGCAAACTATCCCGACTGAAAGGTAAGCCTTGCTCATGCTTCAAGTCCTCCGAAGTCATCACTAGGATCCCCCTTTGTGCAAAATCGTAAGTAATACAGTCGTAAACACGTCTCTCGTACTCTCGTCTGGCGTTGCGTCTTCTGGTACATTATCAATACAGCTATGAACTGCAGTGGCACCCATGTGGTCGTCGCCATTGCCCTCCTCGAAAGATTCTAGATGTAATTGCCCATGCCACCGCCAAGGCCGTAGTTGGGGTTGAAGCCACCCTGAGCAGGAGTAAAACCCATTGGGTGCATGGCATTTGGCTGACCCGTGCCGTACTCCTCAGCTGGAAACTGTTGGGATGAGTAGCCTCGGCCGCCGTAAACAAAGCCACCACCGTTGATCTGGATCTGGCGTCGGTTAGCAGATCTGCCGCCTGAGAACGTACTGTCAGCCACGCTGGGTGGCGAGGCAATCTTCATCGTCTGGATCTTGCTGGCAATGCGCCGACCGTGAGGTGTCTGCTTGATAGCAGGTAGGATTGGTGTAATGGCGTCAACCATTCTTTGTTTGGTGCGAACGTCGGCGTAGTCCAGAGCGGTTTGGATGACGTAGTTGGCGAAAGAGTCTCGCAACATACGCTCAAGTTCGTTGCCAACCAACATCTCGTCGATCAAATCTGCTTTGGTGTCGTGATCAGAAACTCGCAAGCATTTTTCGATGACATTGGAGCTGAACTTTTGCTTGGACAAAGCAGGCACCTTGCCTCGGAAGCTTTGGCACAGAGGTCGGGTATAGTTGATCTCGTCGAGATCAAGAATATATTGCACAACGTAGTTGCCATACGCGTCTTGAACCAAGTCAAACGCACACTTCGTGATCTGCGCAACCAGTTGACCACGTTGGTAACCTTGAGCATGATCAATGCATCGCTGGAGAACGCAGCATCCATGTCGGTGTGTACCAACGATGATGCATGCTGCACCAACACTATCGTAAATGAACTGGCACCGCTCTGCGCCAAGGACCTGAAGGCACTTCTGGATGACGTGGTTACCATTCAAGTCCTGGACCAAGTCGACAACCTTGTAAGACAGAGCGCTGATGACAGCGGCGACTTGTTCTTCTGTGTGCAGATGTTCGATCATTTTTTGCAGCGCTCGTGTGCCATGTTGGTTCAGTGCAATGCCAGGAAGTGCTGGAGCGGCAGTCTTGATGAGAGCAGTGCGCTGTTCTTCAGTACAGTGCTCGAAGAGCTTCTGGCAGAGGTAGTTACCGAAAGGGTCAGTCATTAGCTCGATAATATGAGGGCATGTTTCATTGAAGATCGCTTCGACATGGCCAGGAGCGCCGTCCTCAAGTTTTCTTTGCATGTATCTGCAGCCGTGTTGGTCTTTGCTCATAGCAAAGAGATGACCCTGGCAACTCTCTAGAGGAACATTGTCAAGTCTAGCCATGTCTTGCCCACCTCGCTTGCCGTTTCGTGCATCCTGACGACTGTAGGTCTGTGAGACTGGAACTCCTACAAAGGATTGTTGTCCATTGACATTGGGTTGACCGGTCATGTTATTGAGATTGAAGTTTGACATATTGAATGGGTACATGTTTTGGTTTGGGAAAGTATCGATCGGACTGGTCATGCCAGGACTGGTCAGATCGGTCGAAGTGAATGCGGGTCCAAATGGTGCAGCACTTGCTTGCAAACCCGGTGCTTGATTGAAATTATTAAACATTTTTTCCTCAGCCGCCTTCGTGACACCATTGTTGAAGTTCATTGTGCCAACCTCTCGACTTTGCCGATTAGGGATAGCGCCGAGTGGAATACGCCCGAGGCTGACGTTGTGGGCGTGAAACTGAGAATCTGCGTGTGAAGTGTGCGGTGCAGGACCGAGATTGTCAAGACCGAAAGTCTTCTTAACAGTAGGTACATCGTTGCTAGAGAAGGAGGTTTGAAGTATCGTTGGTCTTATTGAAGGGTTTTGAGGTCCAGATGAAGAATCATCGTAAGTAACACCAGTGGAGTGACGCTGAATCTTAAGTGAAAGATCGCCATTGTTATCTGCTGGATTCCCCACTCCATTTAGTACAGGTCGGTACATGCTCGAATCAGTGTGAGGCATACTCGCATGGCCTGGACGAGGACGAGATTCGTAAATGTAAGTAGAGTCTTCAGGCACAGTTGAGCTCGCGATCTCAGCTGCTGCATAGTTTGCCGATAGCTTCTTTTATCAGCTAATGTACTTTCAAATAACACAAATCAACTCACCCGTGTCCCATCGCGACTCAAAGTTGGAAAAGGCTCCTCAATGCCGCCTGTCAGTGCAGAGTAGGTGCTGTGTATAGCATCGTCATCATAGATAAGGCCTGCGTCATTCATTGCGGCGGCTGCGTTGCGTCTGATACTGGCACTTTGGCTCTGCCTCGAACCGTTGACTGGCATGGAGAATCTGTTCAGGCTAGAAGAGCATTAGCAAACTACCATTGCTTCACAATTTCGATAAAGCATAGGACGAAGCTGAAGTGAACTGAGGTTCACACGATTGAAAGAGTGAGTCAATAGTGCCAGAACCACCAGCAATCATATAATCTTGGCCAAATATCACAAATGGGGCGATCTCTATACTTGAGGCCAGTCCATTGACTACAAGAGAGCGACACAGCAGATACAAACGTGATAGTTCAGGTTTTTGTGAACATGAAGCCGTAAAAAGATTGGAAAGCACTTACGCAGCAGCAGACCTATTCGTTGGTAGGTTATCAAGATAGTCCTCTTCCTCGTCAGATCCTCGACGAGAGCCTGGCATTGATTTCGTGGATTGTCTGTGCGTAGAATATAGTCCAGATGTCGAGAGTCGTGTTCCTGGTGGCGATACAATCTTAGAACTTGCTTGAGACGTTCGCTTAGATAGGCCGGGTGGTGAAGTGACGTTACTCATGGAAACTCTGCTCGACCGAGAGTACCTGTTGGAGAAAACGTCTTCGGAATAATCTGGAGGTGTTGTCGGCTCGCTGACAGGTCCGTTCAAGCTCATCCTATTGAAACCGCTGGCAAAACGATCTATATCTTGATTTGTATTGTTCATTTGCAACTTTCTTTCTTTCTCATCGAGGAGCGCGAGTTGCTCTTGTGCTTTGCGACGTGCTATCTGAATGTCTTCAAAGATTTGCTTCTGCTCTGATTGCTATAGCACTGATTAGCAACACGCATACTACGAATGAAAGGGAGAGGCAGCAGTTATCAAAAGTCGACCATCGCATGTCTACACCTCGTTCTGGGGCTTCAACCAGCTGCAGCTCGAAGCGAAGCGACCCAGGAGAGCTTTCCTCATTCTCGCATTCATGGCTGTCGAGGGGCTTGAACTGCGAATCTCAAAAGACAGGCAATTCGAGGACGAGAGAGTTACATACCGAGGAAGAATTCAGCGAAGAATATGGCTGACTAAACGACGAGCGTCCCAAACTCAATTTACTTGAATCTGTCGTAAAGCGTCTTTGCAGGGAACCCCGGACATCGGAACCAGAGGTTCCTAGGGTAGAGTAAAAGGGATTCGAATCGCGTTTGTTGGACATGGCGGTAGAGAACATGCCGTCACCGTCGCCAGAACGCATGTTCATGTTTGGAAACCGTAATTCCTCCATGCGGCCGTTGAGTGAGTTTGAGAAGGCCATGATATGCAATTGCTGCTGCCCCAATATCAATGCTGATGGAGATCGAACAGCTTCGAGGATATGCGAGAACGGTAGTGACCGATTGAGCAGCTACTGGCTTTCGCGAAAAGCGGTACAATCGCGACGATGCTCAAGTGGTATCTCGTCTGTCGTGCTCCGGTGCCTCGACCACCCTGCTCAAAGGCCAAACGAGAACGTTCTTTCTCGAGGATTGACCTATCTTTCCGAAAGACTCTTGTGATACTCAAATTTCAGAAGTTCCAGCTCTTCCCAGTCCAGGTTACAGCTGTTCGTAGTCAGAGGTAGCTAGGTAATCCAACCAAATGCCAAATTCGAATGACAGTGCGGGGCAAAAAAGAGTGTTGATGCAAAATCTTTTGAAACAAATGTGGTGTTACAGATCGTGGAGAACAGAGGAACTGAGGAGGAGAGGTCGCGGGAAAGCAGAATGAGAAAGGTGAGAAGTTGCGCAGGTGAATCGAGGTCGAAATCGAGGTTCAGAACAGACCGTCCTCTGCGCTCCCTCTTGGTGAATCCCGAGTCCTGGCTGGGTTAGTGCCGCTATGCCATTTGAGCGGTTAGTGGCTCTAGCCAGCGGTGGACCCCAGACATGCCTCCAAAAATTAGAGCCCAACTCATGCAGTTGATCGGTTTGGCGCCGCCGAATCGAAGGTTCATTACCCACCTCTACCCACCTCAAATTCAGCAGACCTAAGCTTTGATTCACATGCAGGGATCGTGATCTGGACTGGCGCCGGCATCGAGGTGCACGTTGTCATCGCTGATGACCTTGAGACCGCCACGATTACAGTATGTAACCAGCATCGTGGTTATTCTTATGTTACGAGGTGAACGAGAGATGATCGTCAGAAGGACATTGTACCTGGCGGCACGCTCCAATAAGAAACAGTTGTTGCACCAGATTACGCACTTTCACTGACGATCCAGTCATGTGGGGGAGCATGAATAGCCTTCACTACACACCACAAGAACGATAGTGCTATGCATCTATTGACATGACTGAAGACCAGTAAACAGTCACGGCGGCTGGAATGCAACAATGTCTTTCTCTCAGAGACAGCGTCGGAGGAAAGACGGCAAATCAATAAGCAAAACAAACGAATAAACGATAAACAGCGGTGAGAACAAGGCTAGAGAAATTCGGTTTGGCGTCCGATAAAAATCAACAGAACAACCTCAAGCACCAAAACAGAACGAAGATAGGGGCTCCACCAAGGTCGCAAGCAGAGAATCGTCAAACCCTTGCAGAATCTACAGCATGCAACATAATCACTTCAAGCACGCCTTCCACAGTACTGTAGCAGCGTTCGAGGCTCAAATGAAAGACCATTTACCCAGCTTCTGTTGGATGGATTCAGATCAGCCGATTGGCCAAGACTACCCTTACTGTACAATGGCAAACCTTGCGAGGGACTGTGCCGAGTCTTACGTCCGAGGATTGCAGGTGCTCGCGTAGAAGGTGATCCCTGCCCACGAAAAAAGCATCCAGCGTTGCAGAGGATCACTGACAGTAGACTGATTGACACCTGTACCCGCTAGATAATTCACACGGAACTTGCATCCTGACTTGAGAATGAATTCAATCAAGAGAGGAGCTGGTACACAAATCTCAATCAGTGGTCAGGCGGTAGTTAAGCTCGACAATGGTGGCAATCGGGATTGCACGTTTACAGTAGTACTGTGGTTCCTTGATGTACAACAAGTACAATCTTCCACCACCACCATGTTTTCCCATCACTGTAAACCACACCGAGACCGCTCGGAAAACCAGCCTATGAACGTATTTTTGACCAAAGCCTCCACTAGCATCACTCGTCCTACTACGAGATCACACTGTAAACGAGAGCACAACGGCCGGAATGAAGGGTTCGATTGTATTAACTGTTCATGGAGGAGACGATGAGGATGTACAATTCTGTACCAAGTAGTACTGTAGAGGCCATGTTCATACGCTGAGATCGGCATATTTAAAGACCGGCCTTTTCAGATCAAATCCGTTGGTGAGTAAAGCTCTGCCAAGGGTCGTACTCGTGTCTCTTTTCGGCGATAGTGAAGGCTCAAAGAGGAGAGTTTATACCCCTGCATGAAGTAGCCCCTGGTACTCGAGACATGCTCCGAAAAGACCAATGCCATGCTGGGGACGATGTGAGTCTTGGTTCGGAGCGAAGAATTTGTGTCACTCTCTTAGCATGGCGTGCCCCGCCAGGAGCAGTCCAATCATGCCATAAGCTTGGACCACCGTCTTTCACTCCCCACGCCTCGGTCGAGCTAGGCCACGCCTTATCTAATCTTTTCTCGAATTTCTCCAAGAAGTTTGATTTTTGCAGGCGGACGCTGCACAAACACCAGCCACTAGCGCTATTCAATCTATGGCTGAAGATTCCTGGCAAATCTAGATCGAACAAGTCTACCTCGAAAGAACAGTCAGCAGATTGCACTCGTGCTAAGTCCTGATATGTTGCAGAAGTATGCCGCCTAAACGAAAGCAGGATGGCCCTGTTCCTGCAATTGCTGCGCCAAAAGCTACACCCAAGGCATGACATACAGGCATTGATATCGAATATTACTAACACACGCAGAAGGCTACTCCTCGAAACGCAGCCACTCAACCATCAACCACGACAACTGTCGACAAGTCTCTAACGAGCGACGTGAATGAACCTGCGAAGCAACCAAAAAAAGCCCATGGCGGTCCCCACGCTGACGGTTTCAATGCCACTCTCGAACCATTCTACTACCAGAAAAACCTCGAAGCCCCCATAGACACGGCGCAAGACAAATGGAACCTGTTACCAGCGTTTTTGAAGAACAAGGGTCTGGTCAAACAGCACATAGACTCCTTCAACCACTTCATCAATGTGGAATTGAAAAAAATCATCAAGGCTGAGCCTGTTATAACCTCGGACATTGATCCTAATTTCTACATCAAATACCTCGATATCTACGTCGGCCGAGCCCAGCGAAGCGATGAGAACATCTATGGCGATTCAAAGAAGGAATCAACAATCACACCCAACGAGTGCCGGCTTAGCGATCTCACGTACTCCGCTCCCATCTTTGTTGATGTCCAATACACCAAAGGTCGAGTCGCATATCGCAGAAAGGCATTATGTATCGGGAGAATGCCGATCATGCTACGAAGCGACAGGTGCGTGCTTGCTAGCAAGTCTGAAGGCGAAATGTTTCGTATGAACGAATGTCCTCTGGATCCTGGTGGCTATTTCATAGTCAATGGCACGGAAAAAGTCATCCTTGTGCAGGAGCAGTTGAGCAAGAACAGAATTATCGTTGAGACGGATAACAAAAAGGAGCTCATTGTGGCATCTGTGACTAGCTCTACCCACGCAAGAAAATCAAAGAGCTATGTCGTCCTCAAAAAGGACTTGCTGTATGCAAAGCACAATATCCTACAAGAAGATGTACCGATATGTGTTCTGCTGCGAGCGATGGGTGTGACTTCAGACATGGACATGATGGCTATTGTGGCTGGTACGGATATCACCTTGCAAGACGATTTTGCTGTCAACTTCGAGGAAACCATCAAACTTGGCATCTTCACGCAGCAGCAGGCACTCGACTTCATTGGCCAACGAATCCCAATCAGTAGAAAAGGAGGAGCATTCGGTCAACAGCGCCGAAACTATGTACAAGAAGCTCTTGAAGCAATATCATCTGTCTTCATTGCACATGTTCCAATTGATAATTTGAATTTCAGACCAAAAGCACTCTACGTGGCCCACATGGCTAGACGAGTGTTGATAGCGAAACAGAATCCAAAATTGGTCGACGACAGGGACTACGTGGGCAACAAGCGACTTGAACTAGCTGGTCAGCTTCTCTCGTTGCTCTTCGAAGATCTATTCAAGAAGTACAACACCGACATCAAGATTAGTATGGACAAATTGCTGCGTCGACCGAACAAGGTCGAGCTACCTGATCCTTGTCCCATGATGGCTACTCACGCAACTCATATCACATCTGGCATGAACCGAGCAATTGCGACGGGAAACTGGAACCTGAAACGATTTCGTATGGATCGCGCTGGTGTTACCCACTTGTTGAGTCGGCTGAGCTTTATCGCTTCGCTTGGGATGATGACCAGAATACAATCACAATTCGAGAAGACAAGGAAAGTCAGTGGTCCCCGTGCTCTGCAAGCCTCACAATTTGGTATGTTATGTCCGGCAGATACTCCTGAGGGTGAAGCCTGTGGACTGGTCAAAAATCTAGCTCTCATGACGCACATCACAACCGAGGATGAAGAAGGACCGATCAAGCAGTTGATCTTCATGCTAGGTGCGGAGGATATTGTCACCGTTGGCGGCGCTGAACTTTACGCTCCTGGCTCCTATGTTATCCTGCTGAATGGTACACCGATAGCAGTAACACGCCATCCATCTCACTTTCTCATCTCCTTCCGACGACTAAGAAGATCTGGTCGAGTCTCAGAGTTCGTCTCTGTCTTTATTAATCACCACCATTGCACGATCAATGTCGCCACTGACGAAGGCCGTATTTGTCGACCACTAATAATAGTGGAAGACAAGAAATCAAAAGTCACGAAACGCTATCTCAAATCTCTCCGTCAGGGCTCAATGGATTTCGATGATTTCCTGGCTAGAGGCCTGGTCGAATATCTTGATGTCAACGAAGAAAACGATAGCAATATTGCAATGTACGAAAACAAAATAAGCACTATCTCGACCCATCTTGAGATCGAGCCCTTCACAATTCTAGGTGCCGTCGCTGGTTTGATTCCTTATCCGCACCACAATCAATCTCCTCGAAACACATATCAATGCGCTATGGGTAAACAAGCCATTGGCTTCATAGCATCTAACCAATTTCTCCGTATCGACACGCTTCTTTACCTGATGGTCTATCCTCAAAGACCTCTTGTCAAAACCCGTACAATCGAGCTTACAGGGTACGAGAAACTTCCTGCTGGCCAGAACGCTATAGTCGCCGTGATGTCCTACAGCGGCTACGATATTGAAGATGCCCTTGTGCTCAACAAAGGCAGTGTAGACCGCGGTTTTGGCCGCTGCCAAGTTCTCCGCAAATACCCAGTCCAACTCAAACAGTACGCCAATGGCACAAGAGATATTATCAAACCTCCAGATATCGAAAACGGTGTTTCGGTCAAGAAGCACGCTCTCCTCGACGTTGACGGCATTGCTGCAGTTGGTGAAAAAGTTTCTCAGGGTGAGACTTATATCAATAAATGGGTTCCTGACAATGCCAATTCCTCTGGCCTTTCAGAAACATCCTCTCAAACCAACGGTATAACTGCTACTAGCTCTGCAAATCCAGCCTCTGCCCTCTCTTCCCTGAATAAAGGAGGAGGCTATATACCACAATCCCAGACCTACCGTCTTCCGGATCCTTCAATCATTTCCAATGTTATGTTCCATCACAATGAAAACACCGGTACTACCCTTCTCAAGATTCAGACACGCCAAACTCGTCGTCCTGAGGTTGGCGACAAATTCTCCTCCCGCCACGGCCAAAAGGGTGTAGTAGGTATTATAGCTGAGCAGGTCGACATGCCTTTCTCCGACACTGGTATTGTACCTGACATAATCATGAATCCGCATGGTTTCCCGTCTCGTATGACTGTTGGTAAGATGCTCGAGCTCGTTTCTGGAAAGTCAGGCATTCTCTCAGGAAACTTCGAATACGGCACTGCATTTGGTGGGAGTAAGCTAGCAGATATGTCGCAATGCCTAATCGATCATGGCTATTCCTACGATGGCAAAGACTACCTGACAAGCGGCATCACCGGCGAACCACTACCAGCATACGTCTTCAAAGGACCCATATACTACCAGAAACTCAAGCACATGGTCCAGGACAAAATGCACTCGCGATCCCGCGGTCCCCGCGCCCTCCTCACACGTCAACCAACAGAAGGTCGTTCCCGTGACGGTGGTCTGCGCCTCGGTGAAATGGAACGCGACTGCCTAATCGCCTACGGTGCCTCCCAACTTCTCCGCGAACGCCTCATGCTCAGCTCCGACAAACACGAAGTCGAAGTCTGCCAGAACTGCGGCTTCATGTGTTTCGGCCACTGGTGCCAGCGCTGCGATAAAGCCGGTGAAGAAGAGTGCGGTCGCGTAGTTAAGATGACATTACCGTACGCGTTTAGACTATTGCAGGCTGAGCTGGTGAGCATGAATGTCGATACGAGGATCATGGTTGATGATGAGTTCCCTGCGGACGGGTCGAGACGGCAGTAATATCCATCCATCTACTGACCATGGGTCTGTCACACATGTGTGTTCTCAACAGTGATACAACGAGCAATGTCAACAAGTGAGCCGGATTAGATGACGCCAGGAACCAAGCAACGTAGCGACATAAGACAGGAGACGGATGATGACAATGGACTGCACACAAAGCATTGAGTCGCAGTCGCGAGGGAAAGCAGCTACAGGGACAAAACAGCACAATAAAGAATCTATCTAATATCCTACAGCATTCGAGCAAAGCACAGTCTCCTTTCATCGCAGTCACGAATGTTACCTCGAGCTCACACTACACCTGTCCATGCTGAATAACATTATAAACAACATCCCGAGCAAGGACATATATGGCGACAGCGAATTATGAGATAAATACCCCAGGCCCATCAGCGAACGATTTAAAAGTGTCTATTTTTTTGCATTACAGTATGATTGCATCTTTTTGTACAGCAGAGCATAACACGACATGACATGGCATAACTGCATTGCATAGCATAGTATAGCATAGCGAGGGGTGGTACATCACAATAACAAACGATATAGACATGTATATCACTCTAGTATTAGCTATATGAATAGTACAGCTTAAATATCTAAGCATTTGCTGTGCATTGGAAGATGTTGACTTGATATATGGCCTTCACTACGTGATGGACGTATCGTATTGTCCGTTGTATGTAGCTCCAAAATCGTCAGTGTTAGTTCACTCCTTTTCGTGACACAGATCTATAGTTGTAGATGTACTACGTGCACTCTCAGGCGTATCTTTCTATGATCTGAACGTCAAATAGTCCGCGGCCTGCGTATGTTAGTAAAAATGTTGCAATCTCAGTGGGGTGAAATATGAATGATTGATGACTTACCTTGTCAATATTGTAATCAAATTTCTCCAGTGCTACAAGACTTTCAGTCCTTGACCAGCCCATGGCAGTTAACCTCTTAAGAATGGGATCATCGTGTTCTGTTCCTGCACTTAGTGCACGACCGGGCTCGGGTCGTGCGGGTTTTGTGCTCGTTTGTGGACTGGATGTCGGTGGAAATGATGGAGGCGACAAATGAGTCGTCGGTACGTTGGCTGGTGTAGTGGTACTCTGGGCTTGTGGAGGCGGCCGAGAAGGTCCAAGGAAAGGCGAATCATCCTCTACGGGTTGGGCTATGGTGGTAGCAGCTGCGCCAGATCCAATTTCTGTGTTTTGCCGAGACGACTGATCGGGTATGTTACTTGTAATCGGTGCCGGTGTAAACTCGCTTCTTGTCTGAGGTACTGTCGTGGCCATTGACGAGGACGCTGGTTGTGAACTCAATGGTGCAAAAAGAGATTCCCAGTCGTGAGATGATGAGGGCGCATTTGCAGATGTCGGAGACGATGTGGACTGCAAGGTTCCGGTACGTGGTTGCGCGAAAGGACTCGAATTGAAGTCATCGAAGTTGGATTGATTGGAGAAGCCGTTTGTCGTCACTGGAGGGCCTGTCACAGCGCTATAGATTGATACATTCGGAGCCGTGGACTGCGTGTTTGTGGTTCTTGTCGAGGGGGCTGGCGAGGCAAAAGATGGGTCAAACTCATGTGATCGTTGTTGCTGCTGCTGAGGTTCAGGTATATGTTCGTCGTAATCACTATCCGAATCGTCCTCGACGGGTGCTTGACCCATGTTCATGAACGCCGAGTCAAAATCAAAGGGAGCTGATTTTGTTGGTGGTGGAGCAATCGCTTCGGCATGAGAGATACTCCCAGCATGTCCAATTTCTGGACCGTACATCGGAGGATTGCCAGAAGGATTTGGCCCTGGATGCGATGAACCACCAGCAGTTGGCAAGGGCGCCGAAGTTGGATCTTCTCGTTCTGGTAGTAAGTTCTTATATTCCCTAGGAAAATGGTTTGGGTTCTCATCCTGAACTGCTTCTCCATACCCCGGAGGCGATGTTTGCTGTTCAATCCCAGGCAGAGTACTGGATGTGGAACGACTTTCTAATGGGGGAGGAATCTGTAGACTGTTGCCAGCACCATATGCTGGCGGTGTTCTCTCCGGTTGCTTCCCAATTGCGACGGATTCCAATTTTGATTGAGCAGGCGCCGCAAAATTGTCGTCGAAACCTTTATGCTCCTCGTCGCTCCCGTCACTGCTGTTATCATCATCGTCATCGTTGTCTAGCTCTCGGATGTCTGGAAACTCCTGACCGACTGATCTTTGAGGAGCACTAGGTGGTTCGCTGGCCGTCCCCATACTAGCGAAAGCAGAATCAAAATCTGCCGCTTGCTGGGACGGGGTCTTTTTGTGCGAAGGACCACCGAAGAAGTTATCAAAGTCGTCGCCTTGGGTGGGAGTGTCTTCTTGCGACGGTGCTTCTCTGTGTTCAGCTGTGTTCACCGCGCCCGCTAAACCTGCACCAGCTGCAAGTGTCGCAGCACCTGCACCGAGTGACATCGCAGTAGGATTTACATTATTCGTGGCAGATGTTCTTTCTTCGCCAGGAAAAGCACCTGGTATCTCACTCGATAACTTGTCAGAGGTCTCGAACCTTGGAAGTGTTTGTCTTGAAACACCAGAAGTCTCGGCAGTTGGCAGTGTTTGCCGCACCGACTCCTGCTCTTCGTCAGCTGCAGACACAGAGAAGGGGTCCTCTGCGCGATGGCTAGACGGACTAGCAGTCGAAGTATCTGGTGTCAAAGCACGTGGGGTATGTGCTGGACTCAAACGGCTTGCAGGACCAGCAACCCTGACTGAGCTGTTGATGGAGTCCTCTCGTAGCAGTGGAACCCTAAAAGGTAGAGCTGATGACTGGATCTGGTTGGCAAGTTCTGGTGCTGGAGCTTCCGACACTCTTGGAGTGTCAGTGTCCTGCCGAACAGGAATCTCCCTAGGAGTTGCTTGTGGTGTTTCTGGCCCAATGTCGTTACTAAACGATGTAGCCGGCGCAGCAGTCGCAGTTCCGAATGCAGGTCCGAAAATACTGTCAAAAGCGTTGCTTCTATCGTGCGTCTCGTGCTGTGGTTCGGGACTAGCGATAGCACTTCCCATAGGCGGAGAAAATACTGCACCCGAGTCCGGGCGTCTAAAGAACGGGTTCGAGCTTATTGACGGTGTAGGGCTGGCGACGTTCGGGGGTGGGCTAAGCTCTCTTGGAGCAGCTGCTGGTATTGGAACTGCCTTTGCTTGTTCCAGTTCACGATGGGAGGCTTCCAGCTGTCGAGCTGTCTCTTCAGCCTCCCGTTGAGCATCATCGTGCTCTTTCTGTGCAGCAGCAATTTCAGCCTTTATCCGCTCTCGCTCCGCCTCATTGGTTGCTAGCTGTTTCCTATTGATAGCAACCAAGCCTTTATGCTGCCTAGAGTCACCCTTTAGTTTCTCGAGTTGTGGTTTGGTTTGTTCGTTTTCTGCATTGAGCTGGCGAATTTTCTCCTTCAAGGTAGCATTTTCTTGTTGATCTGCCGCAAGCGCCGCGCTCAACTGCTGATGTTGTGTTCGCAGGTCGGCATGACTGCCTTCAATCATGGCCATGTCTTGCTGTAATCTCTTAGTTTCCGCTTGTGATGCAGCCAATTGATCTTTTAGAGCCTTCACTTGCTGAACTTCCTGGTCATAAGCAGTCCGCAACTGTGTTAATCGCTCCTGGAAGGCCCGCTTCTGGTTAGCAGTTTGCGAAATTTCTTGCTCGGCCTGCCCTCTCTGCGTCTGCAGATCTCCCATCTGCCTCGACAAGTTTGTCACCTGGTTTGAGAGATTTCCGAGCTCTGCTGCATCATTATTAATTCTTGCTGGTGCCTCGTTTTCATTATCATCGAGAAGATTGGATTCCAATGCAGGCGCTGGGGCGGCTCTAGCTTGCCCAGTAGACTGGGGAACTAGTCCTTGACCAAAACTACTACTAGGTATAAATGGTTTAAACAAGGTTGAAGGAGGAGGTGATGCAGCAGGGGCTGGCGGCAATCTCGGGTTGGCAAATGGACCAGCATCAGTGCTGCCTGTCGTCTGCGCAATTTGTGGTTGTGCTGCAGGTGGCGCCGGTGGTGGCATTTCCGACACATCCAAACCAAACAGGTCATCAGCAGCAGATCTTGGTTTGGTCACAGGTGCTGCCTCGAAATGTGGAGCAGTGGTTTGTGGCGCAGAGACCTGTTGTTTCCTCATGCTAGGAGGCACAAGACCTGCAGGCAAGACTGGCGGAACTTGTCCATCTCGTGAGCCTCGATGCTGGCGGATGAGATACATTGCGACAGCAAATTCATCGCGATTGAGCATACCATCCGAATTGATGTCAGCCAAATCCCAAATCTGAGCTAACACTTCTTCGGCCAACCTGGCATTACCGAAGAACTGTACAGCTTGCTCGCCAGATATGAAGCCATTTCCTTGTGTGTCAATCGTTCCAAAGATAGAATCAAATCTTTGCTTGTCAGCTGCACTAATGAGCCAAGGCTCACCAGTTGACTGTGCTGAGAGAGGATTAGCCAGTTGTTGCCGAACAACAGGGCTTTGTGGTCGCATGGCCATTTGGCCTCCTGTAAACTGTTGTGGTATAGGTTGGCTGGCAGCCGAGCTCGGTCTGGGTGGACCACCGCTCAGCCGGGTTGGTGGTCTTCGAGCAGCAGCCTCGAGGAGTCCTGGCGGCAGAGTATTCGGCACGCCACGCATCGCGCCTGACTTATACGAAGCTAGCAGATGCATAGCAATCACGAATTCAGTAACATCCAAACTTCCTCTGCTGTGGGTGTCCGCCAGATTCCATATTCGACCGAGTACTTCAATCGGCAACCTCGCTCTTTCAAATATCTGTTTCGCTGTCAAGCCCGGAAGTGAGCCATTTTCAGCGCCCGACTTCTCGAACAAAGAAGAATATTCAGCAACTCTATCTGGGCTCAAGGCAGGAACGCGAATTGAAGGTGGGCCAGAGGTAGGACTCGAGGGTGTGCTGGAGTGTTGCACAGCTATCGGCTGGACAGCAGGTGGTTGCTGCTGGGCTAGGTGAGCAGTTCCGCCTTCGAATTTGGGTAGGGGAGCAGCTATCTGTTATTTAGCATAGACTTGAGCAATTTCCAACGTTGGATGCTTACGAGAGGGCGCAAGTTGTATAGAGGGGGGTCTGCCAGCTTGAGCATGGCCGATCAAGCGTAGAACAACGCCAAATCCGGCAGGAGTCAAGAAACCTCTATTCTCAGTGTCTGCGATTTGCCATATCTGACCAAGCACATCTGCTGGCAGCTTAGTCCGCTCGAAGAACTTGACAGCAACGTCGCCAGAAACGGCACCGAAGCCATCTGGATCGGCCTCCTTCAGTAGTTGTGTGTATACTCGTTTTTCTTCGGGTGTGAGGTTGAGGTTTGGATGACCTGTGGAAGCGGTGCCGATAGTCTCCATACCGTCCTCTGGAGCTGGCCTGTGTCGCGCTTGCAAGTGTTCCTTCTATTGTTGCAATGGCGGTGCATGCATCGGCGAGATACTGTACACGCGAAAACGGATGCAACCAAGATCAATTTGCTGATGGAAGGATGTAGCGTCGTCGTAGCTGCAAAGCACAATAGCTCGTGCTAGTTAATTAATGGTAGGGCAGGGGAACGAAATGCGCCATCAGAATTAGTGACGAAGTTAGACAAACCACTTCTTAGCCATGACATCGATGCAGGCTCCTGATGCCAAGAAACTTGAAGCCAATCCCAGTGAACACGGATGAATAAGATACATGTACCTACTACAGTACTACCGCAATTACAGAAGCTCATCTACTGTAGACCCATCTTCTATCTTCCCGACTGTTGTGCTGTGGAAACCATCGTTAGCATGGCAGCGGTGACCATCAACTCCAACACAAAAGAAAGGGACAGTAAGCAATGTTGGTTAAACTCTCCCGAACATGAAAACTTGAGAACAGTATGGAAAGCTCAACATTGATGCTCCTTGTCTTGGTAACCAGTTTGCATCAATGGAATTTCTCACCATGACCAGCAAGCACGGGCAGTGGCTGGTCTGTAGGTACCTAGGTACAGTACTGTCCCGCCTTGCACTTAGCACTCCTGTCGGGGCAGGTTTCCGTACTGTTCTACTTCCACCAAAGGTTCCAACACGTCAAAGCAGCTAGCTCAGCACGTCGACCCAAAGTGGTTTAGTTTGCTTCAACATGTGAAATTCGTCGACAATTGGCTGCTACGACGCGTCTCTCCTTCACTCCTCACCACTACTACCAGCCTGTCTGAAACAAAGTGCCACATCATCCAAAGGTTAAGCTTGCCTGCTGTTTCAAAACGTCGATGTGTTCAACAAAGAGAGCATCAAAGACTCTGCTCATAATCGATAGCCCTTGAGCGCTTATTTGATCGGCCTCATAACTGATCGATGTCATGTTTCAAACCTTCATTGCCCCAAGACAAATAACGCTGCTGATTGACCACAGGAGAGAGTCTGTGGTAGCTATGCTGACGAAAATAAGTTTCTTGCTTTCAAGATGTGCAACAAGATGAAATACTGAACTATCATGAAAGACGATCACTTCATCCACTCTTTGTTTTATTTCAAACGCAGACTGGCAAAGCAGAATTACTTGTCCTCCCTCCAGAAGATTCAGTAAACTTGTTTCTTAAGTCGTTCTCGTCCCCTGTTTCTCCAGCTGTCTGCTATTAATACCTATAATTGCTACAGGTTACTTTTCGCTGTGCTAGAGACCATAACGTTTTCCTCCATTACCTCGACATCAAGCACATCCCTACACAGCCAATACCAACGACGCGACAGCAAAATATTTGAACATCCACCACAGCTATCTACTTAGTACACCACCCAACTTCCTCACAGCACCAGAAAAACAACACTATGTACCACGACCTCATCCTCTATCTCCGCGTAGCCCAAGCGCTATCCGCACTAATAGCCCTTGGCCTCAACGCATCATGTCCGTTCTCCCTCCCTTCCAACTGTCCGCTCTCCACTAACCTCCAACCACAGTAATATCCTTCTTCTCAACACACACCTCCCTCCCCCCAACCCCACACTCTTTCATCTTCCTAGTCTTCACCTCCACATTCACCCTCCTCCTCGCCCTTCCCTACACAGTCTTCGCACCAACGCACTTCCGCCAAATCGTCACGCCTCACTCCTCTCTCGCCATCGAGTTCACAACAAACATCTTCTGGTTCGCATCTTTCATCTCTGGCGCCGTCTGGCTGAATCATCTCCCTATCTGCGTCGGCACAGTCTGCCATGCTGCGCGCGCTGGTATCGTTTTCGCCGCGTTGTCTTGGGTGCTGTGGTGCATTACGCTGTCGTTTCCGGTGCGGCTGGTATTGAAGGGTATGAGGGGTGATTCGGAGGGGATGGAGGAGAGGGATGCAGGTGTTGGAAGAGGGTATAGGGGCATGACGACGGCTGAGAGGGTGAAGGGGTGGAGATTGAGGAGGGAGGCTACTACGGCTGATCACAATGACATGATGCAACGTCGGGATGACGGGGGTGGGTTCATGGCGAAAGTGATGCAGAGCTTGCGTGTTGTGAAGGTTCGAGCGGGCAATGTGGCGGGTGGATTGAGGGAGAAGGGCCAGCACCAAAAGCATGATGCCGCGAATGTGGTCTGATCTTCGTTGTTGAACTTCGCATCAGTACTGGAAGCGGTGCAGGTTCATCGTCGTGCTGGACTGTGATTGCCTTGACAAGAATGTGTGTGCGCTACGACGTTGTGTACGTTGCTTGTATAACACCCTGATCTAGAGAAACCATGACTTACGAATTTGACAATCAATGTATTTACTACGTACGTCCCTATTCACTACTCTACTCTGCTCTAGGATATACAACCCAAACTACCCCAGTTCAGGCAATACTACCCAGCTTCCAGATTATCCCTATCAAGATCCCCGTGGTCGCAATCAAAACTAGAGAAACGGTAGCAACTACCCACAATATTCTCTTTCTCTTCGTGCTTCGCACTTCCTTCTCACTCAATTCGGCTTGCTCAACGCCTGTTTCGACCACCGCCTCACCACCGTGGCCCGGCGCGCTAACGTTCGGGACTAGAGGCGTGATAACGAATAGTCTTGGTTCGGCATCTTCAGGCCTAGATTGTGTAGCAGAAGCTGTATGTCCATTGCCATGTCTCTGGTATTCGGTGGCCGTTCTCGGGACCGGCCCCGCGATGCAGCGGGTATGTGAATATGGCAGGGCGAAGAAAGGATCGTCATTTGTTTGTGCGGGTTCGTCCTGGTCGTGGCGGAGATGGAGTGGAAGACAGCGTCTCTCTGCTTTGGGGGGGATTGCAGGCGGCTCGATGGGTGGCGCGTCTGGTGACGGTGCGGGTAAGGATGTGAGGTTTTCGTCTGGCTGGAATATTGCATGAGCGTGGATCTGAGGGGTTTGAAATTGGTCGAGATTGAGTGTGAAAGATGGTACTGCACCGGACCTTTGGTCGAGAGTAGAGGGCACTGTGTTACCTAACCTGGACAGTTTGCTTGTTGGCGAATGTGGTGCGCCTGAGGGTGACTGTGGCTGCGATAGGATAACTGGTTCTTTGGAAGATCCAAGTCGTGAAAACTTTTGCTTCCGTTGCAGTGTAGACGTTTCTTGTTCAGCTAAGGTCCGTTCGGGAGGAGTTTTTGGTATGAACAGAGCTGATTGGGCTATTGGTTTCTTGCTTTCTTTCCGAGGACGCCTTGAGTTTTGATTCTTTACTGGTAAGGCCTCCGGAGATGACCATGAGGGAAGGAGGTTATTACTTCTGCGTTCCCTCGGCGATGGATGGGGCTCACGGCTCTGATGGGTGGACGCTCTAGGTTGAAGGCGCAGCGGCAAAGCGGCCAGAACATCGTCCGTAAAGGTTGAGGCTGGTTTGGATGTGGGTGTGAACAGTTGCAGAGTGGATGGAAGTCGCAAAGGCGTCCTTGGGTTGGACTGTTTCGCCCTTCCAACGGGAAGACTCCGGGTTTTAAGAGACGGCTCCTTGACTTGTGCCACTGCTTCTGCAGCTCTTTGACGTCTAGCGATCTCTGGAGATGTGATAATTCGAGGCCTAAGATCTGGCAGAGATGTTTGTGGTCGCGGCGGCCGTTTTGGTCGAGGACTTGAATCTGAAGGAGACGAAATATTGGGAGCTGTAAGCGCTGAGGTTGATGGTAGTGGAGGCAATGGCGATGTTGGTGGTGGTGAGAGGGGTGGTGACAGAGGCCTCTCCGCTGGTCGACATGAATATGCTGTCCTGGTTTCTACAACCTGGCGAGGCGGTGGACTTGAACAGTTGACACGTGACGCTTCTTGCATTCTTGCAGATGGTGAGTGCAAGTATATCTTCGAGGTCATGCCCTAAATTGATCAATATGCGCATAGCAGCGACTATTTGGTGGAAGAGAAACAACGACTCTTAGCAAGAGACGAGAAAGTGCTTTCGGATTAGACATTGATGTTGTTGTAGTTATGGAAACGGACAGCAACAATAGCGGCATCGTACATGTAGATGGTAAGTTGCGGGTAGTACAACATAGACTTGTCAGACGTTGGACGGGAGCGTGCATTGGGTATAGGTGTGAAGGGTGTCTTGGAATGGTCTGAGGGCATGTGTACTGGGACTTTGGTTGACCACTTGATCGGCTCACGCCCCGGTGTGGAACGAAGCCATCATCTCATTGTACAGTATACCTGACAGTAGTGTGGATTTCGCATTCGAGGTTCAGAAGGAGTGAACGAGGCAGACGTTGTCCGCCAAGCGAGGCCAGAGTGTATCAAGCTCTCAGCGCTGTCTACCTTGGCTGCATGCATTCAGAGATCTGTACAGCATCGCTTACACAGCGAGGGCATGATAATGCAGATTCTGGGGATTAATTCCTCTGCGGGCGTCCCTTGCATATTTGAAAGCAGTGGTAACACCAGAAGCGACAGCACTATAGCTGAATACGTACGACCCCCGGCGGCTGTAGTGACAATGAGAGCAGAAAGAGGGAAGGACAATTCGAATTCCATGACAAGGATGTTGGAAAAAGCTGATAATGATGCTGGCTACTTGATGATCAGCTAAAGTAGTTTGTTGCACTTCTCACGATATTTCAGAAGCTATCTGGGTTGATTGAGACAGTGTGTAATCTCATGGTACTTTGCTTCGTGAAGGCTGGAGTGCCTCAAGTGTCCTTTGCAAACCCAGCCATGCTCAATGAGACTGGTAGCAAGTGCGTTGTACTGTATATGGACAAACGCGCACAGCGGCGATGCTGGATCCGCAATGCGGCTCGCTGACAGGAGGTGAGTTCGCCATTGAAATAGCCTGAAGATAAAAATTCATTCTTGACTGCTGATTCGCCGAGCTCGGCGTGTCGGATGTTTACTTCGGATTCTTCTCGATCAGCCCACAACTTGAACAATACCCTCTTAGCATTGCGGATGAGAAGGCGGATGCAAATAAATAAGAACCTTTTTAATCAGCAGACTCACAAGCCGGAATTGGAACCGCCGACCGTGGAGATATGTTTGTCAATATCTCGTGATCCATTGGCTTTCCTTGCCGAAGCACGATCCGATGCCCGGACCTGAAGCTCTTCTCCACGGATCGCTATACAAATGCTGCTCATGGCGGGGTACGAACCTATACCGCAAATCCTGGCCGGCGATTGTACATACTCCTATATATCCAAATTCATTTAGCTGAGAGTTGCCAACTCTTCAACCGTCCGTCTCAAAGCCTCTTTTCCTTCAACCACCACCGAGTTCAGTGACACAAGGACATAGACTAATATCCAGACCGGAAACGACAACAACCACTTTCAATATGGCTACCAACGGTGGGAAGGCGCAACATCGCTTCGATCCCAACTTTACCCAGAATGTCATCAATGCAACAGGCCCCAAGACCTCGCCCAGAATGAGAGAGGTCATGACTTGCTTGATTCAACATCTCCACGACTTTGCTCGAGAGATCGAGCTTACTGTTGACGAATGGACTGAAGGTGTCGCTCTCATCAACTGGGCAGGTCAGATGAGCACTGACCGAAGAAACGAAGGACAGCTGGTCACAGATGTTGTTGGTCTTGAGTCGTATGTCTTCCTATCCTATGGTGAAATCGCGAGCTGACCAAGTCGCATCAGACTGGTCGATGAGATCACTTACAAGAAAGCGGCCGAGGCTTCTGACTACGCAACTCAGAGTGCTATTCTCGGGCCCTTTTTCAGACATGATCACCCAACACGAGAGAAGGGATCAACTATCACCTTCGACACACCGTCAGATGCGCAAGTAGTGTACATGCATGGCGTCGTCACTGATGCGAGGACCAAGAAGCCAGTGGCAGGTGCCACTATTGATGTCTGGCAAGCCTCAACAAATGGTACGCAGATAATCTTGTAGATGGTGGTTTTGTACTAACCACGAGAAGGCTTGTACGAGCAACAGGATGAAAAGCAGGTAGACCACAATCTACGAGGCAAATTTATCACCGACGACAAGGGAGAGTATGCCTGGTACTGCATTCGACCAACTCCGTATCCAATTCCATTCGACGGACCAGCGGGCAAAATACTCCAACTCTTGGATCGTCACCCATACCGTCCAGCACATATTCATTTGATTGTAAGACTCTGTCACAGCAAGTGCTACTGAGAGCTAATGAGTTTGTAGGTCATGCTTGATGGCTACAAACCGATCACAACGCAGATTTTTGACAAAGAGAGCAAGTACTTGGATGACGACTCGGTGTTTGCAGTGAAGGATTCCTTGATCGTGGAATTTACAGAACGAAAAGGAGACCCTCAAGCCAGTCACGAGCTCAAGTACGATATTGCTCTAGCACCAAACGACAGCACTGGCGAGGGCACGCTCTTGGCCGGTAGCGGAGCCTTGGCCTAGCTTTTGTCTTGATGGACTATCTACAAAGGTTGTATGATTACTGTAGCTTGACCACCCTTTTGGACGTTTATAGCCAACAAAGCAGCTAAGATTTTGCATTACAGTGATCTGTATGGTGCTATAACCCCAGAGTTCAGGAGCATGACCATGGTTTCTAGGTAGCTATGAATTATTCAGAAATTTTATACATTGCGGCACAAAGTTGTTCTAACCCCGTCTAATATCACTCTGCTGTGTCCGACAGCGTCTCTTCAGAGACCACTGTCGTACGGGTTGCACTCCATCCAACGCTCACAAGTAAAATGGCAGTACGTACAGTATGTACCACTACCCTATAGATTCACAGGATAGTAGGTGTTCTGGGGAAGTCGTTGAACTAGCGGGGATCGGTCACGTGCAGTTTCACTGCTCCCCGATCCGAACACACCTTCTTCCGCCACACTCCCGGATATTAACCTCAATTCTATTATCCGCAGCAGTAAACGCCACATTGTATTGAGATCAAAGTACACTCCCATGTCCGAGTCGGATGTGTTCCGATTGATTGTATATCATGCAAAGCTAGCATGCCGCGGCCAAGAGTTAAGGATGAGGACCGGAAAAGGGTAGCAAAGTGGGTTTAAGTGTAGTGATTACACAGCACGCTGTGCGATACCAATTTAGCATTGAGGCTAATCTGCTTGCTTTCTCAGGGCGTGCGACATTTGCAAACGAAGGAAGGAGAAGTGCGATGGCAGCCACCCATGTCTGCTATGTCGACGTCGCAATCGAGAGGCACAATGCTCTTACACCCTGCCTCGACAGAGACGAGGAACTCAGCTTTCTCAAACCGGCACGTCAGACCGTTCACCTTCACTGCAGCTGGGAGAGGCTTTAGCTACGTCAAACGATGCAGAGATCGCCATCGAGTCTCTGCTCACTCTATCTGGAAGTAGGAGTGTCCCAAAGACCCCAGCAACCGAGTCCGCGCATGCATCTTCCATGACCCATGCTCCAGTTCCGAAGCTAGCTCGACTACTCCGCGACGGCCATGGCAAGTTCATTTTCGTCGGCGATAGCAGTAACTTGGCCTTCCTACAGAACATTCGCAGACTGGCACGCAGAGCTATAGGAGAATGCAGTCTCACCTCTGATCCTATGCGCCATGGGATGATCGAGGCTATTCCAACCGCCAACGAAAGCTCTACTCCACGTGCGAGAAGCATGTCAAACATGAAGCCCTCCAAGGCCGAAGCTGAGGAGCTAGTCACTAATTATACTATGGCCGCCAGTGGTGTGGTAGATTTATTTGACAAGGCTGACATTATGCAGCATCTCGGATCGTGGACTGAGGGGAACGCTGTCAGTAGCAATTCTACAGACTCAATCTTCTATCTCGTGCTCGCTATTGGTGCGCGGAATCGCGGCTCGGAAGACGATGATCTCGCAGAGCTGTATTTTGCGAAAGGACGCGATCTGGCTGTGTCGAGCGTCATGGATGATCCAAGCGTTTTGACCGTTCAATCATATGTCTTGATAGCATTCTATCTTCTCACCGCCTGTCGGCGAAATGGTGCATTCATGTTACTGGGAATAGCTATTCGAGCTGCATACGCTCTGGGCTTGCACCGAAGTGACATATCTGTTCTATTTGAGAGCAGGGAGCGTCGAACAAGAGAGCGTGTGTGGAAAAGCCTCAGAGTGCTCGACCTATTTATGAGCGCCTCACTTGGACGACCGCCTGCCACATCAGAAGTTGATGGTGGTAATGTTGCTTGGGAGAGTAAAGCACATGTCTACGAAGACATCCGCATGGGGACACTACATTCATCGGCTATGCTCCGGATCTGCTTCATATTCGAGAGAACTCTAAACGAAGTTTACTGTCGGCGAGAAGTGGACGTCCAGCTTGTCAACAGTATTTCCGCACAGTATCGAGACTGGAACATGGCCCTTGACGCCGGCCTGGACGTGGATGGTCTCGTAGAGGGTGTCAGTGAATCTGCATCAAACATCGGTTTGCAACAGATGATCGGAGTAGCACACCTCAAAGGTGCATACTATTGGTCGATTATTCTCCTGACACGCCCTTTTCTTGTCTTTGACGTATCGTCGAGGTATGACAAGGAGGACAAATCCATGTCCGCGTCAATCAAGGCGAATGCTGACACTACCACCCTCAGCGAAGCCTGCGTCGATGCGGCATTGCGGAGTATCGAGGTGGCATCCGACATTGTGCATACACCTGGTTGTCCAACGCGCCCGTTTCTGATCCTCAACTCCCTTTTTGTCTCAGCCTTGGTCGTGGGTTTAGCCATGTTCGGTGACTATGACAAGTCGTTTCCTCTGCTGAGCAGCCTCGAGCAGGCCAAGGTCGTGCTTGGCCAACTTGCGAAACACGACCCGTCAGGCCGACGTTTCTTCGCCATCACAACCTATCTCCAACAAGCAGCTCTCGAACATATCCGACGCAGGGACGAAAAGCAACTTCAAAGGAGACGTCAGGGTATTCATAGCATATTTGGCGATCTATTAAACGGAGAGCCTACCAGCATATCACCCGACTCAGGTCAAGCACGATCTGGCACCACGACTATCGAAGCAACCCCTCTCACGTCATCAAATAGTATACAGGATATGCCTTGGATGCAGAGGATTGACGAAGCAGCTTCGAAGAAGGGTCCAACGCTGACGACTTCTGGTGTGCTCGCGTCATCTGCCCGAGATGGAGCCTCATCCAACAACGACAACACCTCAGCAGATGTTGACGAACCATT
>JAKLMK010000082.1:0-126773 GCA_022813445.1 Neophaeococcomyces aloes | reverse complement strand
TCTCCAGATTGTCACGTGCTCACCCTCGGCTCACTTTCCAGATATTGTAGGTGCTGGGTCGAATAACGGTCGTGACAAAATACCTCTTTTAACTATAGAAGTCCTATCTTATTTAACGTAAAGGTATTCGAAGAGGAGGTATATAGCTAATCTAGAAGGTCTATAGGTATAAACTACTATTGTTATACGTACTTTCCCTTAAAGATTAATAGTAGTTTAATCGTATAACCAGTTGTAGAAATATACTTAATTAAAGTCGCCTACTCTCTATCATCTAGTCTAGTAACTAATATATAATTAGAAGTAGACGATCTAACAACTCTCTAATTACTATAGTCCTCTAACGCGGTACCAGTCTTATCTATATTAAAGATATAATCTTTCCGTATTAGCTTACCTGTTAATATCTTCAATAGCGACTCGTACCAACCGCGAACCGCTTCCTCCGTTACCTCACGAGATCGCTTATATCCTATCTTCCTCCCCAGCTTCGATTTAACCTCAGGATGCCTCTTCAAAAAGCGCTGTATGTACGCCTTTCCGACGGTACTTGGACCATTTAAAACAGTAGAGATAAGACCAGCCGTCGCGCGTAGCTACGCGAAGTTTAGAGCTTGTCCATACATATCAAGGTCCAAAATCCATTGTATAAGCAGTTCCTCCTGTTCTACAGACAACAATTACTGACTTCTACGCGCTTCCGCGCGAGTTTTCGATCCGTAGGCACGATCGCGTACGGTACTCTCTGGTACACCAAAGGCACGGGCAGCAGCTCTCAAAGAAGTATAATCACCAGCCAAAAAGGCGGCCAAGGCATCGTCGACAGCAGGCTTCGACGACATCGCAATCTTACGGTATACCAAACACCAGGAATTGCTATACAAGATTCAAGATCATGGAGTTCTACAATTTACAAGTGGATCCAGACTGCGCGGTTACACCACTGCGCGGTTACACCATCGGCCGGCTTAGCTTCTAGTGTAATTTGTGATAAGGCATTCAGGCAGCTCCACCTATAGTGAATATTCTCCAGGTTTTGAATTGTTGTCACTTTCGCCGATCGATCTACCTGCATCTGCGTTGTAACATGAATCTACTCCGTGCTCGCCTACACGGGCATACGAGTCCAGAACGGTGGGTGTCTGTTCGCGTTTTTGTTGTAACAATCTGTACGAACCGGTGTACCATCAACACAAACCACGAGGTGATAACTCGAAGACTTTCAGCTGAGGGAAACGGAGTGTGTGGTAGGTGAGAGAGTTCAAGACTATGAGACAAGTTGCACACATCGCATAGGTTTTTCAGCTCTGTAGTGCTCACCGCACGGACACATCCAATATCGTACCATCACCTGGTGTTTCTAACCTAGCAAACAAGCACATCTTCACAGCTGGTACTGGCATAGGAAGTCCAAGTTTCACCCGCTTCCTCCACAAGCTCTGGCCAACATCTTCTAGCTCTTATCGTCCAGAACGACCAATATTGGACGGAACTCGAAGGACAACAAATTGGGCCAGGAAGATCACACGCTGTCCTTCCGTATTAACGGTGACTGTGGTGGTTGTGTGCAGTCCCTGGATCATCTGGATTGCACGTGGCTGCGAGTGATGTGGTTGTGATTGTCGAAGATGGGAGTGGCAACATCACCGTTCATAGCGTGAATATCTTCGGTTCGATTGGAAGCGAAGCCTGTTGAGGTTTGAAGTAGAGTGTTTGTAGTTTGTTCTTGACTTTCTGCCACCCATCACTGCCGTTTTCTTGGCCTGGGACTTGGTTTATGGCAATGCAAGGGGAAGCGGACGAGGGTGGAGTCGGATAATCTTACCCCGGAGTTTTGGTTGCTTCCCATCACTTTCTCCATAACTCAACCAGATATCGTCCTCGTGACCATCCCTTATATCACGCATTATTGTTGACTCATCGCGTGTACATTTATCCATCATCAAGTTTGTTTCTGTTGTGTATTAGCGTATTGATCACTCTACCAGATTCAACGAAATCAATTCACTGCTGAAATGGTGGATATGGGAATGGATCTACAAGTCGAACATCTGGAACAACTGCCATCAACTCTACTCGATCTCCTTAGCAACCCCATTATAGCCGATGCTTCACTACAATACCTACCCCTTTCGTCCATTGTCCGGCTTGCTAGAACATCACGCGCGTATTATAACTGGGTTCTGCGCACGCCCAAAGTCTTCCGGTATCTAGATTTATCAAGGTCACGTGGCGCATATGCTCCGCTGCAGCCTCGCATCGACAATGGAGGACATTCATGGCGTGCCGAGCGTATGGACGAAAACCTGACAGAGGACGAGTTCCACGCTGGTCCGTTACGTAGTGTATTGAACAGACTCGATCGACTACAGATCCTTTCGGATGTGCACGTCCTTGTCCTTGATAAGATGGCCTCAGTGACGCATGATCTACTGCACGAGATAGTCACCAACGACAGATACAATGTTCGCCTGTTGAGTATACGCCAATGTCCAAATGTCAATCAATCTCGATTGCAGCAACTCTTGAAACATATTTGCAGACCAACGCGGCCGGAAGGTACCCCTCGACTACGGGGTTTATACTACTTCACTGATCCAACTAATGACTATGGTGGTCCTGGTGCTATATTTCCATCAGGTGTCACATCAATCGACGGAGCCGCCCTCGGACTGCTGCCGACTTCCAAATCTCGTCCTCGGGATAATGAATCTCAATGGTACTCACCTTCCGGCCGTGTTATCCAGCACGGCGCATCCGTTCGCACTTCCTGGGAGGAGACCTTACAAGTCTGCGACGGAATAATTTCTTTCGATGCTGTCCTGTGCAAAGCGATGTATCAGTCTGTTGCATCCGGTCTTCACGAAGCATCGATAGATATCATGAATGCAAAACCTGGTATATCGACCATCGCTACAGTCGCCCTTGGCCCCGAGGGCTGTTCAGGATGCGGCAGAGCTCCAGAAGGTACACCAGTCTGGGGTGAGAGCGATATCACCGAGTTCCCTCTCTTATCCCCACCTCCATTCTCAGGCAAGCTCATCGACGCAGTACGACCACCTCAGCACCGCACCTCATCAGCCAAGCATATACCACCTCAACGTCTAGTAGTATCATGCACATGGTGTCTTATCAACCGCCACTGCGACAGCTGCCACAGATGGTGGTGCACCGCCTGCTACAACCCCAAACGATCACAAAAATTAAAAGACCTCGAAGCATTGACTGCAAATACGAATCTCAGCTATTTACCCTCAGCATCAGAGCTGAAACCCAGTGACGGAAAGGGCGATAGTGTCAAGGTATTTAATGGTCTCTGTGTTGAAAACTGCCTGGTTGGCGAGATGATGGCCGGAGCGGGAAGCAATGGAATGTGGGCTTAGAAAATGCCGACACCAAAAAACAGCAGAACATACATCAACTACATCCTTACCGTTGCAGTTGGCGTTGGATTTACTGAAAAGTGTGGCACCCGGATCCATTTCTCTTCCCTCTTCTTCCATCACTCTTGTCACCATCAACACCCTACCATCTACCAATTGTGTAAAAGTGCTAACACTACCGTTCTACACAGGACCACAACCAACAACAATATCACCAATACCACCCCCTCCCAGCAGGCAAAGCAGCAGTGACCCGCTCCTGCTGGGACTGCGGCCGCGTCTGCTCGCTCTGCGCCTCCCTATCCGAACGAACATGCAAACGCTGCAAAGACTCGTATTGCGTCTGGCATCGGACGGGCTGCGACGAAATGACGTGTGATTGGTGCAATTTTCGTGGTGGTCGGCGGACGAGGGAGCTGTACTAACTAGGTACTTAGTCTAATTGTTCGACAGATTGTTAACTGGGCTTCCAATCCGCTACACTCGTCCAAGGCCGGGCAAAGTTGAAGAATTTCGCGAATGAATTACAGAATCTCGGCGCCGTACCAACGAAGACTGAACAGGAACAGATATCTTATCCAATCTTCCCAAGCGGCTCCAATCATCAGCAGAACCCTCACTCCAAGAATGTGTAAACACAGCATACCAAGCAAGCGACAGACTCACAACAGGATACAGCATGAGAAAAACTCAGAATTGTGAAAACGTGTTGATATGATGTACTATTACTCAGCTCACTACTTAGATAGCGAGCACCATCTCACCATGTCTTAGATACTACTCATAATAATTAGAATAAGCATTTACTCAGCTCAACCATTCTTACGCGTCCCGTAAAAAAACACGACGTCGATGATAACAATACTTGATGTCTTACTCCATATCGTACAAAATGTAGTAACAACCTAAGTAATGTCCAGCAGTATGAATGAATGAATGATAAGACATGAACGTAGAAGTCAGTGAATTCGAGACCAAGTAAGAAAAGAGAACAGGAGAGGGGGGGGGGACGATAGAGGTATCGAATGTGCGTTGAATCTCACGTTTGGTCTATCTGGGCCGACTAGGGTACATAGGATTGATAGATCGTGTTGGCTGTTGGTTGTTCCTGGGTGGTCCACGCTTTGGTCACTCACAGTATTTGTGGAATATTTGGTTTGAGGTACGAGTATGGACACGCTAGTTTGAGATCTGGATGAGGATGAGGATAAGGATGAGAACTCGTGTCGGTATGGTACGTATTGCAGTTACACGGATAGTCCGGGAGATCTGGAGCGAAATTGTCGAAGAAGTAGAGTTCATGTGCCGTAGATCTGAAGCGGGTCTTCTATTGCTAGGCTGAGATGTCGGAATACCGGATGGGGCGGGCCGTGGTACCTTTGGATCAAATTAAGTTTTTGCTCGCGACTATTACCGTTCCTTTGTTTCTTTTTGGACGGATGAGGACTGTTTGATCTAATATAGGGATGAGTATCTCTCATTCCTTCTCTCGACATAGTCAATGGGTGAGGTCCCTCGTCGCGTAAAGGCTTGTCAGAAGGTTCTGATCACTGAGTATGCTCTTTCTCGGTCCATGTACCATGTCGAAGAAACTTACATTAGATTCATGCGGGTGCCTTTGGCAAGTTCGATCACAAAATCATGGTAGAGTCGTATTCATTCAGATGATGTTCATGAACGGAGTGTTTCGTAAGTGGCTTACGTCGCTCTGGCTCGATCCGATGTGTCAGACCAAGTGAGTGACGGGGAAGCAGCGTCCGCAACGTTGTGGATGAATATGGAGCTACGTGATAGGTGTGACTAAGGTGATGATTGGAGGATAGATGTACTGTATGCTCGCGATCAGGTTGTGTGACTGTTTCAGACGTTCGTTCCGAGTTACACTGTTTATGTTACATGGCGATTTCATGCTTCCGTTTTCGATGGCGTAGCTGGTGTTTGCAGGATGTGCTGCCGACGATAAATTAGTTCGCATCAGGTCGATCATCACATGCATGGATAGATTCCCCGTTAGAGTCTTTTCCCCTCGAGGCTGCATGGGAAAGTCGTTTTCGTGTAAAGGAAGCGTAACTTTCGGCGCTAACATGCTTGATTTGGGAGGAAACAGGCTTTCGAACACGAAGAGGAATTATCACAAATCTCGTGCGGCTCGAATATAATTTAGTGTACGAGTCATTAGTGATTTTCGGATAAATTGTTTAGCGTCTGGAGAATACGACAACTTTCTTCCACGTCAGTAGTGGGGTTCGAGGTTGTCCTTTGTTCTCATCTTTGATGTGGGTTCTGCGGATTCCGTCGGAGGTGGTGCTACTGTACCTACTAGGGCTGAGAGGTCCACATAACTTTGACTCTGCGCTTCGATGTTTGGTTGTTGATAATATTTCTCCCTCAACAAAAGTACTCTCGCATCCTTCGTTGAAAATGACAGGGTAGGGTATCGGCGGAATACAACCGATGCCGCGCTGAAGGTGTCGAGCAGTTACCCTTCGGCTCGAATGTTACTTTCGGTAGTTCGACTAATGATGCAGCAACACTCTTGATTTTGCTGGTGTTGTAACAACTGCAGCTAAGAAGTGGAAGGTGGTGGGTCGCTCTTGACAGTTCAATCCTCGAACAAAACGTGCCAGGAAACCGCCGCTCGGTCGCTCTTGACGTGTGACGCTTGACGCAAGGCTATCCAGGTACCCCTCGCAACCTGCAGCAGCGTCTTCACAATTTCGGATGCCGTTGCATGACTCGAAGTATCTTGATCAGGGTGTTGTGGGCATGCCTACAGCTACTGTGGATTCATCTTACAGTTCAAGGACAGTGTTTGAGTGGTCTGATCAAACTCAATCGGATGAATGCAATCTATAGTGTATACTTCGTATTACATCTGTCACCCGACTCTGAGATGTGCAGTGACCATGACTCGCAACTGTGCAAGACCTGATCGCGTCATCCACAAAAGTCCATCGAGTGTCGCAATAGGCTTAGGGGGAAACCATCGAAGTGGCCCCACGCGTTCCTTAGTGAAGACAATGCTGGATTGGCTGCTTTGAGCAGAAAGCGAAGCACCCTCTGCAAAGGTAAGCTGCTCTCCGCTGTTTGCACCAATCAGTCGGTTGTTATTTCAATGAGGTGATCAATATAATGGACTGGTGATTGGAATGGTTCTCTGTGCCGAGTACCGTCTCAAACGGAAGAACAATGCAGGGGGTGCTGCTTACTTAGGATCTTGTTCAACATCGGGCTTTCAGCGACAGAGCTGCAGTCGTGCACATGGAGATGTGGCTCCTGCTTCATGCCTCTATCTCCACTAGCACACCAAGCAGACCGCGGAAGCTGACATGTTGTTATCGATGTACGGTGCTCAATCAAATAAGCTGGAGACAAGTATGCTAGTGATCTGCATAGCTAACTAGTTGCACGATAAAGAGGTACAAAGAACCAGATCTAAAAAGGAACAAGCTGTCATGATCTGCTGATGGCTTGCTCCTCTCGCACATCCTGCCAAGGTCGAGCTTGACTGCAAGAGCCTTGACCAGGAACAAGGACCAAAGCAGTACGCCATGTCAAAACGCCAACCACCAGCTAGGCAAAGTACCATGATTGCCTGCGCTAGTTCCGTTTTTGTGAATGCACCTAAACCATGTCGCATAAAGGGTATCATCAACTTGTTATGCAATGCGGTCGCCATTCCTGTTCATCTCTATGCACGTTGTCTTGAACGCCATGCTCGGTTTTATCATTCGTGCTGCAAATGCTTCATCGCGTCATAACTCATGTGTCATCCTGTGTTGAAAACATATCTCTATCTAAGAACTCGTGATGTGTCTGTGCTCATGCCTCAGGAGGATGCGCAAAGAGCTTGTGAAAGCGACGTTGCCGAAAAGTCAAAAGAGGGGTTGTGGTAAGCATGGTCTGCTGATGATTGGTAGAACGAGCTCGGATAGTCGGGTCCATCACCTTCACAGGACCGCATCTTCGACTGTCGGTATTCCATGTGGTCGCCATTCGTCTTGCTCGTTATTGGGCTTAGCACTATGCGATCAAAGTTGCTCTCCGGAACCATCGTCCGGCCCATGATCGCCGATAAATGGTAGTTTTCGCCTTTGGCAGGCGAAGACGCCAGTGTAGATGATGATTCGGGACTGACCGAAGATATGTCCGGTTCATCCATACGTTGAGAGAAGGACGTGCCATATTGGTGCCCCTGTCGGTGGTGGCTGGGCGCCCAGCTCATGCCGGTTGCATGGTTGCTGCCGAGAGACGGCATTGAAAATGCAGAAGGTCCACCTTCAACGCTGTGGCCTGAGCTGCCATCAGGATCCATACTGGTTTGACTGTCGCGTCGATTGTCCTTGTAGTGGCCGGGCGACCTTCCTCTGACGACCATCGGATGAGATTGCCTCGTCGCGACGACCAGCCATTCATCCTGGCCACCGGGACGACCGACATTGACCTCAAGCTTAACCACTACATGGAAGTATTGCTGCTGTGCCCGTCTCTTGCCGTTGTTTGCTGTAGCTTTCTGGAATTGAATCCTCTCAAACGTGTATTGGTTCGGTGGAGACTGCGAACCTGCATGTCCGAAAGAGTCAAGCGTGCCGGGAAGACATGATCCAATGTGGCTTCCGTTTGGAAAGAGACCGTTGTGTGAGAGGCTGCTGCTATTGACAAGGGCTTGCCCTGGCGCTGGCACTACCAGATGTCGAGTGGGAACACTCTCAGTAGCTTTATCACGTTTCGGGGTATGCTGCACCAGGCCTCGTGGCTCGCTTTCGTTGTTGTTTCCTGCTGCAGTCTTCGCCGCAATAGATATCGCCCATTGGGTGATCAGTTCAGCGTGGCTGCTGTTGTTCCTCTGTAGATAACACTGGGTGTCCAGACTGTGAATTTTGAATGTGAAGGCGGAGGATACGTTGAAGTAGTTTCGTCGGTAGCATGTCCATTTGTCATCGACCTGAAAAAAACCTTTTGGAATGCTGGCGATAAGATCAGGCTTGAGGCTTTGACCTCTCGAATTCACAAGCTGGTGGTTGACGATCGTGTCGTCAAACGGAGGGCCTTCCGGCCGACTTGGTTGATGTTGTGGCATTGGTGGGAAAGACGATGGTTGAAATCCCGGTGGTATTGGAATGGTTCGGTTGAATGTTCGACTGAGAGGGTCGGTAAAGAAAGACGCTGGCCTATAGAAAGGAGGATCCATTGGAGTTCCTCGAGGCAGAGGGAAGTGAGGGTGGAAGGTAGCCGGAGGAGACAGGGTGGGCCTGTCATACCGAGAGGAGGGTTAGGTGTGATCATCACAATTGTCAGAAGATGGTGGCTACTCACATCTGCGGTGCACGAACTTGACGCATGTCCGCCATCGTACCATGAAAGTTCGAAGGGAGGAAGGGAGTGCTTGAATTCCAGTCCAGGCTCGATGCATTGCTCGAAGAGTTCTTTGGAAGGGTCGAGTAGGCGAATGTGGAAGCCGCCGGATTGGTGACAGTTGACGATTCGTCTCCAGATTGTGGCGGTGTTAGAAGGTATTGTGAACTGGAGGTATTGAATCTAGAGGCACAAATGTCAGTCTCGTGTTGCAATCAACCCGTAATGGCTGCTTCTAGTGCGTTTAGAAGGCATCGTGTGGCTCATGCGAAGCAGTGCTTGTCTTCAGACGTGAAGAACCGCAACCTGCTACCCAACGAAGGGAGCGAGTCCACGGCCTTATAAAGGAACCTGGGACAGTTGCTAGTTCACGTTTCACAATGCCCAATCTCTGAAGCACGCGACTTCACGAATGGAGTCAGAGTGTGTCCAGATCGGCTACGCCTGCCAATGGGAAAGGGGGTGGACGGATGCTTATCCCGGGATCGGTGCGAACTCACGCTTGTTCATGCAACAGATGGCTCGAACCGTAGTCAAGGCCATTGCCTGTAGGTCCAAGGGTCATTGATTGGCTAAGCGTTCCACTCGCCAGCCCATTTCGCCTCTCCAGATAGTCGCTTGTCGACGTGAGAGTAGAATCAGAGTAAGGTCGCTCTTGCGACGAATACTTGAGATCGTTCGTGAGAGGGAAGCCATTCGTGTAGGAATTGTGTATCAGAGCTGTGCACACATGTATTAGTAAGAATGCTGTAGGAAAAGATGATGGCGTTTCGGTACGATCCTGATGCAGCCATAAGTAATGCTAAGGGCAGGAGGGAAGGATTGCTCCGCGGCAGTGTTTTGGGAAAGTGGTGTTCTTGTACAACAAGGAACATCATCCTATTTGCTCACAACAAGAGCCCAGCGAAGTGACTGCCAATCATATTCTCTGGGGAATTGATGGTCTACTTCAGCCGCTACCACAAGCCGATCGACACTAGCTCCGCAGTCCTCCTTCTTGAGACCTTAGACAGATATGTATGAAGAAAGCATTTCGCAAATCGTAAGGGTATGCCTGTGTTGACTTACTTGGATTCATGATGATGTTGTCTGCCTAATGGTAGTAATGATCAGGCCGAAGTCTTGCTCAACGCTGAGTTAATGAATACCCGCTATAGCCAGGGACTGCGTTGGATCAGAGTGCTTGTATGTTCGTTCTGCACGCAGTGTGCGCTCGACTCGCTGATGGTAGTCAAAGAATGGTTATCGCAATAGCTTGGAAAGGGTCGACTCGATCACTCGGGTCACTATTTCTGAGTTGAAGGTAGCACCTAACCCGTCTCTTGTCGTGACTGATGATGTTAGTGATCTGTGAGTGATTGCAAGCGAAAGCTTTTTGCTTTGCGCAGTATCAGAATGATGTCGATGGAAAGAATGGTGAGATATTGGACTTACAGCAAAATTGGTACACATCCAACAGTCCTAGTATTCAGGTCGTCTGTTGACGAGATACCTCAGTGGCGCATCTACTGCCACGAACTGGCAGCTGCACCTTTAGTTCGTGTTGTTCCCGAGATGATCACCGTAAGGATGCGGTAAATGAGGCCAATTTGGTATGCTATCTGTCGGCACAATATCAAGATCTGATGTCAGCACCACAACAGCGAAGGGCATATAGGTTGCTATCGCCACAATTAAAGCAACTAGGTTTAGTGAGATTGCAAAACCACAAGCCGGGAACACACGGGAAACAGATGAGTTATAGTTGCTGCTCTTGATCATCCCAACGATGCGCATACATATTCTGATGATGGACCCACCAACTAATCCACGCAAGAAATCGAATACATGGATCTAAGGTCGGCAGACCAAGCAGGCTATGGTCAAATCGGGCAAGACGAGCTGAGCCACTCTATTGCTGGCGTTAGTCTGCTGTTTTGGCTGGAAGGGGTGAGAGAGGATCTTGCACCAGCCAAAGAATTTGCTGAGACGACCATGCCACAGGACAGCTGCAGAAGGTAGAATCCAATGGGTCAATGCCAAAACATTTCCAAGCCTGGGTCGCCTCGAGATTATGCAGGCAGCCACTGCAGAAAGGGCCATCCGGAAGGCGCCAAAATTTGCGCAGGACAAGAAGATCTTTCCCTCTTTTCCAGATCTGGGTCAGTTCTAAAAGGGCTACAAGAGGCTGAATGCCTCACCAACAATGGTACAGTACCAGGAATAGATTTTCGTTCATGTGGTGCGGAGTGCCGAACAATGAGGGCTGAAAGTTGATGAGAAAAAATTGAGTGGTTCAAAACCTTGGAACACCATGCAACACAGGACTGTTGGTTAGAGTATGGTATGGTCAAAGCATGAGAACGCATTTTGACCTTGTGGACAGGAAACCTCCTTTGGGATAGCTCAATATCACTTGAAGACATCAAGAGTGCTCTTCTTCTTGTCAAGACACTGCCATTACCTGATGCTCGGGCAGGTGGTCTTCTGAAGCTTGAAAGGAGTGCGAGAAGCGTTGTCGTATACCAGGGTAGGCAAGGGAATGAAACGAATGACCCAGTCAGGTTCAGAAGTGTCCAATCGTATCTGAGTTGGGTGCTAGAATGGGGTTAGTGGAGCTGGTGTTACAAGCCACGTCGAGAGACCTGTCCCCAGTCCAGAAGCGAATCCCGCTGGAGCAATGCAATCGTGATTGTATCTTCGAGACATTTGTGTGTCGACCAGATACGTGTTCAGGCTACTCTCCTTTACCAGCCCTACCGTGGCTCACCTGGATTGCGCCTGACATTTCACATACCTCCTCGAAGCAAGACATGCGATCAATAGCCTCCAAAACTGGCTGGGCAAAAGACATGGATAGGAAGGCTCGGATCGCGACGAAGACAAGAAAGGAGTGTTTCCGATTGGCGGTTAGTTTGAAGCAAGCGGTCCATCACTATGTGCTGCGAGTATGTCATGCTTGCAGACCCGGCATGCTTGATCATAAGATGGGGATAGCGCGGAAATGAGACGGACTCCGTGATAATAGCGAGCTGCTTACTCCAGCTGCTGTGTTGTGTTCGACACTGAAGAAGAGGTGTGAGGATGGCCGCCTGAAAGCAGGGGTATGATGACAAAGGGAAGAGGGAAGATGGTTTTGGAGGTTAAGAGAAAGTCGGCTGCGGTGGAGATTCAGATCTGTTCTGAGGAAGGTGCCCGTGGAACAATTCGGGCCAGCCCGCAGCCTTCTTCTTCCTCCACTACAGAATATATCCACAGATTCCAGCGGGATAGCTTCTTTTACGCCCTCTTCTATTAACCTCTGTTGTGCAAGCTTCGAACTTGTCTCACCAACCTTGCTATACGGCTATACCCATGTTGTTCGGTGCTGTGACTTTTCTGTCTACAAACAGCCCAGGTGAATATACAACATCTTCTTCAACTTGTGGAATGCGCACTTTCTGTACGAATGACAAAGGCAGTGTCAATCGCCGATTCCTCTACACCCACGATCCAAGATCCCTTGACTATGTCCGCTGCGTTGATTCGAATTTCGTACTCAAGGTGCATGTGGTGGGCCAAGAAAAACGTCCTTTACAGAAACACTAATCCCCTGCAGAAGCAACGACGACCACTTGCTTTGATCGTGCTAAAGATCCACGAACGTGTGGATGGCTAGGCTGCTTACATGGAGCTTCGATGGCCGATAAAGACCGACCCGGCGAACACACACGGCGAGGAGGCCGGGCACTCTAAACAAACCAAAGCAGCATACCAGTCCAACAGGACTTCAACCTAGAAAGACGCACTGGCCAACAGTTCAAGCCCGCCCCTGCTATGTTACACCCTGTGCAAGAGTATTTAGTGTCGCACAAGAAGCTGAAATCAGGGATCCAAGAACAATTCTTGAGCCACAACAGTGCACCGATCGAGGAGAATTTCAAATCCCTGAAGACGTAGTCATGCCTTGCAGAGCGATGACGACCTTGAACGACGTCCTCGTGCAGATAGCAGGATTGAACTTCACGCAATCGTATGGTTTTATGGCAGCAAATGGCCCGCTTCGTGCAACTAATAAGGCCGGTTGTGACAACATACCATCCCCTTGTCCTCCCTCGATGCAGGTCCCATTCAAGGCAGCAACACACAGGAACTTTCCTACGAAGAACTACTGTTGTTCAATAATTCCCCGATCGCCTATTCGGATAGCTGCATTACTGGAATTGTTTGCTAGATCAGGACACCGTCATGTTATGCCTTGCAAGCATGACATCTGAGCCTCAGTTACAGTTGAGTGCGCCCTGATCTCTGTTCCCCAGAAGCAAGGAACATTCGACCTAAACACAACTTTGCCCGTACTCCCCATTTCAATCCTCCGAGGCTGCATGGTCAGCATGGGCAAGGATGCAGCCTAGTAGTGCTTCACCACCGTGACAGCATCACCCTCTTCAAGAACCTCCATCCTCATGCTCACATGAGGCTTCCCAACAGTCACATACGGCTCGTTGTTGACAGCTGCCATCAAAATGTCCAACACCTGAACCTAACCCGCCCTACTATCTTTGTCCTTTCTCTCACCAGCCCATGTTTCAGCCCCCCACCCCTCAGCTGAGCACGGATCTGGAGCTGTCAATGTCAGCTTCGTGCCAACGTGGCCGCAATCATGTGCTGGAATTTAAAACAATTCGAACCCGCAACCCACCCTCTCGTTGACGTTCACAGCTGTTTCGAGATTTTTACTTCCATTGCAATATTTACTTCAGCACTTGATGAAATGGTTGCATTCTTCTGGGCAGTGCCAGAGTTACACAGCACTGTTAGACAGATGCGAATTTTCTCAATTTCAGTGCATGTGCTTGGACGAGAAATGGAGGATGGGGAAGGAAAACGCTGTGCCTCCCTACCTAAGTTTGCAAGTATGCTTTTCGAGGGGATGACAACTCCTCCGTGTGCTTTGTAGGATGAGTGAAGTGCACCGCGGTGATTCTTCCATTCTCTAATGAGCTTGTGTCGTGATATAGATCTGCCGGATACTCGTGCGGGATGGTTCTACCCTGATGAACACATTTATGCTCGCTGACTATCAAGACGTATTGAAACGGTGCTTTTGTTCTCTTTTCATGTGTCATGGACTCATATGCTAAGTACATAATGTTATCAATGTGCATATCAATTGAGAATCCACAAGCCTTTCCACCCACAGACGAATGTTGGTTAAACTCAATTGATGCCATGACTCTAACAAATCTTCCATATAAGCATGTCTCTTTCCGTGCCCGTCAATCCATAACCTTACGTAATTGCTTCCTTAACCTGTCCGCTTCGCAAATTCCACCCTCAGAATCAGATGTCGATATCCAAAGCCATCCATCTTCTCGCAAGCTCGAGCAGCCTCGGCGCGGTCGACGAAAGAAATGAAAGCAAAGCCTTTGGCACGACCTGTATCTCTGTCTTTGGCGAGAAAGACTCGCGTGACGCGGCCAAAGCGCTCGAAGAGGTCGCGGAGTTCTTGTTCTTCGGCCATTTCGGAAACCTGGAAAGAGAGAACATTAATACAGGCATATCCACGGGGTATGGGGGTTATAGACTTACGTTTGTAACTCTGAGAGTGGCGAGATCATCTCTTTCAAACTTGCCACCCATTCTCTCGCCAGCGCTGGCTGCGGCACCCTTTCGAAGATGTGGAGGCACGTACCCGCCACTACCAGAACCAAGGTTGCCGCCGGTGGGTTTCGCTTGAGCCTCTTCATCTTCTGCTAAGGGATCGGCAGCCGGTGTGTCGTCCCCAACCGGCGCCATGGTGTCCTTGTACGGACATCTGGCCGTAAAGTGCTCGCCCTGACAAATTCTGCACTTCACCTTCTTGTCTCTCAACTGTTCCTTCAAGCTCTTCTCCTCAGCCTTGCCACCGCCGTCCTTGGCCTCGGCAGCCTGCACGTTCTTCCAGTCTCTCGACGGTCTGAAGACAATGTTCTCTCCGACTGATGTAGTATCTGGTTGCGGCCCTTGCGACTTTCCCTTTTCGAGTCCAAATTTCGCCCAAGCTCGACGTTCAGCGACTTCTGGGTTGACCTTTTCACGGTGGATGGTGGTGCGGGTTTTACGGGTGACTTTCACGCGCCGGCCACTGTCGTCAATTTTGTAGGATGTGGTGGTTTTTGTGCCGTCTTTGTTGACTACCGTTACTGGCGCAGGGATTGCGGTAGGGTCGTTGATTTGTTCGCTATCTGAGACGTCCTCGGCCCATTCGCGACTGAAAGACGATGTCAGTATTGCCATGGTAAAATTGATGTCAACGCAAGAGGAACAGTGTGGGCTGTGACCTACCCAAGTGTCTTTGACATTTTGACCGACTCGCAGGGTGTATTATTTCAAATCTTTCGTATCAGAACGATGTTTTCTGTTCGAGAGTTTGTGTAGTCTTCTAAGAGCGAGTCACAGAATATGATTCATGTCAGTCTACAGCCATTAGAAATCAATGGCCACCAATATCAGCGGAGTGAAATTTCGCCAAGTCCGGGGTTTTGCTCTGTTTGCTTTCCGACCTGGACGACTACTTATGTGGATGCAGTGTTACGATCATCCTTTAATGTTGGAGCTCGGGAACAATGTTATCGCTAATTGTAGAACACGAATGGTATTATCGATGCTGGTCCGGAGACTACCTGGGTCATGGGCAGACACGAACAACATCAGTATGGTCGCAACTTCATCTGTACAGTACTCTAAATCATTGACTCCGAGTCCTATTTGCGCTTCAACCGAGTCCGTTGCCGGCGTCAGCGTGTAAAGCGCCTTCTATAGACAAAACGCTCCTTCTCTATAAGGACCACAACGACCACGGTCATCACTCGCCATAGCGATATCGACAATCTCGTTCCCTCTAGTATCTCAGGTGGATACTTCTCATGGCGTAGCGACCTCCCCGAAGACCTGAGTATTGATCACAGAGCTATTGACCGTACCTTTCATTCCACATCTCTTTTCTCTCATTTCTGGGAATCTCAAGCACAAGGATCGAGTGCCCGTGGTAGTACTGGTGTGAGCTTCTTAGCTTGGCCGCGTGGGACGCTATTGTGAACGACTTGGTCCTGGTTGCCAGCCGGATTCTCGCTCTTTCTCTTTCCATTGAGTTTTCCGTCGTGCACGACCTGCGCTGTATTTTCATTCTTTGGTGACAGAGCCTTTCCACCACCCTCACCTACTGGCACCTTGGGATAATCGCTTTCTGCTTCGGGTGAAATACTCTGTTCAGTTTCAGCTTCGTTGAGTAGTTTGGCTTGAGTTGACTTCTCTAGGACGACGACTGCTTTGACCATGTTCTTCACGGCTCCGTTATCTTGCACTTTGCCTAGTGCTGGAAACACGCACAGTCGAAGTCTGCCTAACACTTTACCTTGAGCCTCAATCTCATGCGTCTCCATTTCGATACCTGTTTCGGCATCAATGATACGAAGGCTGCCCACTTCACCACTATTCAACATTGTGTCTCCAGTCGTCGATGCTGCGGGGAAGCTGAACCTGTATTTGCTAACCGAGCTTTTCAGAACACTGGCAAGCTTAAAAGATCTGTCTATGATCTTCTCTCGGAACTTGTCAGTCTTGACAGGACGTCTAGTGGGATCGACGAAGAGCTCCAAGATGCTGCAAATCAACATGTTCGCCACTCTCGTCGCATCTTGTTGCTTTCGAACACGGTCTGGCTGTTTAGATAGGGCTTGGTAGGTCTCTACTCGCCATCTATTCGACCTCAAGACACCTGGGCACCGTTAATCATCGTACTTAACGACCTCAACTGACCTACCTGCAGTACCATCTCGATCGGCGACAGCATCGACGAGCGTATTGAGAAATGCCTCTTCACCTCTCTTCACGCCATAACACCACTTCTCTTCGTTGAGACATAGCTCAAACAGGAAGCTCAAGATAAAGTTCATGACAATGTTTGGACTGATTTGTGGAAAGACTTTGCTTAACTGGAAGTCATCTTCTGTTACGTGTCTCAATAGAGCCTTTTGCTGCTCTTGGTTCAATGTGGTGTCTTCGACTCTTTCACCAAGGTCGGTGATGTTAGCGCATTCGAGATCCACCCAATCTTCGATGGTTGAGTAGAGATCCTCAACTAGCTCTTTGACTTGTGCTTCAGATGCCTCTTGTGGCGGCTGTAAAAGCAATATGAGCTTGCGTGCTTCAGCAAGGCTTCGCTTCAGGCCTGCAATCTGAGCCTCCAATTCTTTTCGGTCCGTGCTACGGTCCTCAATGGCTTGCTCAAGTTGCTTCTGCACGTGGTCGAATTCTCTTTGTCGATGTGCTTTATTAAGACTCTCGAAACTCTTGGCAGCTTCTGGCTTGGCTTGAGTGACTTGACGCGCGTTAGGTAAAGCTGGGAAGTCCTAACTGGTCAAAAATGAGTATGTATCGGCCGCACTGACTTACTTCATGTTCCAAGCATTGACCTATGTTAGCCCATGTATGCTCCTTCTTTGCATGGTAGGTGGAGTTCTGTGAAGGCATTGCAATACTTCAGCAGGAAAGCATCTATGTGTGCAAAAGCGTACTAGAAATGTGGTGCCTTCAAAAAAATGATGAAAGACGAACAAGTAGGAAGTCGCGGGTCAGCAGTCAACAATACTGTAAGTTTTGCCTGGAAAACTAGGCGAGTAGCACGATCCGCGTGCTCACGTCAATTGCTTTACCACCTTCACTTTGCTTCGACTCACATTATCACTGCATTCAGCAGAACCATTCTCCATGACCGACTACTACACAATCCTCACAACTGCCCCAAAAAGATCTACTCTGGACTCCAGCTGCACCACTTTTGACAGCATAGAATCCTCAGTATGGCCTCGCCTGTGCAAGATGCTGAAGATCGAACAATAATTGTAGCTGTTGATCTAGGCACAACCTTCACAGGTACTTGCTGGACAATCACTGACAATGTAAGTCCCAAGTCGCTGAAACTGAATCCGCTAACTGAGGTTCCAGCTTGAGACGGTGTTTATCATCAAGGTGTGGCCATCGGCTGGCGGCCCAAACGAAACACTCTCGACAGAGAAGGTGCCAAGTAAGATCGCATACGATGTGGAGACGGGTAAGGTTACTGCTTGGGGGGCGATGGTAGGTAACGAGCAGCTGCGCTATCAAGAGTTCAAGCTCTTCTTGGACCCCGACCGCAGAAAGAATAAAGCCAAACTGGAACAGTCATATCCTGATCCCTCAAGCTTACCATTCACACCACAACACAGTCCAACGAAATGTACGATCGACTATCTCAAGCAGATTTTACCCATCCTCCAAGCTGATGTCGACGCAAAAGCGGGAGCTGGCACATTCAAGAACACTAAGATTGAATGGGTTGTGACCGTGCCCGCAATCTGGTCAGAAAATGCTCGACAACTCACTGCATTCTGTGCTGAGCAAGCCGGCATGAGGAATCCTCCCCAATTAATCTCCGAACCAGAAGCTGCGATGATTCATGCAATTGCTAAGATGAAGAAGGCCAAGATGGAGCTCAATATTGGCGATGCTTTCACTTTGTGTGATGCTGGAGGGGGCACTGTTGACCTCATCACTTACAGAATCATTAGCTTGGAACCACCTCAACTAGAAGAGGTCGTAGGCGGTGATGGCGATCGATGTGGCAGTGTCTATATTGATCGACAATTCAAATGCTACCTCGAGAAGTGCTGCGGACACCACAAGCACTGGACCGAAAAGCATACTGTCGCAGCCATTGACTACTTCGAGCGCATCACAAAGCGCAAATTCGAGGAGAAGGACGAAGAGGTAATTGTCAAGGTGCCTAAAATTCCGGATATTGACAAAACGAACATCACCATCCGGAAGAACAAATTGATCATCCCTGCGGCAGACATCCGTAACATGTTCCAGAATGTCCTCGAGGTATTGTGTTATCTCGTTCTTGAACAAAAGCGGAAAGCAGCTATGGCGCAAGTACATATCGCTGGTGTGATCTTGGTCGGCGGCTTCAGTCAAAGCAGCTATGTTGAGCAGTATGTGAAGGATAAGTTAAGCTGTCATGACAAGCATATGATTGTGGTGCGACCAGATGATGCTTGGACCGCGGTCATGCAAGGTGCTCTGAATCGAGCATTGCCAATCGTGAGAGATGACCCGAGCCGGGTACAGATAACATCACGGGTGGCACGGCGGTTTTATGGCATCACCAACAGCAGACTGTTTGTTTCTGGTCAGGACCCTGACGATCTGAAGTATGTCGCTAGCAATAACTCCCTGATGCACTCCATATCTGACTTGAACAGATTCTACATAGCCATTGACAAGTGCTACTACATCGAGACCATCCACTGGTTTCTAAAGAAGGTCAGATACCTTTCCCTACCATTTTACACCACTAATCATCCCCTAGGGCCTTAAAGTGAAAGAAAACTACGAGCTCCGCCGAAATTACATTCACAGCTGGCCAGAAACAACCACATCCGCCAAAGACACAACGATATTCCTAAAGATCTTCCCCTGGGACGGTCCAGAGGACGCCACGCCTCCCGATTATCCTAATGCTGAAGGTAAGTTGAGACCCCCCCTACCAACCGATCCAACAAATTGACCAATACTTTCAGGAATTGAGAAGGTGAATAATCTCAACGTTAACCTCGGTGTGCTCCCTCAACGTGAAATACGAGGGTACGTGCGTGATGGGGTCCAGCATTTCTTTTGCCACGCTACTGTCGTGATTACTTACCATTTCGCGGATATTTGATATCAGCTGTATTGTGGTGATCGGTGCTATGGGGAGGTTAAGACGGGCTTCGAGGGCTGAGAGGCAGTGCTATGAGTGAGTGGTAGCTCGACAAGTGGTTATTTGTTGTACTACTTGCTGCATATGCATGGCTACCGTTGTGGGACCGAGAGCACACGGACATCATGGATATCATCGGCAACATTTGCTGGCATCAGAGACAATCATTGGAGCTGTTAGTATGTTGGTTTTTGATTACCACGCAAGTTACAATGTAGCACATATGGGCGAAGGACACAGCAACATACGGAGAAACAAGACTTCGAGCGAAGTACTGTAGAGGAACCAATGATATCGTGTTCAAATCAAACTATCCAAACCAATAGCTCGCTATATGTTCATTCACGCATTTCAACACTCTGCGGCTATAGCTTGCTCTTAGCAACAATCATACCAGAGCCATTCTGCATGCACTCAACAGCACCGCCAACCATCTCATCAATGATCACCCTCGCACTCTTCTTCTCGTTCACGACAGCGGCAACCTTACCCATCAAGAAAGGTCTAGCCTGATCCATCATCTCATCACTGACATCATCACCCTGCTGCTCCAAGTCATGCTCGACCGGAATCGTACCACTATCCGTCAACTTCTTAATCTCAGCCTGTCGATTCTCCTCCCAGTTCGCAATATACGGGTTCTTCCTGACTCGCAATGGCCGTCCAGTAAAGATGATAGTCCTCACATTATCGTCAAAACCAGCAGTTCGCACAGCTTCCTGGTGGGCTTTAGGTGCACCAGCTTCCTCAGACAGCACAAATCGAGTGCCGACCCAGACGGCGCCGGCGCCTAGCATGAGCATTGCGGAGAGGGATTGGCCGTTGAAGATACCGCCAGCGGCGACGACTTGGACTGGTTGGCCGGTGAATTTGGATGTTTGCTTGGAGCAGAGGCGCACGACTTCGGGGATTAGGACTGTTGTTGGGACGTCGCCGGTGTGGCCGCCGCCTTCACCGCCTTGGGCGCAGATTATGTCGACGTCTAGATCTAGGCATTTTTGGACGTGCTTGGGGTGGCCGATCATGTTCATGTATAAAATTCCGTTCTGGACGGGATGTTAGTCATGCTAGTCATGCTTCGCAGGGTGTGTATGGGGTATTTGTGGTTGTGCTTACCTGGTGAAGTTTGTCAATGACGGCTCTTGGTGGTACGCCGACGGCAGAGACGAATAGCTTCGCGCCTGAGTCGATGATTATGTCGACGAGCTCGTTGAGCTTGCCTTTTGTGTAGTCGTAGTTTGTCTTTCGGGCGTTGCCACCGACTTGAGGAAGGAGGAGATCGACACCGAATGGAGCGGATTTATCGTTGAGGTAGGACTTGAGTTCGCTGATTTGTTCGCGGAGCATGTCTGGTGTGTAGCCGACCTGTGAAGCGGATTGTTAGCATGGTATTCGAGAGCCATATAACAGGCATGGAATGGGAAGGAGGGACGAGACGTACACCACCGATGACACCTAGACCACCGGCATTTGTGACTGCTGCTGCTAGCTTTGGGCCTGCAGCAACGTTCATTCCAGCCAGCATGACTGGGTGCTTGATCTTGAGGAGGTCTGTGACCGTGGTCTTGATTTGCTGTGGTGAAGACATTTTGGCGATGTTTGTTCAATAGCAAGGTGGTTCTGAGGATCTCACGAGAGAAGTCGAGATGGGCAAGGACAAGATGTTCAATGAACGCGAATTTGAGAAGTGAATATGGTGATTTCGAGCAGGAAGAAGATGAAGTTTGCAGAAAAGAGCATGTAATACGAGAAAGAGACTTGCTTATGAGAATCTGGGGAAGGCCCCAGAGACTGCAACAAGATGCCGAGGTTGTTGTCAATCGACAGTGTTTAGAGCGGACATGGGCCTGATCATTGAGGCGTGCATTTTGCTATCTGAGAACAAGTTTCGAACTAGGCTCGTTTTGGTGAAGTGGCCGAACAAGTTCAGTGGCTGGACCTTCAACATTGGATTCCCGAAAGACGGCACTCCGATCACATGTGCTTCAATAACCGGATCAACCTTCCAAAAGGTCCCACGACTAATGCAAGGCTGTGAATAGTGAAGTGTGGATGCAAAACCATCAAGGTTTAACTTTTTAGAAAATCAATCTGAAGCACGACTCCAAGGACGGGTTGAACTAATCTATCTGATTCGATGAATTCTTCGAAGCAGTTGACAAGGCAATTTATTCACTGCTCCAGACATCAACGACTGGACCGATATGCCACTGGTACCAAGTACATAGCCTCCGATCTTCCAAGACATAGCAGAGCAGTGCACCTGGTGGACTGTCAACGCCGTTGGGCGTCATCCAAGCACTCCGAAACTGTCGTATCCGACCATCAATCCCACCCGACTCAGGTGCCGGAGCAACAATTACTTATCAAACGTATACCTGTTGAGAAGCAAGACGGTTGGATCTCACATCACGATTCAGCTGGATGGAGGAAGCGAAATTCGCACTTCACCAAACATATCAATTCTGGACATTCATACTTCACCAAATATATCAACCCTGAGCAGACTGAGCCAAAACATGACGCGATGTCAGCAGCAGCACCCCATAGCAACTCGTTATCGCTGCGATCAACAACTATCGGCATGCATCGAGCTGTCGTTGCCTTCGGGAGCAATCTCGGGGATCGCATTGCCCACATTGAGAATGCTCTAGATCGGATGAGGTCAAAGGGGTTGACTATTTTGAAGCTCAGTAGACTTTATGAAACACGTCCTATGTACTACGAGAATCAGAGCACCTTCCTAAATGGTGCAGTATTGGTCGAGACACAATTGGAGCCGATTGCTCTTCTCGATCTCCTTCAAAGTATCGAGAACGAGCTTGGGCGAGTACGGAATATTGAGAAGGGACCTAGGACACTAGACTTAGACATTATCTTTTACAACGACGAACAGATCTATCATGAGCGGCTAAAAGTGCCACATCCGCTGCTTCGAGAAAGAGAGTTCGTATTGCGGCCTCTAGCAGAGTAAGTCAAACTTCCAATGCCTGTCAACGTGCTGTTCGATGGCTAAACCACACTAGCATAATGCCTCACCAAGTCCTTCCAGACACACCGCGAGAAGAGACCTCCAAATTTTCCGTCAAACCTCGCCCAAAAGCTAGCACAATTGAGGTCGCTCTTCAAGCCTTACCAAAATCCGCACCAATGCACCCAATCACTTACCTCTCGCCCTCCCTCCCCTTCCTCCAGGTCCAAAACACCGAGCGCAAAACCCACATCATGTCAATCCTCAACATAACCCCCGACTCCTTCTCCGACGGCGGCCTCCTCAACCCAGACGACTTCACCACAATAACCGCCACTGTAAAATCCCATATCGCATCTGGCGCCACAATCCTCGACATAGGTGGCCAATCCACACGTCCGCACGCCCCACTCCTATCTCCAGATGAAGAACTCTCCCGCGTCCTCCCTGTCCTCCGGCACATAAGAGCCAACATCCCCGAAGCCCAGAACATAGCAATAAGCCTCGACACGTTCCACGCGCCTGTCGTCCGGGCCTGCGCCGAAGAAAATCTAATCGACATAATCAACGACGTGAGCGCCGGCACCCTCGATCCAGATATGCTGCGCACAGCAGCCGAATTCAAAAAGACAATCGTCCTAATGCACATGCGCGGCACGCCCGCCACAATGAATAAACTCACATCCTACCCATATGGTTTCATGTCCACCGTCGCCAAAGAACTCGGCGCGCGCGTCACTGCGGCACTAGAAGCCGGTATTCCGCCCTGGCGCATCATACTCGACCCCGGCATCGGCTTTGCGAAGAACATGGATCAGAATCTGCTGTTACTTAAGGCTGGCGTTAGGGTATTGCGGAAACAGGACACGATGTTGAGGTATTTGCCATGGCTGGTGGGCACGAGTCGGAAAGGGTTTATTGGGAAGATTACTGGGGTTGAGGAGGCGGGGGAGCGGGTTTGGGGGACTGCGGCTTGTGTTGCGTTTGCTGTTGCGGGTGGTGCTGATGTTGTTAGGGTGCATGATGTTAGGGAGATGGGGGAGGTGGTGAGGATGGCGGATGGGGTTTACAGGAGGACGTTTAAGGAGGATAATGTTCCGAAGGTGGCTGAGGGAAATGGAGAAGTAGAGGGGTAGTGATGTGTTGTATACTATTGTAGGAATATTGACTGCTGCCTGAGGCCAGAGATCTGTGTCTCGAGATAGTTGTAGCAAACTGTATGGTGTGATAGTTGTTCAGCTTGGTCAGCATTTGAGAATTCGATAGCGCAACCTCTTCGAGGAGTAGAGTGTCATTTGTAGCTAGTTGACATGGGAAGAGAGGTGTAGGACTCTCAGACATGCATGAGTATTCATACACTGCCAATTCTACACATCCATGAGTAATGCAAGTGAAGTGATGCATCGCATCATATCCATTCACTCTCGAATTCGTACCCAAAATTGCGAGGGTCCACCCAACCCGGATCATATCGGCGCAGTGGTAAGGCTTTGCGTTGACAGTGAAAGATCGTACTAAGGTTCGTTGATGATTAAAAGACAAATAAGCAGATTAATGCCATAGACAATAAGGGTCTAGATGCGCAACGAACAAGGTCTTCTGAGAACCATTGAATAGTCGGCATAGTCTTTTTTTGAGCTAGAAGTCAGATGAAGTGATTGTGAAGGACTGGGATAGACCAAGAGCGCTTTGTAGTGAATATATGTCTTTTGCGCCCAGAATTTACCCGAGAATAGCTCGTGAAGGGTTGGGGACTGAAGGGTTGAAACGGTGTAGCGGTAAAGTGGACTGCGATAGGTGCAAACGGTTGAAGTTGCTTGTTCAACTCCTGCCCTGTGATGAAGAGTAATTTTCTTTGTCCGATCTGAAATGGTCGGTCAGTTCTGCTGGTCGGTTATGTGATTGAGCATCCTCGTACTCTGAGGGCATGTAATAAGTTTTTTTGTCCTTGTTATGTTTGCCATTCGCTTTGTTTTTGGATTTAGGTCTGAGCTGTTCCGTTAGAGTTACTGAAACCGCCAATAGGTTCTTCTACGTAGTGATGTTGTTTTACATGATTCTGTGTCTTTCAGTAGTATCCATAAGACGTAGCTTCAGAAGTATTGGTCGAGCATTAGAGTTGACACTCTCGTGGTTCTGGATGCATCGGATCAAATTAGCTACGAGGCCTAACAATCCGAGGACCGTTTTGACCTTAGCCTTCTCACGGTAGTCACTGGTGAAGGTAGATAATGTGATATGCCAAAATTGTTGGTCGCCTTTACCGTTTTGGTGCGCTATGGTGTAGTGGTATTATCTCGGCCTGGCATAGATCAAGTTGTGGCGGTTAATCCGGTTGCTCTTCGTATATGATCCACGGAGTAAATTCTGTAAGTTCGACCATACATCACTTTTTTGGTCCTGTGGCTGATAGGTTGCCTGTTCGATCCCTGCTCTTGTCGACACCGGAGCTTTCATCCTCCACGATAGTTGCTTTCAAACGTGGGATTATCGGCGTGTTTGACATGCGTGCGCCATTTGCTGCGTATGTGTTGTTTGTCCTGTCTATATGCATGGAGACTTTAATGGGGATTGACAAAGTATGGTATGGTCCTTGGACAACATGCATTCTTATACCTTTTTGCTTTCTCAACGACTATCGCCGACTCTCGGTATAATGATCTTGGAGGTGGTCCATTCGTCAAAGAACCAGGTACTTGACTCCATCAAGTGTACATGGCAAGGTTTGCGGTTTCTTGCTGATAAACACAGTCTGAGGCGTTTTATGAAAATTGAGATTGTCAACTATCTCAACGTTGTTGAGGTAGGAGGTAAGTTAGTCCTGCTTACAGCCGACGTCCTCATCTGTGTTGTTCTTGTTGCTGAGTGATCAGGCTAAGCAGTGTCTGCCATTGTCGTTGAGTGCTGAGAGACATTATTCTGTCTACTCTTGACTTCTGCGCAGTCAGTCGTTTGTCCAAGATCTACAAGTATAACGTTAACTTTGACTCTACCTGGTCATACGAGACACAGAAAGCATGGGGGATGACTCTTGATGTACTAGGATAGCTACTCAAGTGGAAATGGAGAGCAAGGAAACGTTCAGCATTGTTCGAGGAATTGGCATCTTTGCCGAAGAAGTTGCAAACGCGCCCCTTTAAGCTACTTCGTATTTGGAATGGCTTGTCAGATCGGTATCCATTCCTCTGACAATTGCTGTTGAACCATTGGCTGTTCGGCTCGGTGAACTCGAGAGGGGTAGCCAATCCTACCACATCACCAAGCGATATCGGACTGTGAATGTTGCAGGCAAAATAGTATGAATATCTTCTGCCTTTCGACAACCGTTCTCATCTTCGATTTAGACCACTCTTTCTACTGTTCTAGAATCGAAAACACACTCTGCTACAATGCCTTCCGCAGATAAACAGCCGCAGACGCTGTATGACAAGGTCTTCCATGACCACATTGTGAACCAACAAGAGGATGGCACAGTCCTTCTATATATCGACCGACATCTAGTCCACGAAGTCACCTCACCACAAGCCTTTGAGGGCCTCAAGAATGCTGGCCGAAAAGTGCGAAGACCAGATTGCACACTTGCCACAACTGACCACAACGTACCGACGACACCGCGGAAAAATTTCAAGAACGTGGCGGACTTTGTGAAAGAAGACGACTCGAGGTTACAGTGTATCACACTGGAAGAGAATGTCAAAGAATACGGTCTCACTTACTTTGGACTCGGGTCTGCGAACCAGGGTATCGTGCACATTATCGGTCCTGAGCAGGGCTTCACACTACCCGGAACAACAGTGGTGTGCGGTGATAGCCACACATCTACACACGGTGCATTCGGCGCTCTAGCATTCGGTATTGGTACTAGTGAGGTTGAGCACGTTCTAGCAACACAATGCTTGCTCACAAAGAAGAGCAAGAACATGAGAGTCCAGGTCGACGGCAAGTTAGCTCCTGGTGTGAGCAGCAAAGATATCATCCTACACATCATTGGCAAGATTGGTACTGCTGGTGGTACAGGTGCTGTCATTGAATACTGTGGATCCGCGATTCGATCTCTGAGCATGGAAGCACGAATGTCAATATGTAACATGTCCGTGGAAGGTGGTGCACGAGCTGGCTTGATCGCACCAGATCAGATCACCTTTGATTACCTCAGGGGCAGACCACTGGCACCAGAGGTGGACAGTGCAGAGTGGAAGAAGGCCATCAAGTACTGGTCAAGTCTACCATCAGATGATGGAGCCAAGTATGACACTGAAGTCTTCATTGATGCAAAGGACATTACACCCACAGTGACTTGGGGTACCTCACCACAGGACGTTGTTCCAATCACAGGTGTGGTTCCAGGACCAGACGATTTCACAGACAAAGCCAAGAAGCAGGCATGTGAGAACGCTCTCAAATACATGGGTCTCACGGCAGGCACCAAAATGGAAGACATCGAGGTCGACAAGGTTTTCATTGGCAGTTGTACGAACTCAAGAATCGAGGATATACGATTGGCAGCCAAGATAGTGGAAGGCAGGAAGGTTGCAAGCAATATCAAGCGAGCTATGGTTGTACCAGGCTCTGGTAATATCAAGAACCAAGCAGAAAAAGAAGGCCTCGACAAGATTTTCCTCGATGCAGGATTTGAATGGCGAGAAGCTGGTTGCTCCATGTGTCTAGGCATGAATCCAGATATCCTGTCCCCTCGAGAGCGTTGTGCATCCACCTCAAACCGAAACTTTGAGGGCCGACAAGGTGCCAAAGGTCGAACTCATCTTATGTCACCCGTAATGGCCGCCGCAGCTGCTATCACAGGAAAGCTCGCCGACGTCCGAAAATTCCTAGGAGATGATGCTGCTCCTCAAAAAGGATCGCCCAAACTCGAAATCTCTGAACACGTCGACGACTACACTGATGAAGAAGACTCAGACCGCATCAACGACTTACCCCATGATTCCGAGGGCGGCACAAACGAACACTCCCTACCCGCCAAGGGCTCGCCCGGTCTCCCCAAATTCACAACCTGGAAAGGAATCGCTTGCCCCCTCGAACGCGCCAACATCGACACAGACGCCATCATCCCAAAACAATTCCTTAAGACCATCAAGCGCACCGGTCTCGGCGAAGCCCTCTTCTTCCCCCTCCGCTTCAACGAAGACGGCACCGAAGACCTAAGCTTCATCCTCAACCAAGAACCATACCGCCAATCCAAAATCCTCGTAGTAACAGGCGCAAACTTCGGCTGCGGCTCATCCCGCGAACACGCGCCCTGGGCCCTCCAAGACTTCGGCATCCGCTGCGTCATCGCCCCCTCCTACGCCGACATCTTCTTCAACAACACATTCAAAAACGGCATGCTGCCCATCATTATGCCCGACGAATCCGCCCTCTCCAAAATCGCAGACGAAGCCCGCGCAGGCCGCGAAATCGAAGTCGACCTGCCCAATCAAGTCATCCGCTCCGCCACCGGCGACGAACTAGCGAGATTCGACGTCGAAGAGTTCCGGAAACACTGTCTTGTTGAAGGGCTGGATGATATTGGCTTGACGATGCAGATGGATGAGAAGATTAGTAAGTTTGAGGATAGACGGACGTTGGACACGCCGTGGCTTGATGGGAGTGGGTATCTCGCGCATTGGAGGAATAAGGGCGGCAAGAAGAGCAAGAATGCGCCGGGTCAGCCTGTGAAGGTTGAGGCTGCGCCTGTGCCGAAGACGAATCGGGGTGAGACGCTGGAGGATCCTACTGATTGGTAGAGTTAGTTGAAGTTATCCTTGATAGTATGCTATACAAATATGCCAACTGGTTGTTCATGTCTCATGAAATGCAGCAGGGAATGAATAGTTGACATGTAACCAACGAATATAAATGAATACGAATCTCAAGAACAGACTAATGTTGCTTCACATCTGGGAATAAAATCGGACATACTTTATCATATCATAATTCGTTTTATTCACGTTCCATAGCTGTACAACCTTTACAGTAGTATGCTACATAGACCAATAGATATAATCATGCACTCAAGTTTACTTCTCTGCCTGGTTTGACAAAGTCAAGGAATCTAAGACTCCGAGTGTGCACTTCAAAAGCACACATGCATCGCTAAACCTGTACTGCTGATAGTAAGGTATGTAGACACATAAGTGGGTGAGTAAGTGCATAATCATTACAGTCATTCATTCCAAAAACACAGTCTTCAAAAACGCCTTCCAGACACATGAGTATCTAACACCAGAATAACAATTCCCTCCTCGCAGTCAAAACATCATCCATCAAACCTAACAATCATGATCTCGCACCAGCTCCCATCCTCGCAATCCCATCCATCAAAGTCCCTCTCCCATAAACACCAACTCTCGCACCATTCACACTCGCACTCGGCACTTTCAATCCACTCGCCCCCGGTCCAGGAATACCACTTCCAAATTTCGATGCCGCTGGTTTAGCAAGCATGCTCATTGGTCTTGGTCGGCCGTTTGTACCCAAGCCAGAACTGTTGGCCATACGTGGCTTGCTGGGACTTTGGAATTGCATACTTGGGCTATGGTTGTAGTTGGTATTACCGCTGATGTTGCTTTCTCCGCTGGCATCACTTCTAGGGGGGCTGACAGGCTGGCGTTCTCGGTCTCTAGCTTCTCGAGCCTCGCGGTCGCGCTCCCTTTCGATATCTTGCTCTTCGCTTACGGTGAGGAATACCTCTACTTGCGCAACGAGTTCTCCCTTTTCGATCCTCTCAGATTCTAGGTTTATTCGTAACGTTTCGTTCTCGCGTTGAACAGTATCGAGATCAGATCTCATGCCTGTGAATTCCATCTCAATGGCCTTTTTTTGTGCAGCGAGATCCTCATTCCATCGTCTTAATTCTTCGATCTGGCCTTCCATTCTGCTCAACGCTTCAGATTGACCAGGGATGAAACCTCCGCTGACAGTTGCGTCACGGTCAGCGAGCAGATGAGTGATCTCTGCTTGCCGTTCCCTGAGATCAGCTTTGAGTGAATCAACCTGTTTACCCCAGCGCTTCTCATAACTGAGTTTCAGGTCCGCAACTTTGCGTTCGTGTTTCGATTTGTACAAGGCATGTAATTCTCGAGCAACCGCCTCCGTTGCATTCTTGACGGCTCCGTCAACATCGACCGTGCCTGTAGATCCAGGCGTGGATGGCTCAAATGATGGGTTTGTCTGCTTGTTTCGGCCTGGCGAACCTTTCATTCGGTTAGATCGGAGGGTGTCGAGCGAGGCATTGAGCTCAAGAATCTTGACTTGACATTCTTCGGTTTTCCGGTCTGCTTCCTCAGCTTGACGCCTGAGTTTTTCACGTTCCCGCTCCTCGACAAATGCGTTTTGCTTCACTTCGCGAAGGACATCTTCCATCTCGCGCACCCGGCGGTCCAAGTCGTCTTTTACTATTTGAATTTCTTCTTTTTCCAGACGCTCAGTACGCAGGTCCTCGCTGGTTTTTCCTGCTCGAACCTCAGCATCTGTGACGGCACGTTTTAGGGCATGAACTTCAGCTTCTTTGCCAGAAAGAGTCGCTTCAAGATTGGAGATTCTGGACTGGAGTTCTGAGCGGAGAGTCTCAAGTTCACGAGGAGTAATAGTGGGAATGGAACGTGGTGTGGCCATAGGCGCGAGGTCAATGTCAAGGAGATCTGCGCCGAAGTTGCTGGAGGTTGTGAATGACATGCTTTGACGGTTTGTTGATGGTGTCACTAGCATGAGCTCTTCATGGGATAGTTTTTGTGGCGACCGGCCGCTTGCTCTGTCTCTATCGACAGAAGCTTGGGATCGGTGGGAAGGGGTTGAGTTAACTCGAATAGGAAATGCGCCTCGACCGGATGGATTACGTCTGGTAGTTCTTGGTGCGGATCCTGGAGGTGGTATCAGGACATTAGTCTGGCCAGTGAAGTTCATAAGATCAATGGGAGAGTCTGCTGGATGGCGAGCCTGTCTAGGGGTCGCTTCATCGTCTTCGCCCGGTGATGTGTTGCTTCGTGATAAGAGATGCAATGGTCTTCGGCCAGTTGCTGGTGTCGACAGAGCTATTGAGTTGCGTGTAGGTCGTGGAGTCCAACCATCATCAGGCAGAATTGGCTTCGTGGGCGAGTTACGTATGTTAGCGAACCGAGTTGTATCAGTGGGTATGGCCGAGATCGTGCTGAGATCGCCAACGGTATCATCTTGTATAGTTTTGTCAAGACAGAGAGTTATGTCTATGTCACTAACATCTCCTGGTTCTTGTTGTTGTAAGGGCTTGTTTTCATTGTCACAGATCGTACTCATGTCCTCGTTCAATGCAGTGTTATTGATAATTGAAACATTCGGTTGAGCAACTTCATGCTCCATTTCTACAATCGCTCGAGTCGTGCCTGGATTGATCCGGATGGTTGACTGTAAGGGGGAATCAGGCGGTGAGTCCATGGCTACAATATCATCCTGCAGTCGGTACTTAACAGGCGACCGTCTTGAATTCGTGTTCGGTTGTTTCGTAGGGCTCGCATCGCAAACAGGGGACGCTTGACAAGAATTGATAGTATCGACGTGATAGGCTTGAGGGCTCGGTGAGGATGTTGGTGATGAGGATTCCATGGTCATTGATTGTTTGTAGCTGATAGTGTTTTCGAGATCGCAACCACGATCAGAAATGTAAGGAGTCTGAGCTTTAGTAGGACTAGGTCTAGCGTTCTGCCTAAAGGGTGACAACGCGGCCAGAGCTGAAAAAGACTCCGCCATGTTGGTTTGGCTGTGTAGTACTTTATCGAGTTAATTGATGTTGCAAATCATACACCATGAGCGCTGTTCAGCAAAGTTGTGTATGCGAAGGAAGATGCAAATCAAAAGTCAGTATGGCCATACAACCAATGTTTAGAATGTTTCTGGTTGCCCTGCCAGATGTTTATCGGAGAAATGCAGGGAGTAAACATGGAGCGCAGGCAGGACGGAGTTGTGATTTGCTGCAGGCACTCACTTTGTCAGCAGCCTGGAAAGTCAAATACGCAGCTCGTTCCCTAGCGACGATCCAACAGCGTTTACCCCTGTACGAAATCTGCAAGCTCTCATCACCGTTCCACTATCAATTCAAAGCTACTGCGTCTATTTGACTTCCTCGGCGTACTACCACGAGACTCAAGCATTGTAAATACCCACCGTACCACAAGCTGTCTTCGCTTTATTACAACATTTATTGAGTATAGGAAATCAGAGCGAAGCTGGATGACTACCGTGACAGGTGTGCACATGTGTGCGTCTATTGATCCATGGACAAGGGGGAAGGAGAGGGAGTTCACTATGATTTGTATGCCTTGTTTTGTCTATCATTGAGTTGCTATTCATCTGGCTTCAAGAGCTGTGCACAGTAGAGGACATGACTATCGTGTCAGTCTTGGCGAGGATACAGTGCCTGATCCACAAGATACCAAGCAGCCACATGAGGCTGCTGGACATTGAATAAAATTATGTGCACATTCACTGTTAATGCTTCATCGGCCTTACCACACCACAGCAGTGCTTCGGCTAACTTCCCCTCGGTAAACTTTCTTTTCTAATCATGTCCAATGCCTCTGAACCTCGCGACACTGGGCATATAAGTAATTCAAATCATGCAAATAGTGATGGACAGAGCCTGAACTACTGCGTCCAGTATGGATAAGCCCATAAGTTATCAACTACAAAACTTAGTGGAGGTCTCACGACCAGGCCGTAGCATACGGCAAACGTCTTGAGCATGGTAGGAAGAGTGGCCTCCACCCGAAGCGAAGTGACAGGTAGGAGAAATGAGACAACCTCACGAACACAGGAGAGGAGCAGAGGATGATAGGGGGTTTGCGGTGTTTATTCAGGTGTAGAGACGGTTGACTCGGAGGGTTTGTTGAGGGTGTTGTGTGGTGTTATGTGCAGGGGGGAATTGATGATGGTGAGTGCCTGGAGGAGTGGAAACGTGCAGTTGATCATGTGAGTGAGAGAGGAGGATTGAGGAACGGAATAGTTAGCAATTGACTATGCGAGCGAGCTTAACGTTGTATTGAGGAGGGCACCAGCACCCGTCATTTCTGCAAATGTGTGACATGATCCTTTGTGACAAGGAGGTATAGAGCTCCACCTAGAGACCATGTCTCACTAGCTAGTAGTAAAAACCTGATCTCAAATGCATTTCTTGCATATGCGGCAATCCTCTGTTCACAAAGCCTTCATTACTGTGTCTGCAGTCAACAGCCACGTCAACATCTAGGAGTTGCCACCTGGTGGATTCTGAACAGTTCGGTCATAGTCCTGCTTTCGAGATCCATCACCCATGGAAGAAACCTCATCAGCAGTGACATTTTGTTTGCTCTCTGCTCCATCAAGGCTGACATTGTGCTCCTTCGAGGTTGTTGGTCCAGATTCGTGGTCTTTCTGTAGTTTCCTTGCCTCGGCGTTCTCATCTCCGTGGATTCCACTGCCTCCTTCAGCTAGTCCTGCCAGACCTTGTCCCTGCTTCTTGTTGTCGCGCTTCTCTGAGCTTGTCTGATCCTGGCCTGGGTGACCGTAACCTGTATGGACATCTCCGGAAGTCGCACCTGGCATGTCGAGGGCACCGGTCGCTGTAGCAGCTGCGTCTGGGTTGTTGGCCTGGCCTGGAATCTCGTTTACTGGGTTGGGCTTGAAGGTGCTTTCGGCAGGGGCACTACCAGCGGGCAGGACCTTGGCGTGGAATTCGGGGGCTGCGTCATTGCCAACCTGTTGACCTGGTTGATGCTAATAAATTGGTTAGTAGGGGTTTAGATACATCACTGTTTCGGCGACCATAGAAGCTTATGACTTACACCAGTGGTTGTCAAAGGCTCGGAGCGGGGCTTGTGTGGGTTGAACTCGCCCTGAGCGTTGGTCATGGAGTCTGCGTTTCGGGCTGCCATGTTTGTTTTTGTATGACGATTTTAGTGTGTGATTTAAGGAAGTATGCGAGTGTTTTGATATTGTATGGATGGTAAGTATAAAACAGAGGTAAGCTGGAAATATAGCACACAAATGTATTTTGATCGCGTGGTTCTCATCCCTCTTGGTTGACGTCAGGTCTTAGTGAAAGCGAGATAAGTTATGATATCATTGGACATGTGCATGCAAGTACCTGACATCTTGCCTTCTCCAGTAAAGCTTCCACGACTGAATTTCTATGTAGCCAATGAGATGCCCGCGCGCTACCTTATACAGTAGGTAGCTTTCTGTCAATACCAAGTACCACTTTCACCATCTTCCTTGCGATTTGTTCTTAATACAAGCTTTCAGCTAAAAACTACCCAGATGATAGAAGAGATTAAGTCCAAAGAGGGTGCCCCCGTCGACAGCGGTGACACAGTTGTTACGGCCTATCGAGGCGGAAAGCATGAATTCAAGGTCGGTTTGATTTGGGCGATTCTGTCCGGATCCGACACTGAAAATCTCTGTTCTTTAGGTAGATAAAATCATTCTCGATGGTGACGAAGCCAAAGCAGAGGGTGCAAAGGGCGCGTACAAGCCACCTGTTGTCGTGGGTGTTGACCAGAACGATAAAAAAGTCAGTCATAAACCGGGCACCTTAACGAACTTATCGAAGGAGGGAGCGAGTAAGTAAGTGTAATAAGCACTTTATGGTTTGCAGTAGAAGGTTGATCCTTGCGATCACTGGAAAAGTCAACTCAGTTGGAGAAGTCGTATATTGCTGAGCTCAACTTGATGTCACAGGTGGTGCGTCGGGATGAAAGATGAGGGTTTGTCGTGCAGTATGTAGACTTCGGTCAATCTGGTTGTTGCTCGGTGCTTCCGTTGGTGAGTTGTGGCGAAATGCTTGTTACTTTCTTCTTCGCCTCCTCCGTTCGCCCTTGAAAGAGCTTCCGTAGTTTCTTCCTCAATGGTGCTGCGATAACAGTCGCAACAACGTAATCGCCATCGTGGCTTATGCTCAATTGTCCGTGTTGCCTGAGCATTGCCGTGTCCTCACTTGGGGCCAACTTATTCCGAGCTTGTGGCGGTTCCAGATTTAGGTCTGCACCTACATGAGGATATGAATAAGGCTCACAGACAATGTAGACTCTGCCACTGCCGAACCCTGGCGCTGGCTCCCCAACCTCAACATGTACATCTTTGAAGCCGATTATGTCAGCGCCCCAGGCTTTCCGAGCGGCTTCCTTTGCAGCCCATCGACCCGCTAGCCAGGAAGTGAGCTTCCGTCGCTCGTGTTCAGATATTGTGAATTCATCGAGCTCCTGATTCTGTAGAGCTTGCGCCCATTGGCGAAGTTTCAGTGCCCCAGAGTCTTCCGATGGCTGTTTACCATTATGGAGACCAGCGCGTAGAACTTTCAGTTCATCCGAAAGAGCTTGAGCTTTAGTTGCAAGATCGTTGAGCGATACAAGTGTAGAGATTGGAGTGCGTAGAAACGCGTGTGAATCTGGCAGTCGTAGTTTCAGAGAATGGTATTCTGCTGGATGAAGATATCGAGAGGCGAGTCTTTTGATACGGTTGAGGCTAAGCTTCGGGTCGAAGCGCGATATCTGCACAATATCCGTGCCCAAAACGAATGGAAAACCTTTCATCAATGAGATTTGATGATGTTGGAGGATTTCCGGAGTATGTTGATGATAGAAAATGCGATCAAGCGCTTATGGGGAGGTCAGTCATTACTGCGCTGGTGGCGTTTCTGGCTTGCCGGTGATGTTTCGATCTCCACTATCCAAAACATTACAGTATCAATCATCAGAGCTGCTACACGGACGCTGTGAGCAACAGAGTAGAGTGTATGTGGCAAAGCAATATGACGCTGATGGTACTGTAGACCTACGTATCTAGTAGTAATGGCTATGGACAAGATATAATATACGAAATGATTAGGTGTTTCAGGCAGATGTGCATGCTGAACCCGCCAGCTCGTACCACGGTGTATAGCTTTTATAACCTTAGCAGTACCAGAACCGTGCTGATTAGAACACCCGTAGTCGCATCAAATCTCATAGACGCCAAAGTAAGTGCAACTAGTAGACTCGAGGCTGTGCGGCGCAAAGAAAACCAGAAAAGAGTATGCACACAGTTCAGCTGCAATTTTGCTGATTATGGACGTGCTGCATAACCCGGTCATATTAACCTAGCAGAGTCTCCATCCGTCGCTCAATCATTACATCCAGCCAGTACTTTGATTTTCCTGTTTGTGACGAACCAGGTTGGGAACGCGCTTCAGCCAGCTCCCATACAATTTCAATCAGTCGAGCAGCTTGTTGTGCACTTCCGAGATTGACTATTTGCTGAATGAGCTCGATCCTGTCCCGCACAAATTGCCGCCAGTGGTCGTCAACCGCACGATGGCTCTGTATTGCAACTATGGAGTCTATCAATGGCGTCCGCCCGAACTGCATCCTGTCATCGTTGCGTGCGACCGGGCTAGACAGTGGCTGCAGCCAGCTTCCTGCGGAGAGTAATGGCACAATCAGCATCAAGTTCGCTCTGGAGGATTTCGATATTGAGCTGATCAGTGCTAAAATACTGATGGCCAGTCGAAATCCGAAGTGATTAAGCTCAAATTGCTTGTCGTGTGTCGAAGCTGGCTTCTCGCTCGAGTCACTTCCAATGAGATCGCTCGCCTTGCTGTTGCTATCAAAAAGTTCCGGCACTTGAGTGTAAAGTTCGAGAAGACCAGTGAGTTGATAAACCTGAGCAACAGTTCTCAAAATTTCTTTTGTTGTGTCTGGATCCGCAGTATCCTCAATTGCATCAACATCGGGGACTCTGTAATGCAACAGTTGTTGCTCAATCAGCCGAAATTTCTGGACGAGATTTTCATGGAGATCTCGTTGCACTGATGTTGTGTTGGTGATGTGGGAAATCTGTTGGACCAGACGCTTGTGACGCATAAGACATCCTAACCTCGCAAGAACGACGAACAGAGTGGTGCATACCCCCGTCCAAGGATTGGGGCAAATCATTCTGTCTGATCCGTCACTCAAAAATTCTGTTACCGCTGTGAGGTATTCCAGATCCTCGAGACTCTGGTCCACCACAAATGAAGAAAGCATCTCCCAATAGGCCATCGCACCCACAAGGAAACTCCCCCAATCGACGCTATATGCTTCACTAGATGCTGAACAAGTTGAGTTTTTCGCTTGAGCGAACCATTTGCGGAAGAAAATTCGAGCACCGTGAAGATGTTGAACACCGAGGGACGACGGATCATGCCATGGCTAGTATACCGGTCAGTAACGCGACAGATAATCCTTGGACCGATCGTTTAGCGGGAAAAACTCACTGAGCTCATGCCAATCATAATAACTGCGATGACCAGCTCTTGCAACCCTTCTGGAGTGAAGCCATCTTGTGTTTGTGATTTGGACTCGTTTCCTGCAACCACTGTCTTCAACGACGATAGTGCCTGTGTCTGATAATCCAGGGCCACGACCTTCATTTCTGGATTGAGGGAACCAAGATGAGCTGCGGACATATTCAAAGCACAGTTGTAGATCAATTGTGAAGGAAAACACGGTGTAGACAGAAAATGTCGAAAGGGATTCTTGTAAGAATCGAAGCAAGAGTTGATGCGACAAATCACGGAGTCATAATGATGCAGGAGACTCGCAGTGGAGAATATAAGTTGTTTGGGTAGGCGAGTACCTCCGATGCCATCAGAAAGTCGACATTGCGTGCTTTCCCTCCAAGGGCGAACAGAGCGAGACTCATGACTGTTGTGGACCTCATCCTGGACGGTTGTAGCAGACATTCGACTCTCAGTGTCTGGTGTCACTACCTGGTTCATCAATTGTGGTAATACCCTTGTTACCTCGTTGTCGTGCATGTTTAGCTGTTGAGACGAACCTTGTTCGTGAGGTCGATCGGGTATCGGAAATACAATGCTGGTGTGCATCGCCGCATTCACGAGCCTCGCAGCGCCCAACGACGAACGTCTGGACTCCCCCTCACCTAGTGTGAAATCAAACCACAGCTCCCGCATAGAGTTGGACTCGTCTCGAACCGAGTGAACAGGATGGTAGTCATAGATAGTGTCGTTGTGGATGGGACGCACAAATCGTTCAGCAGAACTTTGTCTCTCCGAGGTTTGCGGGGATGGTCTTGAAGGGCTACCAAGTTCTATACTGTCTCGATGCGCTCCTGGATTGTGGTGCGATGGCGAGATGGCAGGTATCAGGCTTCCGACTGAACTTGAATCACCATCTCCGGTAACTCCGAGGCGGTCAGGGTGACAAGTTCCTGCTTCCGGCGACACGTAAGTCGCCGTTGGTGAAGAAGCCGGTCTGGAAGTGGTGGGTGTTAGATTGGGTCGCAGAGTCGAAGAGCCTTTTCCCACGTCATTTACGTTGCCGTGAAGATGTTTAGAAGACCAGCGTAACTCCCTTACATAGCCAGGGCATCTGACGCCTCTCGTGGTACATTGTGTGCACTCGGGCCGAGCTTCATCGCAACGAAAGTGCTAAGCATGTTAGGCGAGTGGCAACATGCAGCATTGTGTAAAGAACTGACCCTCTTCCTGCACTGAGTACAACCACCTGTGTTCGGTTAGTATATGCGCTGCTCGTGGTAGTTCAAGAGTTGAAGAATCTTTTACCTCGCGATCGCTTAGTCGCCTTTGTGACATCGGTCATTGTATCATCGTGTGAGGATCTCGCGAGGATGCTGTCGCAATGATGGGGCCGGTGTCTGTAAGCAGAAGCAGAGACCGCCGCCAGTCTGGGAAAGTCACGGCATCAACGACTATCAACGATCTTGGATGATGAACCGTAGAGTGCAGTACGTACCAAGTAGATGAAGGAGAACCGATGGGGTGGTGTTGATACGGTTATAGACAGTGATTGGTTCGTGTTATTTGGGGCGAAAAGTTCTCTGGGCACACCTGCACCTTCCTATCCAAACACCAAAGGTAACTTGGTGCAATAAAGAAGTCACGGTCTGCACAAGGTATTTTATGCACCAGTTTGTGCCAATAGCACGTGGAAAACAGTTCTTCATAGTGGGATTTACGCTAATGCAGACTGTGACTTCTTTATTGCACCAAGTACCTTAGGGAATTTACACTACGTGCTAAACATAACCTATTTGCAGGTATCGGCTTTTTTTGTGGTCGTATATTCGATTTGGTTTTACAAGTCATGTCTACCATCTGCATTCGCATTCCATACTAATTGGCCTTCAAACCAAGTTTGTAAGATCTCCGCACCCTCGAATTCACCTTGGCTCAGATCCCTGTCCACGACGATGAAGTTGGCCGCTTTACCCTGCGTTATGCTTCCAATTTCGTGACTTCTCCCTACAGCATCGGCACCTCCAAGGGTGATGATCTTGCATATAGCTTCACCTCCGGCTTGGCGAGGAGTTCGTCCTTCTTTGCTACCGGCGTTTGCTTCGCCAATCTTGTCCACTATCGCTGCGAGTGAAGCAAAGAGGCTCGGTGTTGGAGGAAGAATCCAGTCCGATCCAATCGTCATTTTGGCACCCGAGGCTAGCACTTCATTGAATGGCCACTTGAAGATGTGTGGAAATGCTGAAACCAGGCCCGTCTCGTGAAATATGGCGGGCGACATCTCGGCCGTCACACTAAGCTCCGCAAGGCGCGCAATATCGTCTAGGCAAGCCAAGTAGTCAGCCACATATCATCTTGAGCATCAGATGCGGTACTTACCTGGGTGCACAGCGTTGCAATGAGCCAGCTCATGCTGGGTGGCGTGGGGGTTTAGTTTCCTAACCGCGGCAATAACATCCAACGCACGGCGAGCACTACCTTCGCCGGCACAATGTATCTTGCAGGTCATGCCCTTTGCGTCGTACTTCTTGATCGCCTCGAAGAGCGTATCTTGATCAATCAACAAGCTCTTCTCGTCTGGTTGTCCGCTGCTGTCAAGATCACACTGCGTGAAGTGCGGCGGTAAGGGCGCCCCGTCCATCCAAAATTTGACGAAGTTGGTGTGGATGTGCTTGCTTCGAAATGTGTCAGCCACGTCGAGCAAGGCATGAAGACTTGCTGAACTTTCCAGAGCAAAGTTCTCAGGTGCGTAGACAATGTGGGTATGGATGTCCATTGTGAGGAGTCCTTCTTGTTCCAGTTCGCGGAGTGCGGCGAGGTAAACCGAATTGGCCGAGGCTTCCTGACAAGAGGTGATGCCGTACCGCAGACTGGCCCGGATCCCGTACAGAATCGCTCTCTTGACGTGAGCGACTGCAAGTGGTGGTAGGCTCATCCAGGCCTTGGTGGCAGCACTTTCAACAAGTTCTCCTGTTATCTCACCATTCTCACGACGGATATACCTGCCTCCTTGCGGATCACTCGCCCCGGCCAAGTCATAGCCCGCCCTCCGCAGACCTTCTGTGTTCACCAGGATATTGTGGCAGGACATCTCCCTCACAATGACAGGTTGATCGGGGAACAAGTCATCCAGATACTGACGGTCAGGCTTCTGATTGGGAAACTGATCGGCCGAGTAGAAGTTACCAATGATCCAGTCACCCCAAACGTGTGCATATGCACAGGCACAGACACCTGCCTTTACCTTCTCTGCCAAAGTCTTCTCGTTGGCATCGAACCCAATAGCACTTTCATTCAGCTGCTGAAGGCTGGCACTCAAGAGGTGGGTGTGAGCATCATGGATTCCGGGCATGACAAACCGACCCCTGAGGTTGTAGACAATAAGCTTTTGTTCACGAGCCTGCTTCATGACCTCTTCATCATCGCCCAGCGCGCTGAAATGACCAGAGGGAGACACGATGAAGGCGGACACCCACGCTCTAGAGTCGTCTACCGTGTAGACACGGCCGTTGATAAACGCCAAAGCATCTTGGGCAGTTCGAGACGATGCTGCCGCCATTTCTCAGCTGATGGGACAACAGTGACAGGTCAAGAAAAGTCTCATCAGCACTGGCGAAGATCAAGCAAGACTAACTTCAACCTTTACTTTGAGGGAGCAAGCTCACTGGCACGGCGGATGCCAGAGTGATGGTTCTTCTTTGTAATCTTTGAGCAACGGTAATAGCATACCTACCAGGAGCATACATAACAAACCATTTGCTGCTGTATGCGACAGCCCTGGATTTTGCCGTATCCAAGAGGAATACAGGAGACGCATGCCAGAAAGCCAAAACAGCTGAAGCCTCACGTTAAAATTGCCCAATGTGGAAATTATAAGGTGGAAGTTTATCGTCCCGTCTGGGGTCGCGTTCTCGGCAACATTGCCAGCAACCCCAGCTTGGCCTCCGCATTGTCGGGGCCTTTCCACATCAAGTAATTTTACAAGCTTGGGCCAGATAAATTTACATTAATGTTACTAGGGATGAGTCAGCCATTTTCGGTAGATAACATGGATATGTGGGCATGCCTGACTTCGCTAAAGATGAGCATGGGCTCTTCAAGGAGCCGCAAACGCGGACGTAGAGCGGAATCCCCACCATGTTTAAAGCCCTCCAATACTGTATATCAGGTTTGGGGACTTGGTGATTTTCCCAACCTCTAGATCTTCACACACTTCGGCACATACAAGACCTATCTATACTCAAGCACCATGAGTATTGCTGATCACCCGGCGTCAGTCGACAAAACCTCGCTCCAAGCCTTCCGCACAGCCATCGCTGGCAAGTACGAGCTTCATATTCAAGCCTTCAGGGATGCAAATCTAAATTTACTACTCGACACGTTCTTCCACGAGGACGCCCTCTGGGCTGGGCCATTTCCAACGCCGAATACAGTTGTGCAGGGTCGAAGACAGCTGGAAGACTTCTTCGTGCACGTAATCGACTGTCAGCTCATTGATCCAATAGTGTCAATCTTCAGCTTCGTCGAAGGAAACGCCGGCTTTGACCATACAGTTTACCGCACACGACCACGACCAGGATACGACGGTCCTCACGAGTCCGAGAATCTGAGATTCCACTGTACCTTCAACTGGGTCCGAACCGCTGGGGACTGGAAAGTCGTTGGAGTGACAAGTTACATGACGGAGGTCGAAGCCAATGACTAAGACTGATGAAGCGAAGTCCGACAATCAAGGAAACCACGGCATCATCAGCACCAGCTAGTGCTCACGACCAAGAGATGTATTCGTCAGTAGCAATGACAATCTACTGTACAATCAGATAAACTGGCATCTGCAATTTAATTCGTGAAGTCGCTGATAGCCGTTGTCCGAACGACTTCAGGCCTAGCCGGATGTCTATCAACCACACAATCCGAAGCCTTAGGGAGAGTTCTACTGTAGAACTGGTTCCATATTGAAAGCTAGTTTCTGAGGTTAACTACCCTGCCAAGTGGCAGTCTTGCGTTGTTTCTTGTCACGCACGCGGAGCAAGAACGCAACCGAAGAGGACCCGTGACCTAATATAATGGAAGACCACTATGGTACGCGTACAGTATACAGCTCATCTGGACCACATTAGCCGGCCTCCGGAATCCCATGCACTTATTATTGTACTGTACCGAAAGATCACATTCAATCAAATGCTCGGCCTGAGCCTGCAGATGGATTGTTCACACGAGAACTCAATGTGAGCTCTTAGTACAATCATACGGGGTAAGTGTATGGGATCTCCAAACCCAGCCCGATCCCAAGAACTTAGTTTAAATTCTATCGTGTTTGCCCCCAGATAGATAAGACCAGACCCCAGGTGCGTCACCTTATTTTTTCCGGATTGGGTAAGCTTGCCCAAGACGGAACACTCGATTACTGTATACTCCTAACCCAAGCGGTCGGTTCAGACGGCTGAGGATAAAGACATATCAAGCGACCATATACATATATCTAATCACCCCGGATGTCGCGATTTCATGCTCGATGTCTCCATGCGGTACTCGACGCAACCCATCCCTTCAATCTCTTGCAACCATAAGTAGTTGTCTACTCCCTCAGGCCAAGGCCATTACAAGAGCTTAGCATCTAATTGCTCTCCGACTCATCCTGCAAGCACTTGCTGCACCCTGCTGCCGCCGATTCCATCCAACCAAGGATACTATCCCAGCACGATGGCTTTCACAGAGGAGAAAGCAGGTGCAGGCGGCATGACGGAGGTCGTCAGCTCGTCTCTAACTACTTGGGAAGACATCGACATCGTACCTGGAACCGAAGTGATGACCGACACTATCCATGGACACGAACAAATTCATGGCGATGGAAAGACACAAGTCACTCTGGTTCCACAGCCCAGCGCCGACATTCATGATCCATTGGTAAACAGCCTCACACAACATAAATACCTGCCATTACAGGATGCTGTGCTAACGAATGATTCTCATCACAGAATTGGACTCGTACATGGAAAATCGCAACCATCTCAATGTCCATGATGTACAACTTCATGGGCGGCTGGGTGGCTCTTTCTCTCAATCCATTTTTCATCACGCTCATGACCTATTTTCACCAAGGCATTCCCCAAATCGCATGGCTTGTGAGTGCAGGCGTTCATCTATCCATCTTCCGTACAAGATTTTGTGTGCCATGGCCAGATACTAACTCGAGCGTCTAGACAAGTGCGCTGCTCCTCACGCTCGGCTTCGCGAATCTCATCACCGTGCCGATGGCCGTGTGCTACGGTCGACGTTCCGCATATCTATGGTCCATGGTCGTAACCTTGGTGACGACCCTCTGGGCTGCCGGCACGAAGTCATATAACTCCTTCCTTGCCGCACGTATCCTGATGGGTGTGGGAACAGCTGGCATCGAGACTCTGGGTGCGGTGACCATCACTGATGTCTTCTTCCTCCATGAACGAGGTAGCTTAAACACCATATACTTGTACGTCGAACCCCCATGTTCAGATCATATGGAGCAGCCCTTGCTAATGGATGCTGCGTTGCAGTCTGTCGCTGTTCGGAGGTTCCGACATGGGAGGTGTTGTATCTGGCGCCATTGCTGGCAGCTCGCTTGGATGGCACTGGTTCTTCTGGATAACAGCGTAAGCACCGGAAATATAATCTCAATGCAGAAAAGGTGGATTGGTATTGACGAGTTTCTCACAGAATCATCCTTGGTGTTGGACTGATCGCAATGATATTTCTGATGCCGGAGACGGCGTACCAACGAGTCCTACCAACTTCTGACAGCCACGAGAACGTCCTTCACCGCGGCAAGCCCAGCAAAGCGGCCTTCAGTCTACTCCCCAAGCGAGTAAATAGCAATATCACCCCACTCATCGCCATAATCAGACCATTCCGGACCGCTCTGGCACCTACAGTGCTTTATGTAAGTGAATGAATACTCCGAGCTGAGCTTGCATGGCGTTTTCAGCAGCCGTCACTTGACCACGAACTAAGTTTTTTTTCCTAACAGAGTTCGTTCATGTTCGCTTTCTTCGCGATCATGTTTCTGGTTGTCAACGTGGCTCAAAGTGCGATTTTCCAAACCGGCTATGGTTTCACCGTTCAACAGACCGGCTACACCAATTTCGCCTTGCTAATCGGGCAAATACTTGGCATGCCTCTATCCGGCCCATTCTCAGACTGGGTCAGTATGCGCGCCACCAGGAAGAACAAAATGGTGCGCGAGCCGGAAATGAGACTCGTCGCCTTGATCCCAACGATATCGATCCTGGCTATCGGCCAGATCATCCTTGGATGCACGGCTGCTGCCAAAGTCCACTGGATAGGACCGATCATAGGCATCGTTATCATTGGAATCGGCACCACGTCCACGTGTGTCATCGCTGTGACTTATGCCGTCGACTGCCACAAACCGTTGAGTGGAGAAGTTGTAAGTAAAAACTCCATTTTCGCCCACCCTGTTGTCTGGTTGAAGCTTGTACTGACTTTGTCTTGTCGTGACAGCTGCTCGTTGCCACCATCATCAAAAACACCCTTAGCTTCGGCTTCGCAGAGTTCACAAATACCTGGATCGCGGAGGAGGGCTTCCGTAACCCATTCCTCATTCTAATGGGCCTGGCATTGTTCCTGGGACTTTGCCCGAGCGCTTTGATGTATGTTTATGGGAAGCGTGTGCGACGGTTTATCGCCAGGAAAGGCCTTCTTCCACAGGGGAAAGGCATGATGGGCGAGTAGGACCGCCGCTATAAGGATGTCTGAATATATACATAGCGTTGGATTTCGTCCGAGGAATCACGTACAGAAAGACTGAGCGTCTGCTGCGGTGATACTTCATGGAATGAATACAGTCTTCGAAAACGGGGTCCAGGCATAGTATCCGCTTTGCTGTATTTCGTCGTCACTTTAGTAAACACTTCTCCTATGCTCCAACTGAAGCTTTTCGAACTGCCCACACGGCAACAACCCGATTCTGCCAGAAGACACGGACTTATTAGTCTTAAACATGTACTGTACGCCCCTGAGTTAGTGGATTGCAATCGGAGTCATAGTAGTGAATTCTGTACTACGTACTGTACAAGCCACTTTGAGTTTCTCGGCTATTGTCCACCAGAAACCCTACTCGTACCATCAACCCCAATATTCATGCGAGAGGGAGATGTCCGCTATTATACGTCGCGATCTTACATAAGCTACGTACTCGCTTCCAGGTCGTGTTGTGATGCCTCGGGTGAGGAGTCGGCCACTACGTACCTTGGCTTTAGCAGTTCAGGCAGATAGACGTGGAGAGGCCGACTTCTGGTCTCAGATTCTTAATAATCGAACAATATAAAGAAGAACTGATCGAAATTCGCCGCTGCAATAAAAGGACTTGCGTCGTAATTTGAACGACGTGCTTACTATACCTGGAAAAGACTTTGCCTTCACCCACTACAACAAAGATGCATCACGTAGATTGCTCCGGGACGCCATACGAGGTGAGTACCTACGTACCTGGTCTCACATCCTCGATCTACCCCCTACATCTCAACGTCAAGCACAGCTAACTCACTACAACCAGATCGGCCACCAACACGGCCAACAAGCTCCCCACCAAATCCGCGGCAGCATAACCTTCTACGAAGACTACTTCAAACGCAAAGCCAACAAATCCTGGTCAGAAGTCCAAGTAATCGCAAAACAATTCCTGCCGTACCTAGAATCTTCGTGGCCCGCATACGTCGAAGAGATCCGCGGTATCGCTGATGGCGCCGGACTAGATTTCGAGAGTATTCTGGCGCTTAATGTCAGGACGGAGATTGGGTTTGGGATGCTGAATGATGGGTGTACGGCGTTTGCGTGGAAGACGAAGACGGGGAGTTTCATTGCGCAGAATTGGGATTGGGAGGGGGAGCAGCAGGCTAATATTGTTTGCATGAGGATTGAGCAGAGGGGGAAGCCGACGATTGTTATGATGACTGAGGGGGGGATTGTGGGGAAGATTGGGCTTAATTCGAGGGGGGTGGGGGTTACGTTGAATGCTATTGCTGCTAAGGGGGTGAGCTTTGATAAGTTGCCTTGTCATTTGGCGCTGCGGGCTGTGCTGGAGAGTACGAGTTTGCAGGAGGCGAGGGCGATTCTGGAGAAGAATGGGGTGGCGAGTGCTTGTCACATCACTGTTGCTGATGCTGAAGTGGGGAGCATTGGGTTTGAAAACACGGCATTCGATCAGATCGAGTTGGAGATGGTGGATGGAGTGAATGTCCACTCTAATCATCTGACCAAGCCGCACAAGGTGGATGACTATCTCATGTTGAAAGACTCGCCATTCAGACTGAGCCGAATTCGAGAGCTGTTGGCTGACGTCAAAGAGCCTACAATGGCGAATCTGAGAGATGTTTTGAAGGATGAAAAGAACGGTCCATCCTCTATCTGTCGGTCGCCAAATGAGAAGTCTACCACCCAGACATTATTCTCGATTGTGATGGATTTGCAAAAGCGCGTTGGTGTTGTCAAGATGGGCAAGCCAGTTGAGGGGGGAGAAGAGCTTGAGCTCAGACCATAGAGTATATGCGCCAGTGCAGAAGTCAAGCGGTTTCTTGCATTGTATTTACATGTCTGCATACCCTTCCGTACCAATCATGTCGCTTAATCCGAAACAGTCGGTACGTAGGGCTTTCCCTTTTGCTGGTCCTCCTTCTCGATTTGCTGCATGAACTCCCTGTAACTGATTAGAGGTGCCTCCTACTTGTTGAAGGCAGGAATCGAACTTTATGAATTTTTCTTCATCCTGGCTAGCTGCATTAATAGGAGGTGTCGTTTGAGGCTGCTTCTTTGGACCTCTTGTTGCCAACCACGATACAGTAAAGAGAGTTCCTAGTGTGTTTATGGCGAGCTGTAGTGCTAGTCAGTTATACGCAAGCTTGTGAACACTCGAGCTGCTGGTGTCGGAGCTGGGGAGATTTGGTGAGACGTACAACGTGCGACCCAATCTGTCGGCCGGCGATGGTGTAGTAAGCAACCATATTGAAGGTGTCGAGGGTGACTTGGAATCGAGAGAGAAGCTTTCAGAGACGTAGGATGGTGAGAGCCGAGAATGATTTGTCTTGATTGCAATGGTCGTTCATGCTCCTTCGGCGCAGCTTCCTTCGTCGGAGCTCGAGACATAATAGACTAGTCAGATTGAGCGCTAGCTCATCTATACGGTTGAGGTGCACAAATGAGCTGAATGAGCTGCAGTAATGATAGGAAAAATACGTCACTTCCTCCACTGGTTGTCAAAAGCTCCCCAGATTCTTGGTACATGGTCGCATGCCCACGAGAGCTGCAGCCTTCGGAGCCTCCCAGAAGCATTCTTCAATATCTACGCCTTGATCTTTCACAGGAATTTCTCTCCACATACTGTTCTTGCTCACTCCTACAGCAAACCCTCTATATTCGCTCTTCTCGTTGGCCGTCATCATGCCCACTTCCTCCGGCAAAGACAACAACTCAGACCCGCTGATACCTAAAGGCGCCCCGGACTATGTTTCCGCCCAAATCCCTCGTGAGAAACTCCCGAAAGACCTTCAAAACATAGTGGACCAGGATAGCATTTTCGACGACATCTACGATGGCCAACTGGGTGACTCCACGGAGAGCAATCTCCGTTATGCAGCCTACGCCAATCGTCTTCGAACGATAATGCTTTCGGCACATCGCTATGTAGCTTACACCTCTGATACTGGCGAGTCGTTTCGACCTGTCGCACACCCATGGCTTGTCAGGAGCGCATACGGGATTTCTTGGGCATATCTGATCGGTGACGTTAGCAACGAAGGTTGGAAGGCATACAAAAGAAATGCGAAACTGCTAAGTCCAGACAACGACCAACATATGAAAGCACTTGCAGACAATGACGGAAAGGTAGCTCCCGATGTGAAACAGGCGTTAGTATCAAGCCCTGCGGCAAATGCGGCAGGTCCGGTGACAATTCCTGCGCTTGAAGATTGGAAAGCTGTTGCGGCACAGAGAGCTGTTTTTCAAAGTATTGCGAGTATGGGTCTGCCCGCATTCACAATACACAGTATCGTAAAATATTCCGGCAAGGCATTCAGAAGTGCGAAGAATACAACAGTGAGGACGTGGGGTCCAATTGGGGTAAGTGATATGAAGCTTTGCAGATAATATTGACTAACGGTGATACACAGCTTGGACTGGCAGCCGTCCCAGCCCTGCCGTACATGTTCGACCAACCTGTGGAAGAGGCAGTGGAATGGGTGTTTTACAATGCATTCAAGGCTGTTGGTGGGGAATCTGCAGTGGGACCCCGACATTCAACTGGTCGCTCGCACGCGCTGCAACAGGAATCTAAAAAGCTAAAAGAGCTGTGATTGAGTTTGACAAGTGTTTTTTGCGACGGGCAGGCGTTGTTTGTGTACAGATTCGACTCCACTTCATTATCAAGCAGGCGATATTCATGCTGCTTTCCAAGAAAACCACTTCGTCTTTGGTGGCGTAAAGGTTGCTGGCACTTATCAACGCATTCTCGTTATACAGCAGAATCATATGTGAAGAGCACGTTAGATCCAGGATGTGCCAAAACAATCAATGGGTTGCCATGACCCGTGGTATTGCTCGATCGTATATCCTTACAGATCCACGATAGGTACTGTTCATGATGAATTGCAAGCTTACGAGGCACCAGGCTTTTCGCTTTGCTCCCATACTCAACACAATGATTCTCTCTCATTACTCTCAGATGACCTCGCCCGACAAGTGACCTCAACCACGCATATGTATGCCACACCGATCACCACAACCGCTTAAGAAGCGCCTTCAGAATGGTACTCATCCACCACGCCTGTTCCACAAACTGACCATTCCCATAGTCCTGTGGCCGACCTCCAACATCCGCCATCCGAATCACAATCTCAGCCAACTCCCGATCAAAATGCGCCCTCATATACGCCGCAATACAATCCGCCCCATTAGTAATTCCAGCCGCTGTCCAAAGTTCCGCGGGTCTCCCTCCACGAACACTTTCACTCACCGTGGTGCCCGGCACAACGAAGCGATCTACACTCCAACGCTTATCCTCAAAGACCGCGACGTTAGGAAACTTCTTCCGCAAGTCTGGGAGCAGGCCGCGTGGTCCAGTGACAGATCGACCGTCGCAGATCCCGGCGTAACAGACTGGAAATATGCCGGTGCATACTGTTATGATGTCTGTTTGTCTCTTTTCTGCATGTGCGCGGATGAAGGTGCGGTATGGATCTGGGGTGGGCTGTGTTGGGTCAGGGCCGGGAATGAGAAGGATTGAGAGGGTGCCTGGTTGGACGTCTGCGTCGTGGAGGGAGTGGGTCGTTTGGATTGTTAGGTTTGCTGTTAGGGGAGCGATGGATGCAGTGCTTCTAGTATCCGCGATGTACAGTATTTCGAGGTCGTTGATGCCAAGATCCTTGATTGGTTGGGGAAGGAGGGGCGGGAGGCTGTTTAGGTATTCTCTGCTCATCATGTAGAAGAGGTCTATGGGTGCGAGATCGAGGAGCTGCACAGGGGGAGGGGCAAGCAGCACGCCGATGCGTAGCGGTTGCATTGGGGAATAAGTCTGGGGCGGCATCCTGGCGTGTGTGTATGTTGGACGATTACTTATAGTCAAGGCGGAAACTGAAAATAGTGGTCACCCCTATTGATGGAACAGATATACAGTAGGTTATACCAGAAGGCAATGTCCAGGGTCTATATGATATGAGCTTGAATATATATCTATTGTCATGAACTCCTAAGCAGCTTGCAGCTCTACCATGGTAAGTCCGTTCCACAAGTACAGTCTTTAATCCCGTTATCGCCAGCCACTTGAATCTCGAAGAGAAGCAATACGTGGGAGGGCATGTCGTATAACAAGCACTATACTGCATTTCGCTAATGGATGCTCAGGCAGCAATATTATTTTGCTTAAACACTTTGCCGGATACAGTCTCGGCATTGATTTGGTATCCAAGATGGCTTGATATATGTCGTGTACAGGAAGTTACGGCTCCCGGGCCAGGCAGCAGGATATCTCGGTCCAGTAACATGAATGGTAGGAGGGGATACGAAGAAGCTGGAAGTCTGTGAGCATTTTTACAAGAGAACTATATACTCCGGATATTATGACAGCTGAATGTGGTCGATGCTGTAATCGGTGGTCAAGATTGGCACCAAAGACGTGGTGGCTGCATAGTAGATGGTAGTGTTTCATACCTCTGAGAAGCTATAAGTGTTGAGTGGACTGTATAAAGTCACTCTGAGGTTGATTTGAGCTTTGTTAACTCACGCACAGATGTGGGGAGGTTGCAACTCAAAATTGCCGAGAGTGAGGCCAGCCAAGTTCGGCGGACCATTGGCAACTTCCCAGGACTTTCGGTCACTAGAACCAAAGTCAAACTTTCCGCCCAGCCAATACGTGGAAATTCAAGATGGTTCAATGCTTCTTCATATCAACAACCGCAGTGGATCAAACCGGGACTATTTTCCCAGAAACTGGTATCACAACTATTGTGGAAACCTCCTGTTCACGAATATCATAATTACATTGATCAAAGATGCGTGGAACTGAATTTTTGTTTACAGTTGTACTCTGGCTAATGTGGACACGCATTGTGCCGTCTTGAATTTCCATCCGTGGCCAGCTTACAGACCACCACTTTTCATCTCAAAGTGACACAATCTCTCACCATTCTGCATGGTGCCGCTGGCGCCGCAAGTCGAGTCGTACAGGGGCCTCTATGGCGGTGCTGGCGGCTAACTATGCAGGCATTATTAGCCGAACTATGGCTGGAGATGATTGGTTTCTTGCTTACTGTCTCGAATAGGTATCCATTGGGCGCTTGCCAATCACTCAGCCATGGAGCTGTTCCAAAGGCGCCCGATCCAGCGTTGGCAAGCTCATGGACTGAGATATTGCTCATTCTATGATTGAATCTATACAACTGATGGTGGCCATCAACACTCGAAGAGCTTTACAGCCTTGTCTAGATGTACGCTCAGCGAAACCTTGAGGAATTGACAGGGTCCGGACAGAACCACTCCGGTCAGAGGTATGATGCCATCCACATTTCAGGCAGAGGCAGCGCTGTGATCGGTAATGTCTACTGCAGTCATCGGGAACTGGACGAGGTCGGGGGCGATGAGGATGGGAGACGTACGCGATGAACTCGTCTTTCTTTATATCTCGCTAACCTTGCAAGTCCTGCTGACATCACTTTGCTACGAGGCTATGAATGACAAGAAGCACCACATTCATACCGCCGACTCAACAACATGCGACTGGATATGGTCTACTCTTTTTACTCGATGGCTCCGGGTAGAACAAGCTAAGGTATTCTGGATTGATGGAAAGCCTGGCTCGGGCAAGTCGACGTTGATGAAGTATTTGTCTCATTCAGATGTTTTGAAGGACATGTTACCAAAATTCTCCGGCGATTGGATGGTGATCGATTTCTTCTTCGATTTCCGACTTTCGGAAAAGACAGGAAATTCTCTTGAAGGACTCTTTAAATCTCTTCTACACCAAATGGTCAGGGATCTTCCGGGAATTAGCGAAACTCTTTATCAGATCCTAGACAATGTGAAGGAGTCATCTCTGGAGTCTTTGCAAATTGCATTCGGCCAGGCACTAGCACTGACAAAACGCAAATTCCTGGTTCTCGTGGATGGGCTCGACGAATACACAGGTAAATACAAGCCTCTAATAGAACTTCTCCTATCGATAAAACGTTATCAGCGTCTCAAATTGTGCTTAGCCAGTCGTCCAGAGCCTATGATTCGGGAGATGCTCGACGTCTTTCCCCGAATCTCTATGTCAGAACATAATGCACAAGGCATTGAAAAGTATGTCTGTATTGCAGTCAAGGAATTTGAACCCCGGCTCGACGCGTTATTGCTGCCTGACATCAAGGAGTTGATCCTTGGTCGAGCCGATGGAGTTTTTCTATGGGTTCACCTCGCGCTAGACGAGATCCTTGAAGCCTGTGTCGATGGAGCGACTCCGGCGGAGTTACATCAGAAGCTAGATCTCTTGCCGACAGAACTTGAGCAGCTCTACAAGAGAATCTTGAACAGAATAGAGCCAAGAAGAAAATGTGAAGCTGCAATCATCTTCACCTTGATCAATGATGCTAATCCACCCATAACGTTGAGCTTGCTTCATCACACTATGAACTTCCTGGCACAGGAGCTCGGGATAATGTATCTGCCAGTTGAGGTGACCAGCATTAAGCATTTCGAACGTCGGCTTCACGGAACAATGAGAGGACTGGTTGATCTGGTTCCGGAAACGAATGACCAAATTGAGGACGGCCCGTCTAAATCTTCAACCGTACGGCTAGTCCACGAAACTCTGAGATCTTATTCCAAACGCTCCGCTTGCTTCGAAACTTGTCTTGGTTCGGATTTTCGACAGGTGTTTCCAAACCGTATGTGGTTGCGTATTTTTTCTAGAGCGCTATTCATTGCGGATATCTACCTAGCCAATTCGAGCCACGGAATTTTGTCCAGCCTGCTGGGTACAAAGATAGGATACCATGATTTTGCAGCTCTCATCCCGCCGAATTCTGTGGACGGAGGTATCGCCAAATGGATTGTGCTCCTCTATTATAGTGTTACCTACTTACCGTGTCAAGCTAATGACATGGCAGCCACCGATGACCAGGGGCTGAAAACTTCCGTTGAAAGATCGATGCAATCTCCAATAGCGAGCATTCACTACACGCTGGTAGGAAATCATCATCGTGATGGACTTCAACCAAAGAGAATTTGTTTTAACCTTGATGCGAGCGACCTCATGCTGGCAGCAGCTCACCGTGGGTATAAATATCTCAGCAGCCGCCTGAGTCGAGTTGCCTTACTCAGTGATGAGGAACGGAGCGAGCTTGCCACTATGATATTCTTCGGGGCGACACGACAGAGGGGTTGTCCCGGAGCATGCATGGATATTGAGAGGGAGGGCGAGACTTACAGAAATCTCGTGGACACCATTCTGAGTTTCGATGAATACATCTCTACCTTTCATCTAGGTATTTACATACGGCTTGGGTACGAGGACATACCCAGATTCGTACTTCGCCATCTCGAGAGAGGTCAAAAATGTCCGCCAACACCTCCCAAGATTCCATCCTGGGTAAAAACCGTCCCACTTTTTGCAACAGAGCTTCCCCACTATATCTGGGTTTGTGAATATACTGGGAACGGAGCCCGCGACATAGGCGCTCAGTTACAAGTTCTTGCCTCGTTTGGACTCGACATCAACAGGAAATGTTCTACAGGACAGAATATCGTCCACTACATTATCACCAAGCACGTGATCGGCCACACGTTCCTGATACCATTGGATGAATGCGGATGCTATGCCAGCAACGACATAAGAGACGCCGTGGATCAAATGTACGCGATTGAAACAGCAGGCGCAGACTTCAGTCAACAGTTTGAACACCGAACACCACTGCAAGCACTTCGCCACGGACTAGATCTTGTCAGGAAGGCAAAAGTAAAGAATTATGATGACATTCCAGAGGCGAGATTCTCACAACTCGAGTTCATGCTCGAGCATAAAGAAGTTACGGGACATCTACCGCAGCCAATGGTCGGATCGGATTTCTTTCACTCAAAGTACATCCCTCTACTACTAGAGCGAAGATGCGATCTCTGCTCTTCGAAATCTTCATCTATTCGCACAAGCTCCGAAAGTCCAGCAAGCTCCGTCACAAGAGAAGTTCCACGACCTCGAAACCCACAACCGTCCAGAATACCTCGACCTCGAGCACGAGTAACACACAGCAAAAGTTGAGACTGGATGGTCGTTGGCCGACGAATAACGTGTCATTTTGAGCCTGTGAAGTACCGACTCACAAGTACATGATTTCCCTTCATCAGACAATCGAACGAGACATACATTACCGCATCATCTACAATACATCCAAAATGCCCAATCTAGCATTCCTGCCATACTGCACCACAATATTGACACAACCGTTGAAACATACTGTTCGGTACGATGACTCTACCGACAGCTCCCAAGCAAGCACAACCACAGAAGCGACTGGAAGACCAGACACGTGTAAACAAGTACATGGATCCTTTAATGAGACAGTATCCCCAATGGCTCTCAGGGTACGATCCCAAGACCAAAAAGCTCGTTAGACAATAACATCATGCTATAGTTCATCTACTTTTTCCTCACCCAGGATACACCCCGCACTACATACCCTACCATACACGTCGCTTTCAAACCTTCCGTTGAATACTGCTCCATTTCTCACACCGCTTCTATTCCGTAAATTTACCTAACATTATCATGATGGTCCATCAAGAAGCTTTCTACCGCGATAGAATTAGATCAAAAGTCGGATGGATAGGTGTATAGATATGTTTTGCCCCCTGTCAGCTGCATTGAACAGCAGTACGTACGTACTCTGTATTCCGTGATCGTACTCGTACCTACATGTACCCGTTCGTGTAAATATTGCATACCTCAACCTTTGTACACCTCGACCACACCTCCAACTCATGCGAGGGCAAGGCATAGCACAGCAATACACAGCAGAAATCACTCACTCATTCACCCTCGGCATGACACTGTTTCGCTGAAGACATAGGGCATTGGTTTTATAGGAAGCAATGTGGTACTGTATTTAGGAATGTGCATCCAAGAACATAAATCTTTGACCTTCCCTAGAATTGCTGACCGGAGTTGTGGCATGGAGGATATGGGCCAGAATACATAATATTGCTGTGTGTACATGTGTGGAGGAACTGTGACGCGTGTTTTGCGTATGTGAGGCGTGTTTCTTTGAAAGAGGATGATGGTTTTGGTTGCGATACACAATTAATGTATATTGAGGTGCTCGAGGTAGGAAAGTGAAGAACCATCCGAATACGAGACAGGTTCTGGTAGGAATATTAATGCTCTGTGTGCTTGCTTTGTGCTTCCCTAGACCATTCATTCGGCTCTATGGCGGGTCTCAACGAAACGCGGACTTGTGCCTTGCATGATCAGCACTATCGACTTGTGCTTTTCGGGTCGTTTTTAAGCGACAAAACCCCAAATCAAAGGTGCTGGTCAAGTATGAACAAAATCCGAGTCTCGTTGAGGCTCACTCTAGGCCCAACTTTGATCAGTTGTTACTACCCGTGGCCGCCGTGATCGTCGTTTGCGGCACATAATTTCAGATCCTGATGTGGGATGCTCAGATGTGGGTCTCAATATCCCCGAACTGAAGTACTTGTGTGGACATATCAGAGCAGAGGTCACACCGCCGCCTCAGCAGAGATTGCTCACTGTCGTCCTCTCGTCCACTCATTGGCTGTGGCAAGTGGCCAGTCCGTTCTTTATGTGCCAGCATGAAGTCAATTTGACACAGCCTTTTTCTTGCTACAGGACTGAAGAATAGGTTAGGTGTGTCTTTTAGCCGATTACCAAATTTGTGTGGAATTCCTGAAAGAACTGTTGCTAGGCCATGCCGAAACGCGTGTAGTGGCGTTCGACCTTCGAACTGTGCTTCGAAGTTCGCATGTGCTTTCTCCAATGCGTACAACTTTTCGACTGGAACACCAAGGTCATGATGGTGTCCGCCCCCAACGACCGTGGTGACACCCCGATGCTCGAGTATACTATGCCCGTTGACACATTCTGTGACAAGGTAGTGTACGACGCTGCGGCCTGACCTTGATGCGCCGTAGATGTCAACACCCAGGTAAAGTATGACAGCTAATTGATGTTCTAGATCTTGATAATTACCTGCTCCGTACCCACAGGCCCAGATGAACAGAGGTGGCTCTGGCTCAAAAAGATGTTTGACCCCTTGTCCAATCCAGGGAGGGAGCTCTACAGCTTCGGAAACATCTGGCGGATTCTGCAAGTCACACGCCAGAAAGTGTGGGAACCAGTCGAATTCGAGCCGGAGATATATTCCTAGACTGAAACTGGATATTTGCTTATCATGCCACAGAACCATATCAACCGTTCTCAGTGTCTCATGTGTCATCCTATCAGCATAACCAATTAATGGACAAAATTTGTCTTCGTCGCGGTTGGGAATCAGAACCATCACAAGTTCGTGACGCTCGTTATCGTCTAGCAGCATTATACGCTCCTCTTTTGAGTTGAGGTAATGATGGCCGCCATGTGCTGCTGCAAGCGTGAGGTCACTCATATGAGCTTCGAGACAGGATCCGTGCGGAACAGCGATCGGAGCAAAATGTATCTCGCTCAAGACAAAATGATGGCTTGCTAACCGAGAGCGCAATGCATACTCCAGGAATGTCGCTAAACCTCTGTCCTCGTACGAAAGAATTTGCAAGGCATGAAATGGTATGTAGGTAATGCTATAAAACAATAGCGTTGTCCAACGTTGGAGAACAGGGTCGACACCCGGTAGTCTTAGTACGTTTTCGAAATCTTCTCTAGTCTTGGGATTGTTTCGGTCAGCAAAGGCTGGACCAAGAGAACCATAAATTTTTGCATCTGCGACCACGAGTGCCTGTGAAAATATCCTTGCCCATATGTAATCTGGGCAAGCTTCCCGAAAAGATTTGGGCAACAACTTGGTATGCCAAGAAGATTTGGTGGAATAAGATGCAACTGTCTCGTGCATGGGCTGGACATTGCGAGATATGGGCATCTCAACTGGATGTAGGCCTTCGCAGCCCGTGACGACTTCAACCAGCCCTCCTAGGGTAGCATGCAGCCGTGTTTCGAATAGCTTGACATTGTGTAGATCCAATGGAAAAATTTCCAGCTTCAGTTGTTGCTCAAGAAACAAAATGGTGTCGTGTAGTAAGTTCAAGGGAATCCCGACAGGGAAATATTGGATCAATGTATACAAGATCGCAGCCTCCACCTTGCGAGAATTTGGTAACTTACTGAGGATTCTTTCGTACAGCCCTGCCAGTTCTGAAGGGATATCTTCCAAAACTTTCATGATTTCTGCCGGTGTCCCACCAGCAACACACAAATCTAGCATCTCACCAATGACGAGATCAGCCCACAGGAAAACACCATTCGCTCTGTCGTGGATCGTAGTTATCATCGCTGTTGGTAGGGATACATCCTGATCAGCCTGAATTTGTTGTAGGCAGCTCTCAATGTGGCTTCGAATGCTTTCAGAATTATAATCCGTTATACACAATTGAGGCACATCTCGCAGCTGCGCTTGGATCATTGGCTCTGGACGGCTAGCAAAGCACAGTTTAGTTTTCTTCTGTGCTCGGAAGAAGCGAAGAAAATCCAATAAGTCCCGGGTAGCTCCATCATATTCATCCAGACCATCGATCAAGAGGAGGTAACTATATCTCGACAAAGTAATTGCCTTCTCAAACAGGTGCTTGAGCTTGATTAGTGAGATGCTTGCGTCAGGGCTCATGTCTAGTTTGATAATAGGAGCAAGCTCTTGGTCGCAGTCAACGATCTGGATGAGTAAAGACCTGAGGAGTCCTACCAAGGAGTTTCCGGTGGTTCCTGCCAACCGGAAGTCAAAAAAGAAGCTGATAACGGCCCACACAGTACTGTCGTTAGGCAATTTATCCCGAAGATCACTACATGCTGACATATAGCTGATTAGCTTAGATTTTCCCGAACCAGGTTTACCGAATATCCAAAAGATCTTCTCGTCTCCAACAACCCATTGTGCAAAGTGTGTAGACCATACCCAGTCACAGGCAGTATTCTTGGTGAGGGCGAGTTGGTCCCGTCTCGTGCTCATTGACTCATAGTACAGAGCCTTCTGGATGTCTGTAGGCTTTAGCTAAGTACCAGGCTGCGGGAAAATGGACACATACGAGTCTTATCATCCTCAGAAAAGCCATAGTGATTTCCTAAGAAGACTCTAGCATTGCCACTGACAGTAATATCACCGTAGAGATTCCCATATCGATCCTCCTGTTGATGCCGCTGCTGATTCAAAAAACTGCTTTCTGTCATCTGGTACTGCTCAGCAGAAGAGCAAGACAGTCTGGGGAGGCATCGTAACCCACTAATCAACCACTTAGTACGGTGAAAGTGACCTCCTCAGACCGGAGCATTGCCAGCACGGCAGGTACCACCAGTGCGGTGCTCTTTCCTTCTCATTGGCTTGTCGTTGCGGGCTGCGGCGGCAGTCTGCATGGCAATCCCATCATGAAACATCATCTCTCTCGAGACTGCATGCAGCAGTGAACTGTTGAAAGTATGCCGGGTCGAGACAAGTTACCTGCCGGGTGCGTTGAAATTGTCTGTGTCCGAGAAGAATCTTGGTGTCCAACGAAAACTAAGGTATATGTACCTTCACGTTCTCATGAAGCCGGAGCTGGGTAATGATTGATCGTTCGCAATGCCGGAATTGAAAGTCAAGTGTGTAAGTCAAATGAAGAACTCTACCCATCCAAGTAAACTGACTTCGAAGTTGAGCTTAGCTTTGATTTGTACGCTCTGATAGTCTTTTCGACCCCGACGCCATGCTATGTCCTGTCCCACATTGACATAAACAAGTAACACCAACATTACTTTGTACATCTCCTTCCTCGAAGCTTTTCCTCGCATCTTTTGAACAACCCAGCCAGGCCACTCAATCAATCCACGAGCTCAACCACAAGCCTCAAATTCGCATTCCTTCGTATCGCATCATCAAGATCATCCTTCGTTTCCAACGGCACAACCGACCCTATATGATCATCCCGATACTGCATCCTAATCGCACGCTTCTCCTCCAGGTTCAGTCGTTTCCTGACTTCGCCGTACAATTCGTCCATACCCATTTTCTGCTGAATGCGGAACACGAAGAGATCGTTGTTGAATTCGATTTTTGTTTTGAGACCACTGCTGGGGATCAGGGGTCCACGAGTGCCGACAGTGCTGTCGAAGGAGTTTTGTGTTAGGGTTGAGGCCTGGCTATGTAGGGGCGGGGGGTTGGGAGCGGCGAAATTGTTACTGCTAGGGTGTTGTTGTTGGGTGTGAGAGGGGCGTGATTGGTGTGTGGCTACGCCGTTGCGTGCCGATGTGGATGTTGATGTTGAGGGAGTGGGTATGCCGCCGTGGGCGGAGCTGGGGGTTTGGCTTGCTGCGCCGCTGGATTGACGGCTTTTTGATTGTGCTAGTGAATGTCCAGACAATCTGTAGTCGTCATTGAGTGCGTTGGGGTCCATTTCAAAGTCGCCCTCTTTTGGTTTGAATAGTTGTCGCACAAGGATGTCTTCTCTAATGTAGACTGGCATAGCGACAATCTGTTTGATATATTCGTCAAGGCTCTGCCGTCGGCCATTTGATATCGCATCTGTGACATGGGCTACGGGACCGGGCATATAGGGCAATGTTCGCGGTTTGCCAGCATTTCCTGCTTCGTCGGGAAATTTCTCGATGAGGGCAATTTGCAAGTCGTAGAAGTCGGCATAGTAGCGAGAGAGCTCCCACCAGCGACCATCTTCCATCTGACATTCGATAATATACCAGTACATGTCGTTGTCGAAGCAGTATCGAGGGACAGAGGCTTGTGTGGGCGCGAGCGGCTTGCTGCTCAGATTGAAGCCAGCGTGAGGTAAAGGTTTTATTTGTTGCATTTGTGGCTGGTTTTGCAGACTGCCAAGGTTAGTGCTTTTCGAGATGAACGGATACCGACGCCGACTTACTGGATCCTGTCCATACCCTGTGTAATGCTGCTCATAGTACCAATCTGAGGTGTATTGATCTGGCCTAAACTTATACTGCTATTTTTATATTCGGCTGCAGTACGTTTCCATTCTTCAACACGTGGTACGCCAGCATCTTTAACTGCAACAAGTGGTTCTGCGACTGGTAGACCTGTAGCCAGGTCTATGATCTGAATGAACGACACAGGTATTAGGCCAGGTCCTCCTAATCTTCCAATCGGTTTCGCAACGAACCATTCCGGGTTCGACTGTGCCACCACTATGATAGACTCGCCTGCTTTTGCATCTAGCTCGTCTGGCCTTTCCGCTTGAAAATCGTATTGGACTACACCGTAGACCAGGGGAGCGGCTTTCATCGCGCTTGGTCCCCTTGTGTGCATGACTGCGCGTGGTGCTGGTGGACGCTCCGGCTTCTCATCGAGACCGATGGACAGACCACTCTCTGAGAATCCCGAGTCGTGGCCGTCCTGTGTCTTCACTGACTGTCCACTTTGTCGTTGTTGTTTCCCTATATTCTCAAAGAATGCAACCGGCACCAAGCCTCTCGCTGATTCCTTCAATGGGTTGCAAGCCTCATACCACTCTGTATCGTCCTCACGCCCGATGACATGGAAGAAGTCGCCCTTCTTAAAAGCTAGCTCTTCACCGTTCTTATTTGTAGGCTGGTAGTCATACAGAGCTTTGATGACTTTCTTGGGAGGTATTATCGCAGTCGCGCCTTTTTGATGGAGAGAACTGTGAGGGGAATGTTTTGAGGTTCGCTCCTTGTCGTTCTTCAAAGACCTTCGAATTGTCTAATGGAAGAATACATTAAAACTTGTTGCGACTCGAAAACAAGGCTGTTTGTCGCATGCGCGTCGAGGACATACCTTCATACTTCACATGAGCAGAGCCCCACCAGGGTTCCTCGGGTCGAGTCTGCGCCAATCGTTGACTTCAACGTGTCCGGCGGGGGCGAACAAAATGGATTTGAGGGACGATTAGTCAATGCAGCTTTAAGGGGAAGAAGAGCAGTGTTCAATGGTCTAGCGCGACAAATTTTCTGCAAAGTACAATCAGAGCTTCGTCGAGTGGTAACAACAGTGGTGTAAACGGAATTTTGAGCGCTTCCTTGCGTGTCTGCGCTGGTGAGAGTGGATGATCTCGGGTAGCGAAGGATTGGTTCCTGCATCTCCAGCTCTGAACCGTTACAACCTTCCGAGTCACAACAACTTGTATGTAAAATCACAAGGATTCGGAGTGGCAGTCTGTCGATCTAACAAGTAATCAATCTGTTGATGGTGTAGTACATCAAGATACGCGTGAATAACCATGAGGACAAACAGACAACGCAATCCTGCAACGATCTCAGAACTTGTGACTAGGTTACCCCTTCCTCTAAAAGCTGCGACATGGTCGCACTGATCAGGAACCAGTAATTAAACGGGCTAACAGATAAGTAAAACATGCCAAAAGATTACTGTACTAGGAGAAAAGTGTTCTGTTGCTGCATGTATGAGTTGTGACTGGTCGCCACATGAACCTCAACGACAATGTTCATTGACAAATTGGAAATGCGATACTGTAGAATTCACTGTGTGTGTTGGCACCGGTCTGTTGCCTAGAAAAGTCGCCTAGGATTGTGCAATTGCTTACACCTACCATGTCTTTCACACAACTAAGATAGCACAGTGCCTGTTATACCACTGAGACCTATCGAGCAATAACTAGGCACTACTCTTCACTCAATGGACGTGACTTTGTTTTAGAATATGGCAATCACCCGACGAACCACGATTGAAAGTATAAAACGCGAGCTCCTACTTAGTCCGCAGGATATGTCAAACTTAACCGTGAGTAAAGAGAGTCACATAGGTAGTGCTTACTTATTAAGTTCTTCACAGCGCTATGCTCGCTACACAAACAAAGAGATGAGTAAGGATCAAAAGACTTTGTGGGCCAACTATGATACCGAGTGGGGCGCTTTACCGGAATCTGAAGTGAGCCGTGCGAAAGTCGACATGAAGGAACAGATCAAGAGCGGTGGTAGTGATCGCCTCAAACAATGCTTGGTTGACAAGACAGAACAGATCGATCGAACGATTGTGTTCCGACTCAAAAATGCACGTCGAAATTGGCAGGCCACGAAACGCGAGAAACGAAAGTTAGGACTTCTGGACTCTGCAAACATCGACCCTGATGTGGAAAGTTCTGAAGAAGTGACCGAGAATGAAACCCAATTGTCTACTGCAAGTACACAAGAGCCAAGACATCGGCAGATTATGGACATAAAATCGTTAATCGACCCTCAATGAAAGTTTCTCACCGCCCATACCGTCGTACTGACCATGATCCTCCTTCACCACGCTAATCAAGGATTCGAATACAAGAAGACGGAAGGGGAACAACAGAGATAAATGTGGCGAAAATGAAAGCAACAGGTGGTTAGATCTGGCCTTTGATATCGACCTGACCAAAGGCAGCAGCTTTTGCATCCTCGAAGAGTCGGGTGCCCATTCGCACGACAACGTAGTCATCTTTTTCTTCGAGTAGCTCTCTACCGTCGTGGTCAAGGATGAACTGCGCTGCTTCTTCGTCCGATTCGAAAGCGAGCTCCTCGGTGATGAAGCGTAGGCGGACATTGGGCTTGTATCTAGCAGAATGATTAGCAAACACACATGATTGCAGATCGCAGACCTACGCTTTGCTCATGTTAGCGAGTGCTAACAGTCGTTCACGGCCGACAAACATATCCATAAGGTATGCTCCCATGTTCGGTACATCCAAATAGAGTTTGAAGAATTGATGGTAGTTTCCAAGCGCGAGTGCTGATCGGACGGCCAACGCATGCTTCACCGCTTGGGTCTTTTTGTCTGCAGGAGTTAGATCAGATAATACGTCATTCATGTCAGTCTTGTTGCATGTGTAGATGGTGTAGAGGACGCGATATGCTTTGAATTCGATAGGGTGACCTCCTAGATTTTGTCGATACAAAGCTCGAAGCTGTGTCTGACACTGGTTATACTCACCCAGGTCACCCTTTTCAAGCGCAATGCGAGCGTGAATCTCGTATACTGTGGTGGTGAATTCGTTCTTGATATGCTGCACGGTTAGATCCTGGCGAAGTGACTTAAACTGGTTGTTGATATAGCCATAGTTGAGCTCTTCTTTCCACTTCTTCTTGAGCAGATCCAGTGTCTGTCGTAATATCGGCAGTGGCCGCACATCATCAGGATTTGGCGCAGATGTGAGACGGAAGTAGTTTTTTTCCAATTTTTGTGATCGACCAACAACTGGACCAAGAGGTTCTGCTGGAACTGGGGACGAGGCTCCAAAGTTTGCCTTGGATGGAGAATTGGATCCAGGACGATGATCTTCAAAACGTTTCTTTCGTCGCTCCAAATTATCATTCGACTTACTTGAGTTGTGGCCGGCGTCCATCTTTTGTCGCTTGTCCGGTGCCGAAATTCGGTCTTCTAGGGATATGCCTTTCTTGTTCGTGCGCCAAGGAGGCTCCGGTCCTCGAGCGGTAGAAATCACATCGGAACTTAGCTCGGAAGACTTTCGCTTTCTAAGCACTGTTGAGCCACCATTCTGTGCATGACCACCAGGAGGAAAGGATAACGGTACTGGTGGTGGCGGCGGAACAAAAGATGAAGGAATGGATTGATAGCCAAGCATGGCACGTTTTCGATCTTCTTGAATCATTTGTTGAGGAAGTAGCATTCTATTCCAGTCATGAGACATCAATTGGTTACTATGTGCTGCGTTTGTGATGACTTCTTTAAGTCTTTTTTCCAAGTCGATGCGCTCGATGCCAGGTACTTGATTTTCTGCAGCAAAACATCTATTGACATATTCACGAACAGAAGGGGGCCACTCTATCTTCTTCCGTGATTCATTCGAAGGTGTGGGTGTAGGGGAGGCGATCATGGCGGGAGGTGGCGCAGATGTGCTGTGATGAAGAGGTTGTGGAATGTAAGTAGGAGGTGGTGGTAGTGGTGCGCTCGAAGCGTAAGGATTACGAGTCGGAACTGAAATGTAAGCAGGGTGGCCATTTGGCTGACCATAGCCAGCAGATGACTGCCATGGCGGGAGACCGCCAGAAGCAGAATACATTGTGAATGAGACAAATACGCGTCTAGGAATTCGCTGGAAGAAGAAGTTGTTGTGCAATGGCAAGATAGCGCTTTCTTGACGTGTTAAAGTATCAGTTTGATGAACAAGATGATTGTGAGAAGGGCAAGACCAGGAGTGCTTAATTCAAGTTGAGGAGGTTGTCGAGCCAAGTCAAATGACAAAATCTGTCACGTGCAGGACGCTAGTCTGTTTTTAGTGATGGTGTATTCAAGGTCATCAATATGAAGATGTAAATGCTAGTGACCGTCTACAGAGAGCCTACAGGTTGCAATATACGACTCCTGAGATACGTTGGAAAGATCTGGATATCATGCTGTCGACAGCTAAAGCATTAATAATTGATGTTCTTCAAGAAGCCTGACCTGTCTGCTGGCTCTCGGCCAACGTTGCAGCAAGATGAGACACTTTTATTCGTCCAAAATGCCGTTGGCCTCTACGAAGGGTTGTTCTCGATACAAATTTTCGTACCATCTGACATTGACTGTTGTATAGAAAATTCAAGATAGCCGACTGTCAAAATGGTCATGCTTATCTGACATCCCACCGCGTTTGCTATATCGACGATCTGAACCCAAGGCAGAACTCATTAGCCCTCGATCTCAAAGATGTCGACCGTCATGAATATCAGGTAGTCCACTACTTGTCAAGCGGCCATCAGCACTAATTACGACACAGGCTGGCTTCCTCCGATCATCACCAAAAGTGACTTTGCATCCCAAGCCGCTTCGTCGAGGACCTGGATCCCTCCGCCGTAACACTACTCTTTCTCAGGACATACGACGCTTACAAGTAACTTCATCATCTCCAGGCTCTCGGTCAAGCAGTCCATTCCGCTCATCCCAAGTTCAGCGAGTCGACACAGTTATTAACAACGCAAGCTGGATTTGTCCGATATGTTCGTTCTCCAATCCTGTTCCATCGAATTTCGATCCAGCTGCCGCGACAGAGGCTTTTCCTGTGCCGCCCTGCTTAACTTGCGGCATCAAACCACCATTTGCAGTTGTACTGAAGGCAGCCATTACAGGAGCCTCAACTCGTCCAGTGGAGGTGCCAGTAGATACCGCAGGGCCTGTTACCAATGGTTATTCTGAAGGCCCTCAACCACAAATCGCCGAACCGGAGTCTCAGACTCTGATATGTCCCAGGTGCACTTTTCACAATTATCCGTCACTCCGTACCTGTGAGATTTGTGGGTTCCCATTACCAGATTTGAGCAACGTAAACACGTTGTCTACGCCAAGCTCCGATAGGCCTGCTTCCCCAGCACCTCAGGTCGAACATATCAGTGAATCCGAGGAGCCGGTGAGTGTCAAGTTCTCCTTCCGTGCCGGAGGAGACAAGGCCTTCTTTGAAAAGTTAAAGGCCGCAATGGTGCAACGAAAGTGGCTCGTAACATACGCCCCGCCCGTGCCGAAGCCACTAGATAACATGCGAAGAAGCGGGCCCAGTTCTCCTGTTGCTTCAGGATTTGAGAGCAGAGGCTCACCGAAGTTGAGTGGCGTTGGCATTTCCGGTCTCGAACAGCGAGGACTACAAACACGAAAAGACAATGAACTTGTCATTGGTAACGCGTTCGAAGACCTTGAAGCTCTAATGGCACTCAACAAGGAGGTGGTAGCCCTTGCACAGAAGATTTCTCGAGAATTTGGAGAAGACGCAAACATGCTTGAGTCGGATCTGGCTGATTCCACGGAACCGCGCATGGTAGCCACCAGAGACATGCTTAGCAGTACGTCCGAAAAACTTTACATTTCTGAACTCGCTCGTAACCTGGCTGAGTACGTCACGAATGAGAGGCGAGGACTATTACGAAAGAACGGTGGCACTATGAGCTTAATCGATCTTTGGGCAACGTTCAATCACAGCCAGGAAGGTGTTCAGTTGGTGTCGCCGTCCGACTTTCACAAAGCGGCTGGCCAGTGGTCTGTCCTCAGTCTTCCTGTTCGACTGAGACAGTTCAAGAGTGGACTTCTGGCCGTACAGAGCTCGGACACCAGTGATGCAAGGACAATCGAGCAGATCAAGAAGTGGTTGAACTCATTGCGAGCTTCACCTCCCATCGATCCTGATTGGGATTGGGCTTATTATGGTTGCGGTGTGACAGCGCAGGACGCCGCGAAGAAGTTTGGGTGGAGCCTAGGCATTGCTAATGAAGAGCTCGAAATGGCAGAAGAGCATGGTGCTCTTTGCCGTGAGCAGGGTATTGAAGGATTGAAATTTTGGCTTAATTTCTTTGGAGGGGAGGACAATGATGATGTGTCGTAAGAAGAGAACAACATTCTCAATGCATAACGAACGGTCCTTCACAACTATGGAGTGCAGTTAGATTAGAACGAGCAAACTGTTTAGCAAAACTTCTAGGTTGGTTGTTGAGCACTGTTTGTACTTTGCTCCATACCCCTGACTCATCGGTAAACCTGCCTGATGGAAAGTGAGAACCTCAGCCTGCTGGTAGGAGTGTTGCGTATGCACGGTATCCGCGCCTATGCTGTGACAATAGTTTATAATGATTGCATGAAGTGGACGATGCATCTGACCCTCACCTTAGTCGCTCCTTTGTCTAGACGATAACAATGGCTTCACTGGGCAGAGGTGGTTTCCTCGCGCTCGCGGTGATCTTTCACCTGATCTACATCTACTCGATCTTTGACATATACTTTGTCAGCCCGATCGTACATGGTATGCGATCGTTCGGAGTCGAACAACCAGCACCCGCAAAACGTTTAGTCTTGATCGTCGGCGATGGGCTACGTGCCGATAAAGCTTTCCAGTCATTCCCAAATCCTACGCCGAAAGACCCAACTGCGGACGACCTTGTACCACGACCTCTCGCACCATTCCTTCGCTCCCGAGTTCTCGAACATGGCACTTTTGGTGTGTCGCATACTCGAGTACCAACTGAGTCACGACCTGGACATGTTGCACTCATCGCTGGTCTCTACGAAGACGTGTCCGCCGTGACGACAGGTTGGAAACTCAATCCGGTCAACTTCGACAGTGTGTTCAACAGGAGTAGGCATACGTGGAGTTGGGGCAGCCCTGATATTTTGCCTATGTTCTCGGAAGGTGCCGTTCCAGGCAGAGTCGATGCAGATCAGTATGAAGCTGAAGCAGAAGATATGACAAAAGATGCTACTGTACTCGATATCTGGGTCTTTGACAAAGTCAAAGCAATGTTCACAGAAGCAAAGACCAATGCGACACTAAATACCATGTTGCGACAGGACAAGAACGTATTTTTCCTACATCTACTTGGACTCGATACGACTGGCCATGGTTTCAGACCGTATTCCAAAGAGTATTTGAACAACATCAAGGTCGTCGATCAAGGTGTCTCCGAGATGTATCAGCTTATACAGGAGTTCTACGGAGATGATGATACTGCTTACGTCTTCACTGCTGACCATGGCATGACTGACTGGGGCAGCCATGGGGATGGCCACCCCGATAATACACGGACCCCGCTGATTGCTTGGGGTGCCGGCGTAGCCAAACCTGTCGTTACAATGTCTGGCATTGCCCCCGGCCACGGTGACAATTTCTCATCTGATTGGGGCGTCCAGCATGTTCAGCGCCATGATGTCGAACAGGCAGACGTCGCAGCACTGATGGCGTACCTTGCTGGTCTTGATTTCCCCGTCAATTCAGTCGGGGAGCTGCCACTTTCTTACCTGGATGCAGGCGTTGAGCACAAAGCACATGCGGCATTAGCTAACGCTAAAGGTGTCCTCGAGATGTATGCTGTTAAGGAAGCAGAGAAGCAACGAACAGAACTTCGCTACAAACCGTTCGGGGCTTTTTATGGCGAAGGTCAAGCAGTGGCCGACCGTGTTCAAACAGTCGAAAATCTCATCTCGGAGGGGCAGTATGACCAGTCTATCGTGATGTCGAAAGACCTTCTTCATGACGGACTCAAGGGCTTACGATATCTACAAACTTATGACTGGCTCTTCCTTCGTGTTCTAATCACTCTTGGCTACCTAGGCTGGATGGCGTATGCCACTACAACCGTCATCAACATCCACATCCTTCACGGCAACTCTGTCAGTGAGCGTACGTCCATTTCGCTGGTAGCATTCACTTCGATTCTTGTCTTACTATACTCCTCTTTCATCATCAGCGAGTCGCCCTTGCAGTACTATGCATATGCGTTGTTCCCTGTCTTCTTCTGGGAGGAAGTTTTCGCCCGGCGTAATGGCTTGATCTCTGGCCTGAAAGTATTATTTGGCAATGCTGATGGCACAAAGTCTTATTTCATGGCCGGCTTGGAGTCCTTAGTGTTTCTCGGAGTTCTTCAAGCTCTTGTACAGTCATACTTTCACCGAACCATATTTACGATTTGTTACATTATTGGCGCGTTTTGGCCTCTGGTCTATGGCTCGGACTTTCTCTCAGCGAATCTCTCACTTGTCGGACCGTGGATTGTTGGCTGTCTATCACTCAGTACATTCACGCTGCTGCCAGTCATCAAGACCGAGGATGCAAATACAATCACCTACGGAGGCATTCTCATGTTAGGAGCTGGTCTTTTTTATCTATTCTTCGAACAAAGCATCACAGCCAAGTCCCGTTCCGGCAAGCCTGTGAAGCCAGATTCGTTATCGCGCGCAATCATGGGATGCCAAGTTGGTGTCGTGATTCTCACCATCATAGTCACACGCTCAAGTGTCGCCTCAATGCAGGCTCGGAGAGGCTTGCCTCTCGGTAACCAAATCGTTGGCTGGCTTTGCCTCCTCTCGTCTCTCGGTCTACCCTTCGTGCACCGCATCGCACCGAACAATCACTATCTTCACCGCCTCGTGGTCATCTTCTTGGCCTTCTCTCCATCCTTCATCATTCTCACCATCTCGTACGAAGGTCTCTTTTACTTCACTTTTTGCGCTACCCTTCTCGTCTGGGTTCGTCTTGAGCACGCAATCTACTTACATACCACGGATACGACTTCTACAACTATCTCCCGACCACCATCGCGAGCAAGCACAATTACAACAACGACGGCTACAAACAGTGACCTCATCGCGACCTCAGATTCAGCCTTTCCACCATCAAACGTCACGTCTAGGACAACCCGCACTCTCACGACCTCCGACTTCCGAATGTCTCTGTTCTTCATCTTCTTCCTCCAATCCGCCTTCTTCAGCACCGGCAATATCGCATCCGTATCCTCCTTCTCCCTCGAGTCAGTCCTCCGCCTCATCCCAGTCTTCGATCCATTCTCGCAAGGCGCACTACTGATCCTCAAAATCCTCATTCCATTCGCTTGCATCAGCGCCGCCCTCGGCATCCTAAACCGTCGTCTAGGATTGGCGTCGAGTGCGCTATTCATGGTCGTGATGGCGGTTGGAGATGTACTAGTCTTGAATTTCTTCTGGATGGTACGGGATGAAGGAAGTTGGTTGGACATTGGCACGACAATCAGTCACTTTGTGATCGGGAGCGTGTTTAGTGTCTTTGTGGCGTGTCTTGAAGGTGTGAGCGAGATACTCATTGCTGGAGTTGATGTGACGGAAACGGTTGTAGATAACGTGAAGGGAGAGCATGATGCTGTTAAGGCGAGTAAGCCTGCTAACGGGAGTACTACGAAGATGACGACTGTTGGGAAGGGTGCGAGGCCGATTATAGATTGATTGATTTGGCTATCATGATGTTTGTTAGTTACCTTGATACACAGCTGTACATTATGATAGCACTGGCAGCTACAAGCAGATTGAGCGGAAATGCTTGAGCTTCTTGGACCCCAAACGCCAAGCACTTTCCTGGAAATGCATTTGATAGACATGCTAGTTACCTATCTAGGTGAATCAATTGTTGCGCAAAGCACCAACCACGCGAATATGGTAACGAAAAGCATCTTATAACATTAGCAGAGTCAAGAGACAGAGAATACCTGACATTTGAACTACATTTCACGTCGTCTTCGCCACAACCTCATCAACCATATTCCTAAACACCCTCTGTCGCTCGCACTGCTCCAAAAAGACTTTATATTTAACATCCAACAACTCCTTCACACCCTTCGTTTTCGTCGGCGTCACAGTCTTCCCAGGCTTACTCATTCGATCCATAATACTCCACAGGTCCTCAGTCTTACCTTGCGCATCCGCGCTCGCAGCTTTTGCGCCTAGCATCGCGGCACCGTGGCATACAGCTGCGTGGACGTAGCGAGGTATCAAGACGGGCATGTTGCAGGCTGTGCTGATCAGGGACATTAGGACTTCGTTTTGGCATTGCGAGCCGGACATAAAGATTGATGATATTTGGTGGCCGGCGGTGTTCATTGTGGTTATTATCTGGAGGGTTTGGAGCGCTATGAATTCCATTGTTGCGTAGTAGTAGAGGGCTAGGCCGTCGGTGGATTTGTCGGAGCTTAGACCGACTACGGAGCCGGACATTGTTGGGTCGGCTATTGGGGAGCGGTTGCCGAAGAGGTCGCCGTAGAAGAAGAAGTGTTTTCCTAGGTGGGCTAGTGAGGGGGTGTTTTTTTGCGATTGCATGTCGAGGAGATGTTGGTTTAGGTAGTCGTAGATATTGGTGTTGAGGGATTTTGCTAGGGAGATGGTTTGCTGGTAGGCTGGGTGTGTTTCGAGGACGTGTTTTAGGAGTTCGCCCGTTGCTGACTGGCCGCCTTCTGCCATCCAGTAGCCTGGGATGATGCTGTCTCTGTAAGGACCCCAGACGCCGTTGACAAAGACTGGGTCTTTCGACATGACGAGGTGGCAGGTTGATGTTCCGGCCACGGCAGCTAGTCGAGAGAATGCTTGAGATTGGTCGTTTTTCGCAACCTGCGAGTCGAGTTGGTCATCCGAGAGTTTAACTTTGGCGCCGACGGTACCAATCCAGCCTGCGTAAGCATCGATGACACCAGACCCGATGGCAATGCCCGCTGGTAACCCGAGCTCGGTTGCTGCTTTCTCGCAAAGGTGGCCTGCGAGTTCTCCAGCTGAGAGGTACTCTCCGTTCTGTTCTTGTTAGCATGCAACTTGTCTGCTGTGACTTTCAGGCTTACTACTCCGTTTACTCCTCCTAGACGCTTAAAGTTATCCTCGCAGAGGTCTTCAAGGCCAACCTCTTTCAAGAAATCCTCTTGCCAACCTTTGACGCTGCCGTCAACACCAACTGGAACATAACCTTGCTTGCAGACTACACTGCAGAAGCTTCTCTTCTCATTGCCAGTAGCCAGATGCTCGAGGGCATCGGTCAAGTCGTAGAATTTGCACCGGTCAAAAAGCTCTTTTGACATATTGTTCTTCAACCATAGAACCTTTGGGATCTCCATTTCAATGCTCATTGTTCCTCCAACATATCTTAACAGGTTATGCTTTGTGTTATTGATCTTCTTCGTCTCTTCCACAGGTCGATGGTCGAGCCATAGAACAACATTATGATCATTTCCAGACTTCTCGAAGTCAGGTCCGGTGACCGAAACTGGTTCATCTGTGTCGTGTGTGAAAACAGCAAGAGAGCAGGTGGCATCGAAGCCAATGCCTTTGATTGAATCGGGATTTATATTGTTTTGTTGAACAGCTTGCTTCACACTGTCACAGATGCAGCGCCAGATGTCTGTAGTTGATTGTTCCTATTACGAAGTTAATCCCACAGCCCTCGGAAGGAGGTGTAGATGTTCATACGTAATATCCTGTCTGTGGTTGCCATAACCCAATGTCTTTCGATGCCAATCCAACGATATCTCCCTTCTCATTTATGATACATGCTCTTGCACTTCCTGTTCCAACGTCAATACCAATGTAGTGGTTCTGCTGTACAACAATGTCATTTCGGGCATCTGCAGATTCTCCTTGGTTGGGCTGCCGAGCCGCTGGCAACGAATGTGAGGAAGTACTGGAAGTCATAGTATTGTCGTTTCGTTAGTAGTAAGAGTCTTGATGGATGTGGAAAGGAAATGGCTTCTCGCGAAGATCAAGAAACATGGGAGAGAAATATCAATGGTTCGAGACACTTGAAATACAGAAACTTGGCTGTACTCTTCTCTATTCTTCATAATTCGACATTGTTTGTATCATCAGCGTAAGGCGGAAGTGTTGAGTATGGCTATTTGCATCATCTACCGTATCAGAGCTAACATAGGGTAGGAATATGGATCACGATCTTCCAGGATCGAGCTTTGCGATGGAGAACTGCTTTCAACATTCTCTGAAATGTGAGGGGTTGATCAGACTTCGTGTGACGTGTAAAAAGCTGTCCCCGGGTTAAATGCAATTCCCCCGAGTGAGAGGTTTCAACATTGTTGCGAATGGCAGGTATACCGACATCACGCTAGATCATTAGTAGCAGTACAGTAATGCTGGTACAACTCTTTCGATACTGGCCTCCCTGCGCTCGGGAATCAAGTCTTGAAATGGCCTTCCATTGCTACAGTACCGTAAATACGAGGCCTTGCAAATCTTTGTGGCGTGGTATCGGCCCAACTCCTTGAAGCACATTAAATGAACCGTTTATGTGTGATTTTGCAAGGACCTGGGTAGGTGGTCGTTGAAGCCCGCCAAGCAGCAGCAGCATCGGGTGCAGAGCCGGTATCTTGGCGGTCGGCCTGCGAAGGTTTCCGACTATGGAGCACTGCATGCGACCTCGCTCCGGCAAGAGATACACCGGAATCCCTCACGTTCAAACATCATAAACATGCGGCGCGGAGAGTTATCTTTTTTATCTCACCTGGTATGATCTGCTCTGCGGCATTATCGATTTTGCGAGAGTTCATGAAATGGTTGGCGCGGATTTACTTGCATTCATCACCTTCGTTTGTTGATTCATTTTATGTCTTTGCTGCAGCGGTTGAATTGCAATTGTGCTGTGCACCTAAACTCAGAAATAGCAAGAGAATATGAGCCAGGAACAACCATCAACGGTCCTAACCACACCACCCCCGATCTCAAAGGACGATGATGCCCTATTGAACAGCAAACCAGCGAAGATTTGGAATACACAAAAGCTTGGGCTTCGACTGGGCACCGATGTTGTTTCGGCTGCTATTGCAGCGGGATCGGTTGCACCAGTCATCTGCCTTATTGATCAGTATGTTTTTGTACGGACTCTATTCGATTTCCGTGAAACTCACACCGGCCTAGATCCGTCATTCGTAAACTGGCGACGGGAACTCCAATCCTGAAGGGTTTCTTGGGCACAGCGAAGGAAGCCCTCCTTCGACCGCATGTCTTTCTACTCTCACGGCCGTTACGTATTATATTCGCTGTTTATTCTTCTACCTATATCACAGCCAATACAGTCGACACGCTGACGTCGACTGTCGAGAACAAGAATGCCAAACATGTCAGCGCTGGCCCGACTAAGTTTGCAGCAACGAGCGTAGTCAACATGAGCCTGTCTGTTTATAAGGACAGTCAATTTGCAAAAATATTCGGTCGCTCTCCTGGGGCTGCGACCACTATTCCGAAACTTACCTACGCACTGTTCGCTTGTCGAGACGCCCTAACAATCTTCGCATCGTTCAACCTCCCAACCATCATCGCACCCAAGCTGGCTGAGCTGCCGCCAAGCGTCAAGAACAGATTTTCCAGGCTATTGAATACCGAGTCGGGGCGGATGAACACCACACAATTTATCGTGCCAGCCGCGGCACAATTGTTTAGCACCCCACTGCACTTGCTCGGCCTCGATCTATACAACCGACAGAAGAAACTTGCTTTCAGTGACCGAGGCTTGTTGGTGGCAAGAAGCTGGGCTAGCGCTACACTTGCTCGCATGGGCAGAATCATACCTGCGTTTGGTGTTGGTGGTGTTGTGAACGCACAGTTGAGAAGAAAGTGGATGCCTGACACAGAGCAATAACACCTTTGATTTGAAAAGCATGGCGTTTTGGTTGGGTCAACAATGTACACGACTTCATGGTGGAATTACTATATGATTTCGCATAAACTTCAGCATGGCGTTCAAAAGGAATGGAAAGAGCAGGGCGACACAAACGGCATGGACGCTCAGGCGGTCAGCATAAAGCCGCATGTAATTTCGATAAACAAGCATATAGAGCACAGCCCGGTTAATACGTATTTATGTAATTCTACGAAATGCATCCTACCTTCCAAGTTCGAGTTGACTCTCGACTCCGGTCTCCTGTCCGCTCAGGCTGTAACTAGCGCCGATTTGCGTGGCAGTGAGACAGCAACTCCTACAGAGCATAACATATTGTTTCTCTTGGCTTCCGTTACTTCTCCCCTGTACAGATCAGACTAACTGCTCAAGCTGTTACTATGAGATAGCCATTTCCACACCTCCTTCCACCAGCCAACCACTCGTTCTGGCGACTTGTACAACACTGCGACAACAAACACCAGCAACCTCCCGAGTAATTTGTACACTACTTCGAATCGAACAAACGTCCTGTCTGCAATCATGGCGCAAACACTCCTCGACCTCATTTCCAACTTCACAAACTGCCTATTCTGCTTCCCGTCAAATCCTCAACTACGGATCAACTCGCGGTCCTTCCGCATGCTAAGACTCCTTGGAGAAGGAGGTTTCAGCTACGTCTACTTAGTACAAGACACATCGGACTCCTCACTATATGCGCTCAAGAAGATCCGATGTCCGTTCGGCCAGGAATCAGTCGCGCTCGCACTGAAAGAAGTGGAAGCCTACTCGCTATTCTCAGACTCACCAGGCGGAGAATACATAATAAGTAGCGTGGACCACCAAGTAAAAGACGAGGGTGGGAAGGTCAGCGGTATAGGTGCAGACAGCGGCCAGCAAAAGACGGTATACATTCTGCTGCCATACTACAGACGCGGCAACCTCCAGGATGCCATCAACGCGAATCTAGTCAACGGAACAAGATTCGGAGAGCGCAAGCTAATGAAGATAATGCTCGGCGTATGCAAAGGCCTCCGCGCAATGCACCACTACCACATCCCAAACGGCTCAAATCCAGCACTCCGCGCAGCGCAGAACATACGATCCGAAGCCGCGCGCGCAGACAACGAAATCGGCCACCGAACAGCCAACACAAGCTCGCGCTCGGACCAAGACGACCACGAAGAGCAAAACGTCCCACTCATGCCCGACAGCGCAGGCGGCGAAATCACCGACTCCCAAGCAGGCAGACCAGCCGGCGCCATCCACGCCTACGCCCATCGGGACATCAAGCCCGCAAACATAATGCTCGACGACCCGCACCCATCATCCCCTCTCGACCCACGCCCCATCCTCATGGACCTAGGCTCCATAGCGCCCAGTCCAATCCCCATAACAAGTCGCAGCGCCGCCCTCGCAGTCCAAGACCAAGCCGCAGAACACAGCACCATGCCCTACCGTGCGCCCGAGCTCTTCGACGTCCAGAACGGAAGCGTAATCGATACGAAAGTCGACATCTGGAGTCTCGGATGCACGATGTACGCGTGTCTCATTGGGAAATCGCCTTTCGAAGCGCGGTCAGATGAGACGGGCGGGTCGCTGAGTATATGTGTTTTGGGTGGAGACTGGAAGTGGCCGGATGAGAATATGCCGAAGCCGAAGCGGCAGGGGACGATTATTGAGGAGTCGTCGAGGGGTGGTGGAGTGAATGGGAGTGCGGGTGCTGGTGGTAATGCGAGGACGTATCCGAGTCCGGATGTTAGGGAGGTGGTGAAAAAGTGTTTGAGTGTCGAGGCGAGTGCGCGGCCGGATGTGGATGCGTTGATTGGGCTTATTGAGGAAGTGTTGAAACAGTTGCCGGAAGAAGATGATGACTAGTGTTGATTCCAATTCCACGGATATTTTTTTCTTCGAGAATTTCTTACTTCCAATCAGCGGTGTTTACGTCTGTTGGGTGGCAGTCCCAATTTAGCAGCGGAAGATGCTGGTTTAGGGATAGAGACATGGTGTACTACATAGGTAATTATGCGAAGCAACAGTCGCATTCAGAGCTATATAGAGGAAAAACGCCATGATATCCGTCATATACCCCTCGTTTGCATGCAAATTCTATTGATTCCAGCCTAAACCTGCGTTTCCATGTGATAGAACTCTTGTCCCGGGAGCATCAAGGTCGCTTTCCCATCAACAGCGAGCCCTTCTTCGACACCAAGCTAAGAGACCGGATCGGTATGGGGTTCGGCAGTGGTGTACTGGTGGACGAGAAGCCTACATCAGCACTATGGAGTATTTTCTCTTGCTACATCGATTGTAGATCGAGTTTGAACTCCCGCTTGCCTACAATGCCAGATCGAATCCGTATAACTGTATAACACCTTGCCTCGTAGTACTCATCACTTCCGCTGACGACAAGCAATCAACATGATCTGAGAACAAATTTCTGCTTCCATCGTGATAGTCATCTGGTATCTGACACCCTCACTATGACCCCTTCTCGATGGGCGTACACGTAACGTAGACCATGAGGAGCTAATACCATTTCAGTGTGTAGCTGATCAAAACAAAGTCGACGAGTAGTGCAAGGAACTTAATGGAAATACGTATATGTATCTCGAGTCAGGGGATAACTGTCATGAACTTCAGATATCGTGGAGTGGTCCTTCGAGCCAGAAATTCGGAACGACAGCTCTCCATGGCGATGGTGGCCACTCTTCCGGTAGTAAGAAGGGGTCGGGAATGTCCCAGTTGCTCTGTGGAGGTGCGCCCGGGTCTTCGTAGGATTCCAAGTATGCATCGAGTTCGGGACTCTTCATTGTCCCTTGGTCGACATCGAAAGGAGTAAAACGTGCTTGATCTGAATCGCTCAGATTGTCCCGTTCTAAAGAAAATGGGAATTTCCACAGATCTGGTGGCACATAATAAGGCTTTTCAATATCCAGGAGGAGCTGCTGTTCGTCAGTCCCTATTGCCGCTGACTGTGAGTATCGTTCTGCTTCTTGTTGAGTATCCTCAGCAATACTTTCTTGGTCTCTCTGCCTTTCGCCCTCAATAATCGAGGTAGCAGCCGACTCACCGTATGAGTTTGACAATGCCAAATCCGCCAAAGTGTGTTTCGCATGCCGAGAAAGCAGGCTCCACTCGGTAGAAGTCCATGCTACTAACTCAGCTGAGGAAGGCTCCCAGACGCCCCTTTTTGTACGGCTCGCAACAAGATGTGGACGCAGCCACCGAGAGAACATTCTAAAAGCACGGCCCTCTTGTTCTGGCAGCAAAACGTACTCCGTTTGCAGCTGCTCCTCGATGAGACAATCTTCCAAGGACAAAAAAATGGTTTCCGCGGAAATTTTCGTGAATACATCAGGATCTGCTCGAATTCCCTCTGTGAGTATGGAACGCTCATTAAAGTCTAGCAAATGCCATATGATACCCACCAGATAAGCGATGGCGTTATGACCTATAGGCTTCCATGACTTCCTATCAACTAGCCAACCATGCATCGCTCTGTAGCCTGCGTCGAAAAAATGTTGGCCATGGAGCGCCGCAGACTGTGAATTGAATCCGTAACTAAAGAGTTTTTTGAGCTCGAACCGCTGGCGAAAGGTATCACCAGAGAATCTAAGATCGACTCCAACAGCAAGAGCTTTCAGATTGGACATGGTATGAACTAAAAGGGTTGTGTCGTAATTACCATGAAAGGATTGCTTTTTGAGTACCATTGTTTGATTAAATTGATTCGCCGCAATGTGAATACAGATTCTCTGTTCTTTCGTCAGACATCGCCACATCTTGCTGATATTACTCTCAACAAGATCATGCCACAGGTCAGGCCGAGTACACATCACAGGATGCAGCTGCGCGCAGAACCACGCATAGGTAATTATACCCGTTATCAAGAGGATCTGTTGATCTCCATCGGGGACACCTTCCAACAAATTCCCCCTCAACGGATGCCACAAGCCAGTGCTGTAGGCGCCCTTGCATAGCAAAATGTTCCTGATCCCAGGCTTCAAGCTGTGCCATGTGTTTGTGAGGAGTTCTAAGCACCCGCTGCTTTGTGTACCAGGAGGTAAAACCTCCTCGGCGGCGGCCTCGAAGTGGTCATAGAATCGAGCGAATGCTTCATGGTACTGCTTCTGAAACTGTTCAGCCCTGGCCACGAACTCGGTCGAAGAAGGTTGAGTGGCATTCGATTCAACGTGATCAAGCCTTAGTTCTTGCGTGCTGCTGTAGTGCGGTTGATCTACTGCAGTTTGTGCCTGGGCAAACGGATCGGTCTCAGCTACGACGATTTGATGTTGTGAATCTAGACTATTTCCTTGCTCCGGTACGAGCTGTAACGACGGGTGCGGCCCTTTCGGCTCACCCGTCCGCTGGTTGTTCACGTTGTTCGATTCTACACAATGGGAATTCAAGCTTGCGGATCTATGAAGCTGCTCGAATACAAGTGGTGATGGAAGGTCTTCACTGCTTTGCAGGTGGTCACTCTCCCTTACGAATGCTTTTGCGACATCGACGTGTTCTCTGTCTCCATACGTAGACTCTACGGCTCGTCCTGTATTAATATTTTGCTGTGCCCGAGACAGCCGTGGTTGACCTTGCTGACGTAGACTCTTCTGATAAGTCTGCTCGTATCTCTGCGTCAAGCTCTGCTCATATGCTAGCATTGCGGCACATTGCTTAAACTGTTTTGCTTCAAACAGCAAAGTGGCCTTAAGCAGCTTTTGGCTAGGAACAGAGATACACGAACGGAGTTGATAGAACAGCTTTAGAACGCGCGCCGCCCGTTCCTGCATCGAATAGCCAGTCCTCCAGTTGTCTGTAAGTGTTGGCCCACTCGGATTATGCGTCAAATAACTGTATATAGCGCGCAGAATTGTTGTCTGTTCGGACGTTTCGTGGACTTCCTTGGTATTTTGCTTTTGAGGTGCAGCAGCCTCATACTCACGACTCCTGACTGTACTTAACTGGGTCCCTGTACTTGAACTGAAAGGAACGATTTGAGGTGGTGAAGCGACTGTGTGCTTTGAGACTTTGCGAGAGAGAATCCCCTGAGGATCAGATCTTGATCTTGGGATTGGTTCACCCAACGCATCCCACATATCATACTCTCTATTGCGGGTATCAGAGAAGTACAAGGGCAGAGACGCAGTGTCATGGTCTGTCGGAACTATGTTGCTGCTGGGCTTGTACTCTCCATCGAGTGTACGTTGGTCCTTTGACTTCGAATTCCGGAGCCGAAGTTCCGGGATTGGAATGGCGGAGTGTTGAGTGTGATATCTCTTCAGGTGGGTTTTCAGCGCTGTTCTGCTCGTAAATCCGTTTTCCGCAAAGTCACATCCAGTTTCAGGGCAGCAAAACTGCTGTTTATGGAGTTCTTCATGCTTGTCTCGATCTGCACTATTACTAAATCCCAGATTGAATCGAGGACAGTGCTTCCATCGGCATATGTAAGCAGAAACAGCGTATTGGGCAAGGAAAGCATCGAATTCCTGTTTCGATATCTTCATGTCTTCACAACTGAATGGACATCTACTTCCGATGAGAATCTCGAGCTGCTCCTGGAATTGAGAAAAAGCCTTAGAAATAGGATCTTCCGTAGTTGCAGAGGTGTTGTGATCGTGAACTGGTTGCTGCAAGAGTAACCAGGTCGCTTTCGCAGTTTCAAACAGCTGTTCTGAGAGAGCTGTTCGTGTTATCGGACTGCCCGTCCGGCAAACTGGCGAAGTCGAATTCTGGCGAGTAGAAGGAAAAGACGGTGGCAATGTTAGGCAGTCTGATCGTGGCATGTATAGTGACACATGTGGTTGTGTTTCTGCTCGATCATGGCTGTGATACTGATCTTTGAAGACTTCCTCAAACAGCCAGTCCAAACTCAGAGATCGTGTAGCTTGTGCTTCAGTAATCCTTGTAACCATCTTTGGTAGGCCGGCATCATCGAGATATAGATCGACGTTGTCAGTAGGCTGGTGCGAATTGACCACATTGATGAAATATTGATCACCCTGGATGAGGGCTCCGCTACTTACGACAACGTCCCCATACTGACGTCGGGTATGTTGCTGCTCTGTGGGTGGATATGTCGCCAAGCAAGCTGCGAGGTGTGCTTTCCAGAAGTTGTTTACATAAGCAAAGAGATTGTGCTGGCACTGAACAATCTGACTGTACGAATACGCAGATCTCGAGTTGTAAAAGAATTCCTCACAAGTTCGAAGGTAGCGAAAGCAAGTAGCACTAATAGTCTGCTCAGCCCTCCACCGTTCTAGAAAAGGACCGCTTGCTCGATGCAGGAGGAATTCCTTTGTAGAAAAGTGGATGAACGCCACTGCACCATCAGGATACTCTTCGATCAATGGTTTGCAAATGTTGATAACATCTTTGCCAAGGACTGTATGTTTGTCCAGATGCTGACCCGGCTCGTCAAAGACGAGAGTATCGCACAACTCCCATACTTTAAGAGGCCGACGAGAGAACGACAGCCAGTTGAAGATAGAGCGAACACGACGCCTGTCTCTATCATCTGTTGACTCCTCAAGCCGTCTCATGATCGCGATATAAACACCCGTTAGACTAGCTGGAAGTTCTTTGACAGTAGTTTGTAAGTCACGTAGGCTCAGTTGCTCACATAGGACAGAGAGAACAAGTTGAACCCAGAGAAACATGCCCTTAGCTTTGTTCACAATGTCATCTGCAAGTTTGTCAACAATGGAGGCCTCAAAGCGATCGTAGAGCACCTGTATGTTGTTCTTGGTGTATGTACGAATATCTCTGGACACGTACTCGTCTTCTTTGGTCAGAGATATGGTAGGCTCGTTTTTCAGCCTCGCCGGAGTGGCTTTCGTTTCCCGCGAACAAATAAGGATTTTGACCTCAGGACGAGTTGGAATTTCGTCTTTCCGAAGGAGTAGCAGAATGTCAAGTTTCGCCAGCATGTGCTTCTGCTGCTCAGGGTCACATTCGTCCAATCCATCAACGATGATGTACGAAGATGGAAGGCAAAGCAGGAGAGATCTCAAAAGATTAGGTATTGTCCGAATGGAAGGCAATTCCACATTCCTCACATATTCATATACGAATGGTACCAGTAACGGGCGTCTTCGCAAGATCTGAGCAACCATGACACGTAAGGCAAAGAGGCAAGGATCGACTTGGGCCTCGACCATCGTACGCGTGCACAGACAGTAGAGCATCAATGATTCAGGAGGTATTTCGGCATGGTCAGTGATGAAGGTGGTCAAAGTAGTCTTACCACTTCCAGGCTTACCCTTCAACCATAGCATTGGCCGACCATGATCGGGATCGAGCCATGATCTCAGTTTGGGATGGGTGAGGATCCAATCGCAGGTCGAAGCCTCGCGAGCATCAGCTTTCCGTGCGAAAAGACTTTCTTGGGCTTCCTCCTGCGTGTTCGATTCTAGCCAGCTGACACAGGCACGGTACTGTCGATCATTGCGCTCTCCTTCTTCGCGAGTTTGCTGGCCAAGAAGCTTGTTCCACTCAAGGCAAAAAATAGTCCATCTATCGTCGTCAAGGTTCTCAGCTGCAGTATCTTTGCAGAATTTTAGACGTCGTGACATATGGTCGACGTCGTGATAGAAGAAGTATCTCCAGGCAGAGTCAAACAAGATGCTCCATCCTCCCCGCCTCAGGATCTGGTAGAGTCGTCGATGAAAGTCAAGAACGTCAATAATTACGTACGCTGCAACGCCCGAGCCGTACAATTCCAAAGTATCATGCTCTGTTGGTGTTTCGCAGTGCGGAAGCTGGCTACTGAGCTGATCATAAGCATTAAGCAACTTCTTAAGATTTGCGTCTGACGCATCTGCTACTTCAAGCATATACTTGATGGGCGCCCAGATGTAAGACGAATAGTGCTCCGGTGGACAAACAGCTCGGAGGACGTTTTCCAGCGGCTTGAGCCTGGCGAGTAGACTCTTTATGCGTCTCAAGTTGACCAAACGTTTCTGTTGGTCTCTTTCTCGCTCTATAAGTTCCACCGCCTCATACACATCTTCAAGACTTGTCGATCGGAATTGCTTGACATCAGAAGGAGTCAATATGCTCTCGAAACTATGGAAGGCATCTTGGAGTTCGTCGGCGATTTCTTCGAGCAATGCTGTTGGCATCATGACTGTTCACGTTATGACCGTGCACATGATTGTCGGTAGGCCTTTACTTATCGGTTAGCAAGTAATTACTGCATAGATAAGTTATATGCCTGATGATTTTTGAGTCATCTTCTGCCTATTCCCCACCCGCGACGACGGCGATCAGAGGGTTGCAGGATGGCTGTGCCCGGCACAGAGCATGCTGGCACGAGGGGAAGCGAATGGCGGTGGAGGGCGCAGCACGGATTTGGGATCATGAATCAGACCAGGCTGAGAGCGAAACTCGCGCATTAGTGGTTGATTCATATCTTTTGATTCCAGTATAGTGATGACCTGGGACTACTTCTCTATCCCTTACTGCAACATCGAATTTCCTCAGCATATGAAGTCCTCAAAGGGAGGTTGTTGACACAGCAGTCCTTTCGGGGAGATGAACTCGAAGCCGAGATGAAGTCGCGGTTAGCCGAGAATGCATGCGCCTTTCAACCACGACGCTCGACCACTGCCTTCTCGAACAATCTCAGAGACTGCTGACGAGCAAGCAACACGAAACACGTTGTTTCTCTCAGAGGAGGATGTTCGAAGAGCCAAAAGAACGAGATTGAATGAATACGGCAGCTACACTACTGGCTCCCTCCAGGCGTTATCCACAACTCGTCCGCACGATGTCGCTGTCGATCCACCTTATTGGCGAGCAGCCGCCTCACCATCAACTGGGCCCTTTCATGTAAACCGAGAAGATCGAACAATAACACAAGTATTCGAGGCTCAAGACGGCTGTCAGCGGATAACAAGTCATTCATCCATACAGCATTTCGGGCCTCGCATTTTACATACCAACATCTACGTCCAGCAATCGTTCCAATGCTGCCTCCCTGCAGAATCCGACGCTGCTTCCACTAACTCGCTGATAGACGGTACTTCAGACGTCTCTGGCAAGGATGCTGATGAATGCTGTGATGATGGTAGAGCAGACGTTGTTTGTTACGGTGCGCTTTTAAATTTGGATATTGTTGATCTAGAGGTTACCGCTGCATGCACATCAGGTTTACACTGGAAGCAATCATGTCTGATGAACGAAGCTTGCCACAAAGTCCCATTGAGCGAACGGACAGTGCATATTTTAACCGCGCTCTCCGCTCAAGCTGGCGTGCAGTTCGAATTCAGCCTTGAGCAGACATCGCGCAACCAGGTTGCATCGAGACAACGCATCAGATGCTCAGCGAAGAATTCGTACTCCTTGACCGCAGTGCTCTATGGCCCTAGAGATGTGTCCGAAGATGTCGGCGATTGGTTGGACTCCATTGAGCTCTACCTTCAAACACCTACTTTCTCCAACACGGATGTGCCCTACCACAACCCGCACAAAATGCTAGACAGCGGAATGATGACAACGTGCCAGCTAATTAGTCTTCAACAGGCGCCTGAGGGCTCAGAAATTGACTCGCATCCAGCGGATGCTTTGGACATCTTCACCACTCGCACGTTCGAGGAGGCTAAGCAACCCTTTCTGATCAGGTCGCCTCTACACAGACATCAGAAACAGGCACTGACCTTCATGCAAGGCCGTGAACTTGGATGGGATCTCGACAATGACAGATCTACTAACGATCTCTGGCGATGTAAACCGGATAACTTTGGTCGCAAGAAATATGTTGATTCGTTGACTGGAAATTCTTACTTCAAACCTCCTGATGGTTTCCGAGGTGGGTTTCTCGCGGATGAGATGGGCTTGGGAAAGACTTGCAGCATGTTGTCGTTGATGGTATCGAGCTGTGATAGTCTTTACAACAGCTCTTCCGCATTATCACAGCAGGCGACACTCGTTGTGGTCCCTCTACCTTTGCTTCACGTCTGGGAAAAACAGATCAACGAGCATCTTCGGCCTGATTCGATCCGCTTTTTAACATATCATGGGCCAAGGAGAAAGCAATATGATTCACTTGCTGGCCTCGGCATTATCTTGACCACATACAACACTGTGGCGAAGGAGTGGAAATCCCAAAAGCTGATACGAAGCCGTGAGGCACTGCCCCCACTTTTTCAACGCTCGTGGCATCGGATAGTCCTTGATGAAGCTCATATTATCAAGAACAAAGACACGGACCTCGCAAAGGCTGTATCACGTCTTGAAGGAGAATGTCGGTGGTGTATCACTGGCACACCAATTCAAAACAGGTCGTCAGACCTATACAGCCTTCTCCGCTTCCTCAAAGTATACCCTTACAACAACCTCAAATCCTATGAAGAGACATTTGTGCAGCCGTTGAAGACCAACGCTGCTGATATTTCAGCATTACAAAATCTGCAGAAGCTCATGCGAACTCTCGCAATTCGACGACCACGAACTGTGATCGAGCTTCCAGCTCGGAAGGAGGACAGAGTGTACATAGATTTCACAGCAGACGAAGCTCGGATTTACGAAGAAGGCAAGCAAAGAGCGATAAGAGTCATCGAACAAGCCTTTGCCGATGACGGGCAGCACGCTGGCTCGTCGTACATCAACGCTCTGCAACGAATCAATGAATTACGATATATTTGCAACCATGGTACTGCTCCATTACGAAAGCGGCACGAAGGAGACCGATCCGTTGGCGAAGGCGACCCTGGATCTATTCAGAGAGAACTAGACCTCCTCGTTACTGGCGATAGTGCAAGCCTATGCGTCAACTGTGGAACTGACCTTTCCGAAGAGCAGGAGAATGATAATGAGTGTCTGCGCGTGGCAATTCTCAAGACTGCCACAGCAGGCTCCCGTCTCTGTGCCAACTGCTCACCTTCGGAACATCCACAATCGCAAAGACAAACGCATTCAATATCTTCAACGCCGAACTCGAGTGGGCTTGATACCCTGGTATACAACGAACCGGTAATCAATTTTATGTCCAGTAAAGTTCGAACTCTCGTCTGTGACATACAACGACTCCCGCCACAAGATAAATGTGCCATATTTTCCTACTGGACCTCAACCCTCAACATGATAAGTAGCGCCCTGGCCAGCAACAACATCTCGCATACGCGCTATGATGGTTCTATGTCTCGCAAGAAGCGCGAATCGGTCCTAACCTCATTCACCACCAGCAGCGACAAAGTCATCCTCGTCTCAATCTCTTGTGGAGGTCAAGGTCTCGACCTCACAGCCGCGAACCATGCATATCTCGTTGAACCACAATGGAATCCAATGCTCGAAGAACAAGCTATGAGTCGGGTACACCGACTAGGCCAGAAGAAGCCAGTACGACTAGTGAGATTCATCGTCAGAGGAACGTGGGAAGAGAAGATTGTGGCGCTGCAAGAACGGAAACGAATGCTCGCTGAGTTGATCGTTGATGGGCCTGGAGAGAATATCGAGCGGTTGAGTGATGAGGAAGGGAGGAGACAATTGGCAATGCTAAGGGATCTTATTACTTGAACCTGAAATGAAAGCCTGGTCTTGCCACCCAACATTGTTATCTCAGACTCTTCTTGCCAATCCCACGACTTTACTTGTCGACTGCCATGCCACTGACTGGTGCCACTGCATATTTGCAACTCCAAATACCTTATCCCGTACCTACCTACCGTAGGTGTTCTTTGAAGTTCACCGCACAACACAACGATCTGCATTACTAACAACCACGTCAGTAAATTGTAGGCAGTATTCGCATCCACAGACTCACTTTCATCGCTCACATTCCCAAGGCATCTCGTCCTTTAATCAGATATTACAGGAAAACCACTAAGATAGCCCGCCCCCAGATCGCAACATCCCCCTGGAATGGGGACCACCAAGCACTGCAGCTCAAGTTCACCAAAATTTATCTCTCTTACGCAGTTGGCTCCGTTATTCACCAAGTAACCCAAACCTCAGCACAAAATGCACAACTTCTACAATCACACCCCTACAATCACACCCATATCATCGTCGCACTACAGAGTACACGTTCCACAACAAGCATCAGCACTATACTTTGTACCCGAAACCCTTGACACCTTCTCCACCCAATGACCTTCCCCAGCCCCGTCACCCCTACTCAACTCCACTCACCCAACCACCTCAAACCCAATCCTCACTTATGCCCATTCCCTATCCAACCAAGTCAACACTGCCCAAATAGAGAAAAAGCCTTATGTTCTCTAGACTCTACCCAGCCTCCTCTTCCATCGGCACCCCTGCAATACCTTGCTCCGCTTGCGGCACGGTATAACTCCTAGTCGCCACTCATGTTCCCGGCACACTGTACAACACGTATCTCTATCACATTCTTCTCGTTACATTCTCCGTTCCTAACCAGCTGCAAGACATGAATAATATGTAGACGTACCTTCTGGCTCCGACGAGAGTGAAGACAAGGATAGGTACCGTTTGTAGCTGGTTATCAAATACATACATGTATACTCCATCGTACTCAATCGTCTCTTGAGCTGCGATACGTATTGTGTTATATGACTGTAGAACATGCGTCACGACAGTGTTTATGTACCTGAACGTGCTAGGTAATCAACCAAATGGGATCAGCTACCTCATGACACGATGATAGGTGCACAGGTCGGATAACATAACACGGGAACAGTAGATGCGTACTGTACATTTTAAACAAGGTATCTCATCTTAGCCCTCTGACTCGCAGTAGGGTCTATACTTTCATCATTCATTCTCTTGAGCTCATTCACACATAAGTATACACATCACACTTTCTCATCATCACAGCACTGCACCGGCACTACACATCTAACGCACCGCCAAGCAGTCCTCCATCCATCAATTCCCTGCGCCAACACTTCCACACCATCTCAATCCAACTAATCTCCATCTCAAACCCAATGAGTCCCCCCACCCCTCGCACTAGTCCCCAGAAATCCAACCCCCCACTACCCAACCCCAAACGCATAAACCCCCGGAATCAAAACCTGCAGGTTCGGCGCCGAGATCTTCACATCCCTCACACTCTTCTTATTCTGCTGTGCTTTCTGTTCCGGCATACCGCGACCGTGGCGCATATACGCAGCTGTAGGTGCTGGTGCAGGCAAAGACTTCGATTGTGCTCGGCGATGGTTGTATACCGGTTTTGTGGTCTTTGGTGTTTGTTGGGGTTGGATGTATGCTGGGCTGGGGACTGGCAGGTCGAAGGTTGGGATGTGGGGTGGGACGTCGTGGCCTGCTCGCCGGAGGAGGGAGTGGTTGCGGAGGAGGGAGACGCGGCCTAGACCTAGACCTAGACCTAAGCCGTGGCCGTGGCTGTGGCCGTGGCCATAGGGGGTTTCTGAAAGGGCGCTGGAGGGTGGGATGTATGTCTGTTGTATGGTTTCTTGCTGTTTCTGGTTTTGCGGCTGCTGCTGCTGCCGTGGGAGCTGCGGGTTGTGTCCGAGCGCGAAGAATGAGAAGTATTTCTCGCGTGGTGCAGATTTGTCGGATGTAGCGCTGTAGGCTTCAATATCTTTTTCTGGTACGGGTGGACCATCGAGGGTTTCTCTGTATGAGCGGTTGTTGCGACGGCGTTCGGACCAGGCGTCTATTCGGTCTCGAATGGGCGGGCAAAATCGAATGATTAGCCAGAGGATTGAGATGAGGACGGCGGCTGCGAAGATGATTGCGATGACTATGCCGGTTGTCGAGATTGTCGAACCGGAGGATGCGGCAGCGGTGAGACCAGAGTTTGTGGAGACAGCGGAAGGAGCGGCTGGGATGGTTGTCGATGTTGATGTTGGTCTCAAAGTGGATGTTGATCTCGAGGTTGTTGAAGAAGAAGAGGCAGTGATCGTGCTGGTGATGGCGGAGGAGGTGGAGGAAGAAGGAGAAGAAGAAAAAGACGACGTCGATGATGATGATGATATTGATGATGAGTCGGTAGTAGAGAGTGTAGACGTAGAGATTGTGGAGGTGGTAGAGGTTGAGACGGTGGTTTGTGTCAAGTCAGAGGACGAAGATTGTGATTGTAATGGGGATGAGGACGAGGACGAGGAGGAGTCTGTTGAGCTAGGAGTGGCTGTGGTTGCTGTAGATCCAGTGTTGGTCATTGTTATAACGATCTTGGTCGTAATGGAAGAACTTGTCGCTGCCTGCGAAGAAGTCAAAGGTGTCGTGGTCACGATCGAGCTGGTGGAAGCAACAGCCGTGGTAGTGATTGGCTCAACAGTGTTGGACGACGCTGTTGTGGTTGGAGAGGAATTGAACGGCCCGAATAGATTATGTATGCCTGATCCAATGGACTTGAATAGTTGAGCCATTGCTGATCGTAAGTATTTGAGTCGAGGATGGCAATGGCAGCTTGGTGAAGATTTTTCTGTTTGGATAGACGATCGATGCGTGAAAACAAGATTTATAGAGGCTGTATGATCGGTCGACGATTGCTTTTGAGGGACTATGATGGTATGTAGAGGGTGCGCTGAGCAATTGTTATAACGATGAAAGTGAATGAGAGTCCCGTATCAAACGAAGGACATGCAGCTCGAAAGGTAAGCAGCAATCAATGCCACGCAAAAACACAATGAGAGTGAAGGTGAAGGTAAAGATCAATAACGCCTTCTCAATACCAAATAGAGAGCAGCAGCAAACGAGGGAGGTCACCCTTCATATCAAGGAATCAGATTCCTACGACCATACCTATTTTCAAACTTCATCCGAAGCTTCGAGACTCTCACAGACAAGGTACCTCAGGTACCTCAGCAGTATGGTATCCTCACTTCAAGAAAACGATCTGGGTAGACCTATGTTTCAAGGCTTTTGAAAACAAGGGTATCGCTGGTGGGAATGTCACTACATCTTGACGGCTGTAGATGAGCAGGGCTAGTGATGAGCGACGTCTTGTATGTAATGCAGCAATGAATGCAGGTACACACCGCCAGATCTGCGACAAACCAGGCGCTTGAATCATCTGAAACTTGATGTCCAGTTTCAGATGTGGAGCGCAGTAGGGAGGCGGGACGATTGGTCCACAAAGCTTCTGCCGAGGATTAGCTTGCTCCGAGCAAATAGGGCAAACTTCCACAAGATGTGGTTTATGCATTCCTCTATTCGCGTGTAAGATACAAACAGATACATTTACATTGAACCTTTCGGAATCTGCAATATCGTTCTAGAACCAGAAGAACACGGAATGTTCGTCTCAGAATCGTCAGAGATGGACTGTGGTTGCCAAAACTTCCACTATGATGGGGCCCCTTCTATACTCCAAATGCCTATCCTCAATTCTATAACTGTTCAGACGCCTCTTCATGCATCGCTAAATCAGAAAACAATAATGATATGCAGATGTTGACTGCTGACTAGGTACATACAGACCAGAACTGGCACTCTTTTCCAATCGGTTAACCGGTCAGTCATTCCAACAGGCTTACTGAGCTTTCAGTTGGGCGATCTTTCGGTCCTTGGCCTTTTTGTCGCTCGCACTTCCGGCCTCCGTTCCGAGCACATAATCCCACCATCTGAAAGAGCTGGAATAATTGCCCAAGAACTTCTCGTGGTGCACATCGTGGTGGTCGGCACCAGCCCAGAAGGGCAGCACATGGTGCAAGCTCCACGGGAACTCATACCCTGAGTGCGCATCAACGGCCTGGAAAAGTCGCAGAACAATCCAGATATACATGGTCAAGATATGCAGATTCTTCGTCACTGCAGCCCAGAGGATTGGAATACCAACTGTGCCAATACCGAGGATCATCACTTCGATTGGAGATGCATACTCCGCAGCCATACCGAAAGGAGCGCTATACTGGTGATGTAATTTGTGGATCTTCTTGTACAGCATTGGAGTGTGTAGAGCTCGATGGAACCAGTAATGCCAGGTATCCTCCAGAACGAAGAAAATCGCAATCTGGTAGGCCATCGTGAGCCAGGACGGGAAGGGTACAGTTGTAGACAAGCCAAAGTATTGGGCGAATGGATGAAATAGCCATATTTGTGGGAGTTCAACAGTGAAGTGTGAAAGGAGGACGAGTCGAGCGCATTGCCATTGTTCGGTTAGGGTAGGCATCTTGTGCTACAAGAGCAGGTCAGTAACGTCTCGAAGGAGTAGAAAGGCATGAGTGAACATACTGCTTGGATCTTGTACTGTCGGAAGTACGGGATCTTGTCCATGATCAGGAATGGCAACGCTCTGCCAAAATATACGAATTCGTGCATAGCAAAGGACATGATGCCAGTAGCGAGAACATCATTCTGCATATAGGCGTACCACGCCGCCCACATCTTCTCAAAGACGTTAAGATGCACGTTGTACATAGCAATATCCTTGTAGTGATCGGTATAGGTAACTGGCATGCCAGTTGAGAACATTGTTGAGTTCCTGCGCATCCGTCAGCCCCGCTGGACATCTTGTTAACGCCTCGACTCACATCTTGACCTAGTCTGCCAATTGGCCGCACAATGCTTGGTAAAGCTCACAGGAAACGAGGTCTGACCGGGGTGTTTGCAGGATCAGAAAGAAAGATAGCTTGCAAACTGCAGCAGCAGCAGCAGCAGCAGCAGCAAATAAATTTACGGTGCGAGTGTAGCCAATTGAAGGAGTGGCGTGAAGTTCGGTGAGCTAGGGGTCCGACGATCGACCATGAACTTTTTTTGTTAGCGAGTGATGCCACCACAGATTTTCGGTGAATTCACATTCCGTGCCTGACGAGATCCGTCAGTGAGGGGAGACCGACCTAGATCTGCCGCTCGAACCTTATTCCCTCGCCTGATTCAGGATCCGAATCTCCTGATCAATAGTATACAATGGGGCAACTTGGCCGAGGTTGAATCAGACATAGCAAGCAAACCAAGAAAATGAAACAAAATGCTGTACAGTACGTCGATCTGCATATCAAATGGCCGGAAATTGTTCTCATTGAGCTGTTCGAAAGCAGTGATTTAGTAGCACAGAACGTGCACAGGTCGTTCAGAATGGTCATGAAGGAATTTGATACAAATGCTTTGTTCTCTTAGCTCTGCCTATTATATCTCATGCTCGATAAGCGGATGCAGACAGTCTTTCAACAATCTAAAAGTGTTCTTGCGTCCTCGGAATAAATTCCATTTGGCAGCAATTATGGACATGCCCTCCGTCCGTTGTATGCAACCATTGTCAAAGTACTCACCTCCCAAAGAAAACGAGTTTGACGTCTCAATCAATAGTTCGGGCACTTGGTTAGAACTCTAGCTGCCTGAAGAATATCCGGCAAATTTCAGGATGATTACCAATATTCAAGGCTTGTAATGAGGGCTTCATTGAGGCCATAAACAAGTCCACACCCGTGCTACTAAACTGGACAGTCCGTCAGGCGCGTTGCTTGGGTTAGCGAAGGATGAAAAGAAAACTTTACGCTGCTCAGGAGAAAAGGGATGTATGCAACAACCAATGGGAAAAATTTCGATAGATGAATGCATGCTATCGTCCTAGACCAGATTATGTGCAAACCATGAACCATTGTTTGCCATGACCTTCCTTGGTTCGACAACCACGCACCAACATAAGAAGCATGCTTGGAACAAAGCAAAAAAGCTCTTAGCAGCAAAGCCGAAGATACCCACCACGTTCAGACCGACCATACCAAACTTGTTGTTATGTAATCTCCATTCATCAACCGAATCAAACCATTTCCTCGCATTACCGTCACAACACTATCGTCGCGTACTATACTATTCAGTTGCCACGATGGCTTTCTCATCCTCGACGGCCCTGTGCTCCTCCTCCTCCACCGCGTGCTCTTAAGCCTCGACCCCAGTCTCCTCGCCAGTGTCCTTGCCCGCCACCCCTCAAGTCATGTTGTGCAGAACGACCTGAGCCACGACCTCGACCCCGACCTCTCCATCCACGGCTGGAGGTATCATTTCGAGGGACACTGTTGCCCTCTTGAGTTGTACCTCGGTCCTCCAAACTCAAACTGCCAAAGCCCCATGTCGGAGCGTTCTGAAACATCGAAGCAGGACCATCGTTACGGCTGTTTGAGTCCCTATCTACCTCTGCTCCGGTAATCGAGGTTGTGGGAATATGTGTACCGGTGGGTCGCTCAGAAGCACTACCTCTACCTCGACCTCGTCCGCTACGAGCACCTGCTCGACCCCTGCCTCTAGCGCGCGGTTCTCTTACTGACTTAGCAATGGACTGTTCGGCTGTCCTCGTTCTTCGAGCTTGATCGATGAGATTGTCGACATGGATAGGCCCATCCTTCTGCCATCTGTTGGCTTTGAAAGTGTCCCATGGCTTGTAAGCTCGTTCGGTGACCCGCCAGAAGTGCTGAGAGTCCTGATCTGCTACAGTTGATGACGCGACAGCATCTCGGGTGGCGTTCTCTGGTGGTACAATGAAAAATCGTGAGACAGGATCGTGACATAAGTCAGACCATTTCTCTCTTTGAATCAGAGAAATATTGAGGATTTCGTCCCCTGTGCTCCAATCGTGTCGGTACCTTTGGCCTCGGTACTTCTCTGCAAAGACATAATGTGTTCGGCGATCGAATTCGGCGTCATGATCCGTGGCCGCGTTCCCTGGATGAATCACCCTGTCGAGATTAGGGTGATGAAGATGTGCTAGGAGTCTTATCTGACTTCGTCTCTCTTGTTGGAGCCTCGTCACACTGCCTTCGGCATCTCTGCTTTCATTGGGAGGATAGGGCTGGTGTGAGACGTCCCACTCGGAATACAGCTTGAGATGCTGGAGGTTGGGCATCTCTTCGACCAAGAACTGGATTGCGGCCGGCCACTGTGGTTGGTCATAACACTTCATACGGAACTCAAGTCGAAGTTCGAAATGACGAATCATCCCAAGGCTGTGTGAGCCAAGAACTGTTGTCATATCCGTCAGACTGGACGAATTTCGGTTCAGGAATGTGACATTTGAGGCCAAGAATGAGCCCACTTCGACTGAGAGCTGGCGGCAGGTATTGGACAATGGTGCAAAGTCCGTTAGCAGAGCAGGAAACATTGTCTGTAGCCGAAATGCTCGTCGACCGTGTTTGCGAGGACGCGCTGTGGTGACATCGACTTTTGTATTGAGCGCTCCGTTGTGACACCCCTCATGCAAGCCTAAACGATTGTCGTACATAGTCTCATACACGTGCCATCGAATTTCTGCTGCCAGTTCGAGGAGGAAGACCATCTGGCCTGGATGATGGTCTGGATACCATGGTACGAAGTGGGAGTCTGAGAGAACAAGGGCGTCCGTGTTGGTCTCAATATCGCCTGCAGTGATTGGTGATGTCGCTGTTTCCATATCCAACGATGCCATCTTCAGGGTGCTCTGTGGAGTAATAAGTGAAGACTTATCAAATCTGTGTGAGATACCAGGATTGCCGAATTAATGACTCTACGGACATTGACATGATCAAGTCAACAAAGTGGGCGCACATACATATACTTATATCAACAAAGAAGTGCAACATGATGCAAACACGTTGGCTGAGTAGGTGAAATGTGCCTGTCACAGCCCGCTGCGACTGCATACACCTTTTCACTAACTCCCCTACCAGCAGTGCAAAACAGAGTTGCTGCAACGGCACTCTATGTCTTCACTGACCCCGCTGTGCCACTACCAGTGAAGGAAGGGGTGCTGTATCTCTGTTTGCAACGGAACATCAAATGCATTCCACCATCTTGACCACAAACTTTAGTGAGTCTGTGAGGAAATTCACGGTTCACCCAAGATTCCGTCCACGTCCTTTGCCGGGTACTGCCGTTGTTATATCAACAGTGTTGAGTGAAACACCTCATGGACATTACACGTCCCAAGTGTTGGATTGACGTTCGCGAATCATTTCATACACCTTCCAACGGACCTCTGCAGGCACACCACCGAAACAGAGCCTTTGATCTGAAGTGTAGGACGGACAACAAAGCTGCTTCGTTCTTCAGGTCAAGTGGCCGGTCTATCGACCGGCGGGAAGTCATTAAATATTTCATGATCGGCGCGATTTTCATTGATAGTTGACGATGTCATTGCTTTGCCATGGCCCTTCCATGCTTATAGCTCAGGAAATGTCAAAGTTGTCGTTGCTGATATGTTTGGTGCGCCATTACACTCCATGACTCAGGCAACAGTTCGTTGTACTGACACTCACCTCATTCGGTGGCGTCCATTTGTTTCTGGTAGCAGTCATGATCGTAGGTATCTGATATACCATGCGTTTGTGGGTGACACAATGAAAGCCGGATCTGCAATAAGGCACTAGGGGTTCAACGTTTGCCTGTATTCTGTGCATGAGCACGACGCGTTTGGCCTGAAAGTGAATGATCTAAGGAACCATCATCCGAAGGCAAAAGATGAATTTATGGAGGGAGTGATATCTTTTGTTTGCGAAGAGACATCAATTACCTTTCATCAACTCAACCACAAACTGTTTGTCACCTGGTTGCATGTTGGTCAAAATGAGTATCCAACCTAGTCGAGATTAGACACTGACAATGGAAAACAATGGGCTACTGATTGCGAGGAATACAAAGCACTGAATTGTCATATCAGAAGGACGCCGGAGCTTGAATCTGCTGCCGTAAACTTGCTCGATAATGTGAAATTGTTTCTGCTTTTGAAGCAGGACAGTTTGGTATTCAGGTGCTGGGGATGAAGTGTGAAAAGTGATGAGTTGAGGCTGAGGGCGAAATGATTCGATGTGTTTAGCATCCATCGGCTGGGTCAGATCTGAATTGTATCGATTTCTCTTTACCTTAGCTGTCATAAGGTACTTGCAGTGCTCTACAAACAGAGAGGTCCCGAACAAACGAAAAGCGCATATGAACGTACAGAGCGAAAGGATATATGTTGTAAATCCTTGATTTTCTATCACAAGCCAGGTCAAGATGGCCACTTGATCTGGGGCCTTGGGGAGATAGCTGAGTGTGTAAGGTTTGCTTCGGCAATGTGCGGTTCATCCAGCCCTGTACTCGACTATTTCTTTTGCAATTTTGATCCTTACTAGTTTCAGGGTCGCGAGTTCAATTCACCTGGTATTTTTGTTTTTGATGGTCTGTACACAGGTCTACTCAATACCAACAGTCCGTCCTCTCTACACGGCGGACTTGGCGCCAAGAAGCACTTCTAGATCGGAGACTAAACGTGGGGAAGCATGGATGTCAGCAGCGTGGAGACGTCGTTCCGAATTGCGCATGCCATCATGAGAACAGCTTCACGCGACATGTAAAATCCGTAGACGATACGGCTTTTTATCCTTTTCGTAATCATACTTGACTCTCGCGCGTGAAACTGGTGATCCTGACCGCACCTACCAAAAATGAAGCGTGTAAACAGTCATGTCATCCGCAAATTGATTCTCACCACACCACGACAAACCTTGAGATAGGCCCCGATAGCTCTTCATTATCCTACAGCTAACCTCCGTCTCGAGAGAAGGAAGAAACCCCGATATACAAGTGGGTGCGGCATGCTAACAAGACTCGCCGTGTGTGGACCTTAGGGCAATAACACACTCGCAGACATGCTACTTCTTCACCAGACTGGCACAGTTCGTGTTGGTGAAGTCGTCCGATACACGCTGACCTACATTCCGAGTCTCGATCGTATACTTCCACCTCCGACCCATCTCCATGTGAAGATCAAGAATACCTCTGCCATTGCCTTGCGTGCTGCCTACCTACACGGTCCTTACACCCTCTACGTATCGTGTTATCCTTCAACCTTCGATCCCAACCAGAAGTTCGAAACCGGAGAGGAAGAGGGAGATCCAGACTATGAACCACAACTCAAAGCAGGCGGTCAGTGGATCTCGAAGCTGAAGGTTCCTGAGCACATCCGGCACGGTGCTGGACTGGGCGAACACAAAGAACACGAAAAGCGGAAGTCCTTCACATGGATCATTGAGGTGGCATCGCAGGTGCTATTCTCTAGTTCTGCTTCTGTACATTTCGAGCTGCTAGTGGGAAGAGACGAGAATTCCGTAAACCTGGGCTTCACCGGTGTTGTATCTAGCTATGGTGCTCCTGGACGTTTGGAAGACCATCAGCAGGGACGAACCAAGTCAGGTGTTCAGCCCAAAGGTGTATTTACCAAGGCGGTCAAGTTGAGAGTTGACGATACTGCCTCACTATGGAACACTCCTGCATTTCCACACGATGGGGAGACGACTGGTGAGAAGACTGAAGAGGACCAAAAGGGTGATGAGGAAAGAATAGGGAATGAGCAGAGACCACGAAAGAAGAGGAAGAAAATACATCTCGTACTCATCACCCATGGTCTGCACAGTAATTTAGGAGCGGATATGCTCTACTTGAAGGAGAGTATCGACGTAACCGCAAAGCAAGCGAGGGAAGATGCGAGAAGGCGGAAGCAAGAACTTCGTGAGCAAATGATCAAGGATGGAAACCATGAAGAAGAGTCTGCCGAGCGAGAAGATGATGACGACGATGAGGAACAGGTAATTGTAAGAGGTTTCAACGGAAATGCGGTGAGGACTGAGAAGGGCATACAATATCTCGGCAAACGATTTGCCAAATATGTCTTATCACTGACATACCCAGACCAGCCCTATCTCCCAGTGAAGAGCACGATTACTCAGTCGATCTCAAGAACGTTCACTGGTACTCCTAAGCCCACAATGCAAGATGGCAGACGTCCTAGTCACAAGAGCAGCAGTGTTGCTAAGGATGAGAAGCATACTCATCAAGATTTGCCTTACAAGATCACAAGTATCAGCTTCATTGGCCATTCTTTGGGTGGCCTTATACAAACTTATGCTGTTGCCTACATCCAGAAACATTCTCCGGAGTTCTTCGACAAGATTGAGCCGGTCAACTTCGTGGCCTTGGCATCTCCTTTTCTTGGTCTCAGCAACGAAAACCCTATGTATGTCAAGTTTGCCCTTGACTTTGGACTTGTGGGACGGACTGGCCAGGATCTCGGTCTGACATGGCGAGCACCAACAATCGCGAGAAATGGCTGGGGAGCTATGGTCAGTGGTTTCAGCAGTGATAACAAACCTGCAAGACAGCCGAACCCTTCAACGAAGCCACTTCTAAAAATATTGCCAACGGGCCCTGCCCACATAGCTCTGAAAAGGTTTCGAAATCGATCAGTCTATTCAAATGTAGTCAATGATGGCATCGTGCCACTCCGAACATCCTGTCTGCTCTTCCTGGATTGGCGAGGATTGGGAAGAGTCGAAAAAGCTCGCCGCGAGAATGGACTGGTTGGAACCATGGTCAATTGGGGGTTGAACGAGATCACTGGCACAAATGCAAGCACTCCGCGTAGACGACTCTTCGAGGACTTGTTCTCAGATAGTGGCGATGAAGCCAAGCAGGCCAGAAGATCTTCACCAGACCCGCGTGCAGCTGTTCCACAAGCAGAGGCTGGTTTTGGTCTCGATCAAGACGCTTTCGATGCCAGGACTAAAAGAAGACCCGAACAGGCTCAAATCAAGAGAACCAGGTCTGGATCGCTGGACCACAACGATGGCTCTGGCATCTGGTCGACTTTCACAAATATCTTCCGTCCACACGCTGGTACGCAGAAGACTGCCACCCCGAAACAGCAAAGAATATATCGTCGTGGCCAGACTCTGGATGCAGAAAGTGAGACAGACAATTCTGAGGATCCCGATTTTAAGAGCAATTCCTCACTGACTGATCGTCGTAAACTGCTCGTGCGTGGAGCTTCTCTCTACAATGACAGTCCCGACAATCAGAATCTGGATGCGCCACCCCGAACAACTGTTTTTGAATCTGCTGGTGATCTTCTCAATCCTCCTTTGCCTCCCAAAGAATTTCTACTCGACCCTAAGGCACGACCGAGGACGATCTTCCATGATCGTGTCTACCATCCTGAGGATATCCCACCACCACCATTGAAGCGTCAGAAAACCTTTATGCGTAGCAGATCGTTCTCAGAAGACTCTACGAACGCGAACGCGAATGAGAGCCACGACGACATGCAGAATCAAACTGTATCAAACCAACAAAGCGGCTTGCGTATTGAAGAAAAGATTGCTAGGGCTTACCATAAGGATATGACCTGGCGTAAGGTTCTCGTCCGCCTTGAGCCAGATGCTCACAATAATATCATCGTTCGGCGTATGTTTGCCAATGCCTATGGCTGGCCAGTGGTCAAGCACATGTGCGATACGCATTTTGGCTATACTATTGCAGCTAAGACGCGTGATGAAGATGAGCTGCCAGTCGAGCGAGCTAAGCCACAAGGTGCTAACATTGGCGAAGAAGGTGAGGAAGTGGCGGATCAGACAAAGCCACCAGATGAGCGGCTATTGCAGGGTGAAAACCAGGAACATCTGACAACAACGGACCAAACTTCCGGCAAACAAGGGGGTGACAGTAATAGCCTGCATGCAAGACAGATGAACACCAAAGCTGCGCGTTTGGATGTGTCATCGCACCTGAGACGGAAGCTAGAGCCCAGTCCAGGAAGTGCACGCACGCAATCGGAGGTCCGTGAATCCAAGGACAAAGTGCCAGACCTTGTTTCAATGATGTCTGCTCAAGGTGAACCAAGCGAGAGCTACAGCTCGATGCACTCAGGTACCGCTGCTCTCAATTCTCTTGCCAGACGAGACAGTTCACGGTGGAGCGATCGCTTTTTCGAAAGCAGCGAAGATGAAGATGACGGCGGAGATGAGGGTGACTTGAATGTCGAGTTGCAGAAGGCTTATGATCGTGGAATTATCTACAAGCAGTATGGTGGTAGTCCACAAAGCACGAGGAGTGGTAAGAACAGCCATCAGAGCAAACTTAGACATGGTACAACTTTGACGGGGGAGGTCTTCACTGCAGTAGATGAACCTAGTACGTTGTTCGATGAGCCAGAGGACATGTCTCAAGGAGGCTCGAGGCAACCGAGTGTCACGTCTAGTACTCCTAACATTCAGGGCTTGAATTTGAACGGGCTAGGACTTGGACGGGATGTGCAAGATATCACTGCAGAGAGTAGCACACTTGATGAAGGGGAGGTTGGAATCACCGAGCAGATCGCAAGAGCGAGGACATGAGGTGGCAGCAATTTGACACACGTTGTATGTGTATTTTCAGACAAGAAATATTAGATTTTGAGAGAAGCAAGATTCATTTTCTGCCCCCAAACTGATCACTGGCGTCCTCCAGAGTCTCTGAAAACGACCACACCAAAATCTGCATCGCATGCTTCTGCAAACAACTTTACTACGGCGAAACATCCAGACAAGCCATGTCCTTCCAATGACCCATACAAACCAACAGCGCAGTTTCAGTTCACACAACACAACATTCACATCACCATCAAACAAAACACAATGACGACCTTTTTTAAAACAAGCTAACTAAGTGACAAGCAACTGAACCGGCCTTAACCGATTTAAACCGCCCTTACCCGAACCTCACTTCGTCACTCCGTTTCAAATCACTTTCTGCTTCGTTTTTACTCAAACGGAATTTACTAGTCAGAGCAGGTTTGCCGAGGGGGGAAAGGGGTATAAGATGCCCGAGTCCCAGGCCGGAGATTGGGAGGATCAGTATCGGGCAAGCTGAGGCCTGAGGAGGGCACCGGTGAGCCAGTATCTATCGATGATCAGTCTATGACAGCTCAGCTTTACACTGCCAGGTTGACTACTGGTGGCCTCCCCAATTCTTCTTTTCAAGATGCTATTCTAGCATGACCACTTCATTTTATATACATACATACGGCAGCACACAGCATTTCGCCTGCTCAACAAGCTCCATGCTGGGCCCGGCTCCTCTTTACATCAGCGTGTGAGCCCATCTATTTTCCACGCTCTGGTGCCCTTCCTCTCTTTTTCTCAGGACACGGTTCACACACACACATATATATAATATATATACACATACCCTTGGGGCAGGCAGCAACTCGCCTGCTCAACAAGCTCCACGGTGGCCTCCGGATGACCACGAAAATGCACCCCTCTGGGCTGTTTTTACGTCCGCAGTGACGCGGATCCGACATACAGCAGTGGTGCTTGGGTAGAGCATCTCCAGGAGGACACCCATTGTCTAAATAACAGCAACACAATCCTGCAGATTATGCACATCCCGTGGAGGCAAAGTCCTCCAGCCTTGGGACATGAGCTGGTTTAAGACGAACGTCTGTTGGCTGGGTCATGTATTGACTGGCTTGCTCCGTTGCAGTCGCTGGCTTGGACGAGAAAATTGATGGTGGTGGGCACCCGGTGTTTAACGACGAAAGACTGGAAAGGACGTGCCTAGGAATGTAAATATCTCATGTTCCATTCCCTCCTTGGGACGGGCAAAGAAAACTCACAGTTTCTTTGTTGCGGTCAGTCAGTGGATGGCCAGGTTTGGAACTGCTGAGGAGGCCTTCGGCGTTGGATTGGGTGGAATTTGGTTACATCTTCTGATGGCAGAGACGAATGCGACTTACGACCCGAGACTCAGTTCGTCAACTACATCAAAGTGATCGGTCGGCAGGTGGCCGGTTTTGAAACATCTGGGGAGGCCATCGGTGTCGGATTTGGGAACCAAAACAACACCTCACTTCTTCATTACACATACATATATACGATGCTGTCTGTTGTGCCAGTTAGGCATGGGGCAAATGGACCCAAGAAGGGTATCGTCCGATCTGTACCCAAGAAGACTGCTGCACCGACACCACGAAGACGGTGGTCCAGTATTGACGAAACGATGTCGTGGTACAAAACAACCTACTCAAGAGTTGTGACAAGGGATTCGAACACCGGGACCTGCATCCTTCGAGCGGTGCCGTCAATGTATGGACATGTCGAAAAACACCATCATTGTGGCGAGGGACTTGCCGGTAAATGGATGCCTCAGATAGACGGAGTGAGAGTGACATGCAGAATGGCTTGGATGAGATTGTGTGTTGGTTTTGCCCGGGTGTGTTGGCATTCAAACATCACCATTTCTACTTGCGCTGGGGATGCACAAAGAAGATTCACATCAATTGTGGGAAGGTGCAGATTTTGCCCTGGTCAATGGCCAGGTTGTTACTGCTGGAGGACGTCCGTGTCGGATTAGGTGTAATTAGGGACACCTCACTTCTTCGTCAAACATACGATGTTGTTATCCAGGTATATATATATGAAGGATTGAGCAAGTGCGATGGGAGATATGCTACTGCAACCCCGGGAAGAGCCAACTTGGCTCCCTAATATGTTTGCTCAGGAACACGCCATGCCATGCTGGCTGTGTGGTCTCTGTTTTTAGTACAAGGCTCAGGAAATATGGCATGATGTGCAATTGCCATAAATATATAGCACAGACAGACAACAGGATTTGAATGTTGTGCATAAGTGCTTATATCTTGTATCTTATCTATAACACACCACTCGCTCGTACGCAGCACACACAACATCACACCATCGCTCTTTCTCTTTGTGACTAATCTATAGGCGCAAACTTACTCTTCTTCCTCAGCCTATACCCGTATTTCATAAACAAAAAAGGCACCGGCATAGCCAACGCCGCCACGGCCCCAAGCACACTCATTCCCGGCCCAACCCCAATAGCTCTGAAAAGCGGCTGCGCCGCAAGTGGCAACCCACACGCCATCAAACTCCTCAAAAACGTATTTGCAGCCGTCGCGCTCGCCGCATAAATCCCATACGTATCGACCAAGAAATTAATACACTGTTGGAAAATACTATTAAACCCCGCACCGATAAAGACTGTTGCGACTAAAGGGACGGCGATGGAGATACTGTTGTAGTTTGCGGTCCAACCGAACCAGAACAGGCCGATTGTGAAGATTATACCGCCTAGGGCCATGGGTGGCAGACGGGCCTCGGGGACGGGTTTGCCGCCTGAGGCGCGCACGGCGCGGATGTAGCGTGGTTGATTGCCGAGGTTTATGGAGAGGGCGAAGAGGACGCCTATGAAGAGGCCTATGAAGGAGCAGGATGAGAGGACAAGACTCAGGCCGCGCATTTCTTGGAAGACGATGGGGAAGACTTCGAGTGTCATGTAGAGGACTGCGTAGACGAAGGAGGCGTAGAAGGCTATGCATGTTACCATTGGTTCTGTGAGTAGCATTCGCAGTGGGCGGGAGAGTTGTTTGGTGACGATGGATTTGAAGTCTAGTTTTAGGTCTTCGTGCGGGTGGTAATAGGCTTCGTTGCCGGTTTCTTTGCGGACGCGTTGGGCTTTGTGTTTGAGGAGGACGGGGCCGTAGACTTCGGGGAGGAAGATTAGAGTGAAGGTGAAGACAGAGAAGGCGAAGATTGCTTCGACGTATTCGGTCCAGCGCCAGGAGAGTTTTGTGGTTAGGGCGGCACCGATGACGGGGGCGAGAGTTGGACCGCCTACGACCATGATGGCGTAGAGGGAGACTGCTGTGCCGCGGGCTTCTCGCGACCAGATGTCGCCGAGGGCGGCGGAGACGTTTGACACGGGTGCTGAGGCGAATATGCCGCCTAGGAATCGGCAGATGAATATGCTGGCGGCGCTTTTGCTCACGGCTGTTCCGATACTGAATAGGGTGAGGCAGAACATGGGTGGTAACATGCTGACTTTCCTGCCCCAGATTTCTGAGATGGGTGCCCAGAATGTTGGCCCTAGGGCGAAGCCGAGCACAAATAGGGATACGTTCAAGACTGTAACCTCTTCACTGACGTGGAAGTCGGATGCTATAACTTTACTGGCAGGAGATATGATGGAGCTACCCATGGAGGGAGCAAGGGCGAGTATGCCAAGCTGGAAGGTGATGAAACATTTATAACTGAATTTCCAATTGAATGGGTTGTCGGGGTCGTTTTCATCCCATTCGACTTTGATCCGGTCTTGCTTTTCTGATGGTGGTTGCTGTGGTGGTGGATGGGATTGATTTTCGAGATCTTCGCCGTTCACCGTGTCGCTATCGTTTTGGTGGTCAGACATGGATGCGGTTCGCGAGCCGTATTGAGCTGACTGGTGTTGTGGCGAGGACATGTCTTTGCGTGTGAAGGTTTCCTTCAGCAAGAGAACAAAGCATGTTGACGAAATCACGGAGAATGGCCGTTGACAAAATAGTTTCGAAGCTCGGCAATAAGGTGCCGGGTGCTGACTTAATCATTTCTCTACAGTATGGCAAAAAGGTCAACGAAGACATGACGTTAGCGAGATCGGCCATTGTACAGTAGAGAAAACGATTCAGCTTCCTTCTTCGTGCAATAGCCATCTATATTTGGCTCACCGTTTGAAGCTTGGCTTTGAGCATCGGATACTTGGTATATCCAAGTCAGTGGCGGATATTTTCCAATTCAACCGGACGTTTTCATAGCCAAGGCCGGACACATGTACAATATGCAGTATTCAGATCGATGTGATCGTAGGTCGACTGGGCCAGTGGTTGGTGGCATCACATCTTTATATTCGAGACTATTGCTATGTGATATTGCTTGATTACCAAGACTACATGTATTATGTTTGACAGGTGAAGAACGATCCGAGCAGCTTCATAACTACTGTGCTAAGTGTATTTGATTGAAATGCTTGTGATCCGGCGCTAAAAAGCTTAAGCGTGAGCTTGATTTCTACTGTAATTCTGGTGTAACATTTGCAAGCAACACTGCCTCGGACACATTTGACATGGCTTGAATCTGCTTAACCGCAAGACTGTTTTGCTCGGTTACCCCTAACTATACCCTGATGAAGGGCAGTCCACCTCATATGACTGTGTACAGTATTACTCGTGATCGCAAGAACGCTCAATATCATGGTGCCAGTGAAAAATGTTGAATTCATGACCTGATCATGGTCCTCCAATCTGGACTGCAGTGTACCTCTGTAGCTCAAGTCGGCATGGGCGCCTGATGGCCAGTGAACTGCTCTTCTTCATATCCTTCCACTGGTGTACAAGTACAGAACAGATTAGTATCACCGTATGCATCATCCACTCGAGCCACGCTCGGCCAGAACTTCTTCTCACGTAGCCAGGACAATGGATATGCTGCCTGTTCTCGTGTGTATGGTCTGTCCCACTCATCGCGAAGCAGATCCTGCTGAGGATGTGGCGCATTCTTGAGAAGGTTGTTCTCCTTGGGCACTTTACCATCCTCAATATCCTGAATTTCCCTCCGTATCTGAATAAGTGCATCACAAAATCTGTCGAGTTCTTCTTTAGATTCTGATTCGGTAGGCTCGATCATCAGTGTGTTAGCCACCGGCCATGACATAGTTGGCGAATGAAAGCCATAGTCTTGAAGACGCTTAGCAATGTCGATCACCTCGATATCGCAAGTCTCCTTGAAAGGCCGCGCGTCGAGGATGAACTCGTGAGCACACCGACCAGTAGCGTTTGTATAGAGAATTGGATAATGTGACTTGAGTCGTGACATAATATAGTTGGCATTCAGCAATGCGATCTTGGTCTGATATGTCAATCCAGCAGAACCCATCATGGCAATGTATAGCCAGCTAATCGGCAAAATCAAAGCACTGCCCCAAGGAGCAGCACTGATAGGTGAGATGGCGCTGGTCGAGCGATCTGCGGACCCATTATGCGCATGGGGATCAACGATGGGATGACTGGGGAGATGTTTGGCAAGATGGCTTTTGACAGCAATAGGGCCAACACCCGGACCACCACCACCGTGTGGAATACAGAACGTTTTGTGAAGGTTGAGATGACATACATCTGCGCCTATCTCACCGGGACTGCATAGTCCTATTTGTGCATTCATGTTTGCGCCATCCATGTAAACTTGTCCTCCATGCTCATGGACAAGCTCGCATACTCGTTTGACTTCGGGCTCGAACACACCAAATGTGCTTGGATACGTGACCATGATCGCGGCAAGACTATCTGCATGCTTCTTGCACTTTTCTTCGAGATCCTTCAAGTCAAGATTGCCGGTTTTGGTGTCGCACTTGAGTGTCACAACTTTCCATCCTGCCATAGCTGCACTTGCCGGATTGGTTCCATGGGCTGAAACAGGGATCAAGCAGATATCTCTTTTCTTGCCGTCTTTCTGACTCTCTTGGAATTTCTTTATTACTCTCAACCCTGCAAATTCACCTTGAGCTCCTGAATTCGGCTGCAAGCTGATATCGTCCATTCCAGTTATTTGTACAAGCATGTCTGAAAGGGATCGAATGAGAGCGGTATAACCTTCAGCGTGAGAAAGAGGTGCGAAAGGATGGATCGGAGCCCAGTTCGGGTCGGTGACTGGTAGCATCTCAGTAGTAGCATTGAGCTTCATCGTGCAGGAACCGAGTGCTATCATAGAGTGTACAAGTGAAAGGTCCTTGGACGCTAGGTGATGGATATATCGCAAGAGCTGGGTTTCGGAATGATGTGTGTTGAAGACTCGATGTGATAAGTATGGAGTGGTTCGACGTAAGTTCTGGGGAATGACCTCGGAATATTTGGATGAGAACGATTGCTTCGCTGAAGCCACTGCATCTTTCGAAACGCCGAACACACCCATAATTCGATCGAAGACCGAAACTGAAATGTCCTCACCAAAAGACATACCAATGTGTGTATTGTCAATTCGTCGCAGACTAATATTGGCAGCGTCGGCTTGATTCAGAACTTCATTGATCTTCTCGGCGGACGCTTCAATGACGAACGTGTCGAACAATACGGTATCGTTGGCACCAAGGCCTTTTGTCGTAACCTTGAAGCCATGCTCAGACAATAGATTTTGTGCTATACTTGCCATTGTCCAAACTCTATTGGCTATAGCTTGCAAGCCCTTTGGGCCGTGATAGACAGCATACATTGCAGCCATATTAGCGAGCAAGGCTTGAGCAGTGCATATGTTTGACGTTGCTTTCTCCCGACGAATATGCTGCTCACGTGTCTGCAAAGCGAGTCTCATAGCATGGTTGCCAAGTCGATCCTTTGACACACCAACAAGCCGTCCAGGAGTCTTGCGCTTGTGTTGTTCGCTGCAAGCGAAGAACGCAGCATGAGGGCCACCATATCCTAGAGGAACACCAAACCTTTGAGCACTTCCAAACGCTATATCTGCACCAAATTCGCCAGGCGGCTTGAGCGTTGTCAATGCCAGCAGATCTGTGGCAACAGCAAATGTAGCTTTGACACTGTGCACGACATCTGCCAGGTGTTGGTAATCGTGAACACCTCCGTAAGTATCAGGGTATTGTGCAAGTACACCCATAAGGGTATCGGCTTGGTCCTTGACTAGCTTGCAGTCATCCGCTAAGACATCGCCTACCACAATATTAATGCCAAAGCCATTAGCTCTAGACTCAAGGACCGCGATTGTTTGTGGATGACATGCATCTGAAACGACAAAGCATTTATCTTGCTTCTTCTGCTTCGACATAGGAAGTGTGTTCATGCACATTGTCATAGCCTCAGCAGCAGCTGTGGCTTCGTCTAATATAGATGCATTAGAGATGGTCAACCCAGTCAGGTCAGTGACTAAGGTTTGAAAATTCAGTAGCGACTCGAGACGACCCTGGCTGATCTCGGCCTGATAAGGTGTGTAACTGGTATACCATTCTGGATTCTCAAGCACATTTCTCTGTATGACTTGGGGAGTGATGGTGCCGTAGTAGCCAGTTCCTATCAGAGACGTGGTAACTTTGTTCTTCTTTCCCCATTCTCTGACAATGCCTATAGCAGTGCTCTCGCTATAGCCCCAATGAGGGTCGCCTCGTTCTCCTCCTTCCTTTGCCTCGAAATGCAATTCGTTCTTCGCCTGGATGTTCTTGGGCAAGGACTGTTGAATGAAATCTTCAAGGTCGTTTGTGGGAGGATCGAGGGACTTCAACATTTTCTCGACATCGGAAGGGGTAGGGCCAACATGACGCTCGACGAACTTCTCAGTTGACTGTATGGTATGAGCAGAGACACTCTCTTGTATGTTCGCGGGTAACGCATTTTTGCTTCGTTTCGATGTTGTTGACGCCAGACTCCGGCTCAGAGGGACTGAAACGCTCTGTAGTGAACGTGAAGAGCACGAGATCAGCGCAACACGTCTTGAACATAGGCCAGTCACGCGCCGGCCGACAATTCTTGTGGCCATCCAACCTAGCTACCAGTGTTATCGCGTGTGCCAATAAACCACACTCATAATCAGTGCGAAGGAAGATGCAGCTTGTGCTGAGTCAATCACCACAAGATGTCTTCAACTTTGACAAGTTACAGTGGCACCATCGATCAAGTGATTGAAGGTACCAATTCGTTACTCAACGTCAACTCGAACTCTCGGCATGGCATCCTTACGGATCGAACTGCGGCGGACCAAAATTGCCTGCGCTCGCCCTCACCGCTGCTGAGCGTGTTTCTCCGCTTATCGCCCTTATCGATAAACAATACTGAACATCTTCACTCGTGCTTCGTGACGAGCGCGATTGTTTGGAAGTCAACTGTCAGCCTTGACCGTGGGAGAATAGGGTACGCTTCTCCCTACGCAAATTTACGTGCTGGCAATAGTTTTGTGTTTTCATGATCCCACCGTATTCAATCTTTCTCGCCGAACACATTGCATCTTGGTAGCTATCGGAGTTTCTTAGCCACAATGGCTGCCCATTCTTTCCATCTCCTACAGCTTTGCTTTTGTCTGATTCCTGCACTATTCGAGTTCTGACTTTATTGCCAAGGTTTGAACCTGATAGCGATCACCGTGTCGAATGCTGCCTGAATCAGAGCGACTGCCGTGATTCAATGCCACTCTATCTTACTTAAATTGGAGTAAATCGGATGTAGATACCTTCTCCATCTTCCGTCGGTCTCATTCATGCAAGATAACATTTCGGTTAAGTTCCAACCCTCCTTTTAAGCGTATTTCACGATTTCAATGGCGACCACAATTTCGTGCCGGAGAGAAGCATGGGCGGTCAAGCTGCCCTGGTAACTACAATCAAAACTGATTAGCAAACCAGCGTGCTACAATGGCTGAATACTATAAGGACCGGTCACGACCGGTCAAGACCAAAGCAGATGTCATTGTTGTTGGAGCAGGGCCAGTAGGACTCTTGACAGCCTTGGGCCTAGGACGTGCTGGGGTAGACGTCCTTGTCATCGAAGCCTACCATGAACTACTCCCTACAACAAGGGCGATGGTCTATATGCCTGTCATTCTGCCTGTTCTCAAGGAGCTGGAAATCCTTGATGCTGTCACTGAGCATGCCTTCCTGAATAAAGAGGGAGTGAAATGGCGTAACCTCGACGGTGAAGTGCTGGCTCACTTGCCTCTTGGTAGCAACGACTCGTCAGAATTCGGAGGGGTCCTCTTGATCGGGCAGTATCGTATGAACGAACTCATACTGAAAGAGCTCCAGAGATATCCTTCAGTTGACGTCCAATTTGGTTTGCGATGTGTTGGAGTACAGGACGACTCAAAAGCCGACTGCGTCAAGGTCATGACCCATTCAGGCTCATTGCTGGACGACGAAACTTTTCTCGAGGCCAAATATGTTGTGGCCACAGATGGTGCGAACAGCGCAGTCCGACGCATGTCGTGCATACCATTTGAAGGTTTCACCTTCCAGGAATTCAGGATGGTTGGCACAGATGTCATCTACGATTTCATTGGTCAAGAAGGCCTCTCACCATTGAACTTCGTGGTCCACGACAAGCACTGGGCCGTCATTGCATACACAGGCGAGGACGAGGGTAGACTCCCATCTGGCTCCGGGAAACCACAGTGGAGAGTCGCATACGTCGAGGATCCAAATCTGCCAGCAACCAAAGAAGACTACATAAAGCGCGCAGAGGAGCAAGTAAAACAATACATCAAAAAGGGAGATGGAAAATTCCGCGTCATCCGCGCAGAGCCATACCTCATGCAACAGCGCGTCGCAGCACAACCGCGAAAAGGCCGTATCCTCCTCGCCGGCGACGCCCTACATTCCAACAACCCCATCGGTGGTCTCGGCTTGACTGGAGGAATTCTCGACGCCTTTTGCTACAGCAACGCCCTACGAAGAGTCCTCGTAGAAGGTGCTCACGACTCTTTACTCACAACCTGCGCTCTAGCAAGGTGCAATGCGTGGCGCGGAATCACGAACAAGCTCTCGCAAGATAACATGAAGAGATTGTACTCGACGAAGTCAAAGGACGTCCACGATAGGGAAGAATTCTTCCGGAAATTGAATAATCCGAAGACGAGGATGATGGTCGCTGGTGCGGTGAGGAGCTCGTTTGATACTATGATGATCGAGGACTTTAAGTCGGCGTCTATCAGAGTGTAGGTTACGATGTCAGATGGGAAGAGGCCAGCTAGATAACAAGACATGCCATGCGTATACCAAAGATGCCTTCTTCTCCTTCCCTCCTCCTTATTTCCGCGCTCGCCTCGTCACCCCAATCGAACGCAGGCGTACAAGCTAAACACATCTATCATGATGCAATGAGAAGCGGTTGTGATTCTGTCTGGTCTGAAATGAGATTCTCGTCAATCTACCTATATGTACAAGGGTATCTAAATTCTATACACTTTCATCCCAACATGATATACACATCCACAGCCCTCTCAAGGCAGCGAACGCCCTTCATCCAGCAACAACAGCAGACGCCTTCCCCCAAACGCTCCTAACCTGTTCATTCTCCAGTATCGACCCCCGTGGCCGCCGACCAGCAGCATTGTCAAACGGAATATAGCCTCCTTCTTCACGCTTCTTAGTGGGACTATCTCGCTTCCCCTGGCTACTAGTACTACTGAAGGGGACGTGATTCCCACCATCATCGTCATCCAAGCCTAACTCATCTCCGATCATTGGTGGACGATCCGTTGGTGCTCTCCCGGTAAAAATACCAGGAACGCGCTTACTTCGTCGGATGGCAGCTTCTGCTTGCTTCGTGGACTCGATTTCAAGCGCGTTGTTCAATACGCCTTGATCGTGCTCGCCGAACTCTCGCTTCATTGCTGCGTCGACCAGGTTTTCTCTGGCTTGCTTCTGCCGCCTAGAGCCTCTCCCAACCATTGAAGCTCCAGGGCTTTCGGTTGAGGTTCTGTAGTCAGGCTTTCTCGGCCACTCCAGTTTTCTGCCAGTAGGTTTCGTCACTTTACCGTCAACACTTTCTAGAACAGCTTGAATTCTCCGCTCAATATCAGGGATATCGTCTTCGTCTTCAGCGTTGTCGCCATGTTTCGTTTCTAGGTCTTTCTCATCTCCCAATGCTGCCTCCTCGCGTAACTTCTTTCGGAGTCCTGAGTCAATGCGAGACATGTAAAAATACATCTGTCGTTTCGATTTGTCGTACGATGTACGATATGTTGAATCAATTGGCTCTCTTCTTGCTTTCTGGAAACGATCCGCAACAGCAAGCACCTTGTCATAGGCGGCAATCATGCTGCGTAGCAAGGCGCTAAGCTCCTCCGTCTTCTCCCCAACTTGGGAGCCCACGTCACTGAAACGCTTTCGCTGTTTTTGTCCGTCGTCGTATTGCATCTCGTCGAGTTTGGTTCTAAGCAGGCCGACAAGAGTGGGCAGCATAGGTTCTACAGTTCGCAGCGCAATCATCGTAGGGTTTTTGCTGGGGCTGCGCTCAAATACCTCGCCAACATCCACCCCTCGAATGCCTTCATTCCATCCTTTCGTAGCATCGACTGCAAGATCGACAAAGTAACGCAGTATTTTAGGGTCGTTGGGTAGACTCTGCACTCCATCCTTAGATCTGTGGTGATCGGCTAATTGCTCCGCATCAAGACTTTTGAGCTCTGCTTTCTGAACCAAGGAAGCCTTTTTGCGCTGCTTGCCGTGCATTTCACTCAATGCCACATTCTGATCAAAGATCCCGACTGCTTTCTCTTCAAGCTTCGACTCGCACAGTTTGAGAAGCTTTTGAGCAATTTCAAAAACGTTAGGGTTTAGCTTGTCTCGAGCACAGGCCGCAAAAGCAATAATGAATGTCGACCGTCTATACAAATCTTTTGCAACGTTGTCTGACCACTCGCGAGAGAGTAGTTCATACACCTCACGACTAGAGTGTGTTCTGCGAAGAATGCGTAGGTAGGAGATAATGTTGCCAGCGTCAGGATGTACGCGGAAACGTCCTTCAGGGTTAGTAAGGTGATACCAGTAAGACTTGCCAACGTCTGCACGAGACTTGTACAACAGGGCAGCCTCCAGCAACATGGACAGTGTGTTGTTGCCAGGTGTTGCATACACACTCGACTCCTTGAGTGGTAGTTCGGAGGCATTCGATAGAGCTTGTATTGGCGGTTGACCAGTATGCACGGGAGCATCACCTTCCTGTTCTAGTCCTTGAAGCCAAGGCTCGTTCGAACGGCGTCCTTTACGCTCAGGAATTCTAATGTTCATTGAACTCTCGACCAGATCAAAGACTTGTTCATGATCATTTCCAACACCGCAACCAAGTATTAGCCTTCCCATTGCACAAACCAATTGCTCGTCAATAACCAGGTTCGCCCTCCTCCAGCGATAACTGATATCAACCCACAATTTTCTGCCGTGATCCAAGGCTTCCGCAAGCATTGCAAGCCTTTCCTTCTGGGAGTCGCCTGGACTTGGGAGTCGTTGGGCCTTGTTGGCAATATCGGAAGCCTTCCGGATGCTGTTTTCTCTGAGAGCATTAAGAATAGTAGTGTATGTAGTTCTATCAGGACAACCTGGGCCGCGCTCAGGCAGTCTACTGGTGACTCCCCATAACGTATCCATATCTCCACCTCTTGCGCAAACATTGATGATTGCATTGGTATGGATGATATTGGGTTTAACCAAGCTATTTGGAGCAGACATGCTGTTGTAGATCTTAATGGCGTCTTGCACAGCCGACGGTTTTTTGGCGTTCTGACCTAAGCCTGCAAGCATGATGGTATATGTATGAGCATCCGGCATGTGACCACGCTTTTTCATCTCATTGTACACTTTTAGGGCTGTCTTGTATTCACCTTGCGACATCAACCAGTCCATGCAATGGTTCCAACTGACAACATTATTTATCTTGAAAGCCTCGCTGGCTCGAACTAAACCCAAGGCTCCATCAATGTCTGGAATCTTCAGCTTCTGAACAACTGCTGTCGCAAGCTGTAAGGGGTCTTGGTAGTATTTTTCGATATCTTTCTTGAACCGGTTCATCTGAGTTCTTTCCTCCTTTCCCAGTTGCTTCCTCAAATTCTTCACAAGTTGCGAGGCTTCGGTGACTTCCTCATTCACCTCTGATGGCCGTACATACTCGGCTCCTTCGAGAATATCTCCGTCCTCATCTTCAGCAACATCTTCATTCTCAGCCATACTGTTCCGCATGGCGCGGTTCCTTGATCTTGCGAGCGCATCACTCAACTCAACCTTGGTCAAGGCTAGAGGTGCTCTTCGACGTTTATTGTAGAGAACCTCAGATCTAATCTTGCTTGACAACGTTTTATTGGCAAGTCGACGATGGTGACCTTTTCTCAGGGAGGCTACCGTAGCGGCCGAGCGACGCTGGGTGCGTGTTGCAACGCCAATAAACCGGTAGTGGCCATTCTCGACAACAGGAAACTTTTGAGAATGTGTAGAACTTCGGGAGTGGAGGGAGGCCGAACGAACAGGAATATCAGATGACAATTCTCGAATGGCACGTCGTACGCATGCAGAACAGGCAAACATTACAATAAGAACAGTAAGGCCAAGTACCAAGGAATGACAAGACGATATCGGAAATGTCGAAAGCACCTATGCTGAATGCACGATATAAACAAGTAAGAAGAGAATTGATATTGCTAGTCTGCGATGGCAAAACTTCGGCCAGGCCTTTTTCTTTGAATGAATCAGTTATGGAGTACACCAGTGGCACGTCGCGAGACTTTAGCACGCGTCCGGAATTGTACAACACGTGAGTCCTAGTCAGGTATGTTCGCCTCGGCAAATGCGGGTAGTCTTCTTCCCTTTGCCCGTTAAGCCTACGAAACAAGTCGGAACGGATGTTTGAAGCAGACGTCCTGGCTATAGAATATGCTTTGCTTCGGCTACAATGTCAGTATGCCTTCATATCAGATACAGTATCGGTTGTGGTCCAGTTCTTGTCTACCACCGGATATTAGGTGTGAACCTCATCAACTTCTCCCCTTCTTGGAGTCAATATAGGCAACGTCAACACAATATCTGTAACGATGCCGCTCACCGTTCACCATCTTCAGGTTTCCCAATCTGAACGCATCGTCTGGCTTTGCGAGGAGCTGGGCATCGAGTACACTCTCAAACTCCACAAAAGAGACCCAATTCTCTCCCCTAAATCCATTAGGGACTTGAACAAGCTAGGACAGGCACCAGTCATCCAGGATGGCAATTTGACCATGGCCGAGTCTGCTGCATGTGTTGAATATATCATTCACAAATATGGTAATGGCAGATTGGCTCTACCTCCTACACACGAAAACTACGCAGATTATCTTTACTGGTTTCACTGGTCCAACGGCGGCTTGCAGCCAAGGATCAGTCAACAGATGGGCTTGAAGTATAGTGGTGTCAGTCCGGACAATGCATATGCCGCCCGTACCAACCAGATCCTAGACAGATTCCTCGGCTTCTTAGATGAACGATTGCAATCGAACAAATGGCTAGCTGGTGACGAATTTACCGCTGCAGACTGTATGGTTGTCTTCTCATTGACGACGATGAGGACATTTTTCCCTTACGATCTCAGCAATTACTCCAACATTCTGGCTTACCTGAAAAGGGTATCCGAACGAGATGGTTACAAGCGATCCAGGTCGAAAGGTGACCCGGACTTGCCATTGATGATTGATGGACCCGCTCCGCGACAATTTGTCGATATCTTAAGAGAAGAGGGGAAGCTGTAGATTCTCTGATTTGGTAGATGAAATAATCTGTACCTACTCGCTTTGATGGCCCAGTGAAGGACAGGTTTCGGGATCCGAATTTTGTACAAGGCCACTTTGTGGCAATGCAAACGAAAGGGCATTGCGACCACGAGCATCCGTCTTCGTTGTGGTCAAGAAATCCAGCGCACGACAAACATAGCCTTACTCTCGCTACACTTGGAATTAAGTGCACGTCAAGTATGGTTTGTCTTTAGCCTTTGATTCTGAATAATTGCTTGCCTGCGCACATCCGACCATAACACTGTAACGAACTCTGTAACTACGAAGATGTGGTCGGGTAGTCTGTTATTCACCATTTGTCCTCGAAATTCAATCCTGCCCTGTTCTGTTCACTGTCGAAGTAGTAATGCGTAATTTCACGTGACCTTTCGATAGTCGGACACCAAACCACCATAATTAACATGCAAGCAAAATCCCCGAGCAAATAAAACCAACCATAGTCCATCCCAACACACCAGTAACCTAAACAAAACCTACAAACACAAACAGCCACTAGCCCTCCCACAACGCCATGACAAAGGACAAACGGTGCATCAAAAACTCATTGGCCGGCCCGTCACTCGACTAACACTTTAACCTCCGAGATCGACACCATCAGAAGATCCATTCCGTATATCCTTGTTAGACACGCACGAACGAAAATAGTGCAAGTGCCGGACAATAAGTCCGGCATACTTTAGTAAGGTACACCAGCACCAGCACCAAGCAACACGCGGCTCTGAACAGGATTTTTTTACACCTGCATTAGAGGATTTTGTTGTTAGTGTGACATAGGCGGATGCGATCGAAGGGTTTGATGCTTGCTTGGCGTGTAAAGCCGTTGCACTGCACTGGCATGTCTAGGCGGAATGGGATTTGAAGGTAGCACACTCCACGACTTGAATAGCGTGTCGTTTATGTTCTTGAACTCGTTCGCCATCCGAAATGTTTGTCAGCCTGGAATTTTATTCTCATCAAGATGTTCAAGTAGCTGAGACTATTCAATTCATGTCAGCATCTCTCCCTTACGACCAATATAATTAGTCGATACGATCAATCAAACCAGCATCCATATTCAACATCATTCACGCACACAGCAACACATTCATTGCTTCACCAAGCACAATCAACACCACCGAACTGTAGTTCATCTCCGAACACCAATTGCGTAACAATCCCGATCACAAAATCTCGATATCTGACTCCATCAACAATCCCAGTTATCTTACTGGTTACAGATGGCAAACCATGTGGTAACGACGAACACCTCCACTCACCAACCTACTGTAGTGTCCTACCTGCAAGAGAAAAAACCACTTGTTTAGCATTGTAACACAACCTTCGTTCGCTCCCGTTCTACCATACTACCGTAATCCTCTAGCCGTAACACTAGAAAAGCTCGTAGCTCGCGTCATTTTCACATCCTCTGTTCATGCTAGGCAGTATCCGTGCCCGTCCTGAGAGCCACGATATCATTATGTCATCCTCGTACATATCCCTTTCCACAACATCATAAACATAAACATATTCGAGTACCCATCTACCAACTAACCTTATTCCTATCCACATTGCACTCCAGAACACAAACTAAAACAAACCACAATTTATATTCTCGGCCAGCATACATACGACTGTACAGTCACTCACGCCGCGCAACCCTTACTGTAGAACCACACACCTCACCACCACAAAGTAACAGCCCCATTCGATTTCCCCACCCATCAAGCGACCGGAAATATAAACCTAAACCACCACCCACCACCACCACCACCATCACCAATACTCCACGCATGCATGCATATTCCCTTACAATACAAGATACATCGCAGCTACACAAACTTACACTCTACCCTACTGCGGGCACTCTACCCAAGTACAGTACCTTGCATACACCCAGTAAACCAACACGAGCCCACAAGTTCCACACAGCATGTTTCCTTCACCTTTTCTCATCTACTGTAGCCCCAGGAACCTCACAACTCTTCCTACTTACCACACCATAGGAGATGCAACCCACATCACCAACACCATCATCACGCCCAGTCCTTCATCCGCAATACTTACACTCGCAGTCTCTTACAAGAGTAACAAAAAGTCCACAACTCAACAAAGACCCATCCTCATCTATGGTATATCCAAGGGCCATTTACGTGTATCTACTCGCACTTGTATTTCATACAACACAAGCCCTCCAGTCGCGATCCGAGTCTACTGTACCTCATGTAGTACTACAGTTCAAACAGACTCACACCGGCGTCAGCTTCAACCCTACCTGCGCTACTTGCACTCACCCCATCCCATTCTGAATCCTACGTACAGTACACATACTATGTCAGCCTCCAACTCGAGTCACACTCACAAGCGAGTATCTATCCACATCAATGAATCTGTCTCACCATAGTAAGTGCAAAGTACCTATTTATGTTATCCCGCACGTGTGCGTCTATTCGTAGGCAGCCAAATTCGTGTTCAGTATCTCTCTCCTTACTTCGTAAGAGTTTAGCTTGTGATGAGGTACCCAGACAACCAAGTAACCTCTCTGCTCCATGTTGCTCCTACAGCTCATTTCATGCACCGAGAACTCTACGCCGTTTCGTAGGTACATCACATGAGCAGGAAAGCAAAGAGGACATAGGTGAAACGGTGCCATAATTCGATTCTCATATTAATCATTGTAAGAGCTTCGACAAGTCTGCTTCCCCTCGTTCAAAGCCAGAAGAAAAGACATAAGCACTTTGTACAGTACAGTTTAAGCTCGCATGAATCGATATCAGCGAGCGAACGAACGAGATGAGTTGCGACAACCCCATCCTTCCACAACAATGCATCTCTTGCAACCACTCCCCTTTTGACATCCGCAGTTGCGCCAGTTCTTTTTGTCGTTGCCGACTTGATAGTTGATACAAAACTCCATTATAATTAAACCCAAGTAGAAAATGATGCATGCAGTAATTGCAATGAGAATCGTGATCCCATGCTGAACTGAGGACAGTGATGAGATGACAACGACGACAACCCTCTATAACCAGCCACCAACTCCACTCTTGAACGTTAGTCAATGACGTTCACGATCGTTTAATTTCTCCTCCACTTGCTTGCTGGGGGTATCATGATTCAATGCTGTGGAAAAAATAAGACAATTTCGGGCCTTCTGATCGCTGATCATGTCGCCGCTAGTAATGGGCGGGTTGGCTCTCTGCAGTCCTGTCAGAAGGCGCACGCTGTACTGACTTGGTGTTACTTACGTTGTTGATAGACCTGACCCTGCTGGCCGTAAGGAGAGTTGGGGTAGTGTGGCGGATATGGCATGTTACCGTTGCCTGGCGGGTAGACCATACCACCTGGTGGCTGTCCGTATTGACCTTGCGGTTGACCATCAGCCTGACCATATCCGATTGGTGGTAATGAAGGTCGACCGCCGTTCTGCTGGTAGGCTTGTTGTGGTCCTGGTTGTCCGTCACCAGGCTGGCCTTCCACACCTTGCTGTTGAGCTTGTGCATGAGCCTGTCGCACACGCTCATCTTCGGCCTTTCTGGCGTTCTCTTCTTCCTTCTTTCGTGCCTTCCATTCTTTTCGGATTTCCTTAAATTCTGAGTAACACAACCATTAGTTAAATGCACTAACACGCCAAGCGTAAAAACACTGTTGGGTTTGTAACGGAAGCTAACCATTAGCGGCGAAAAGGGAACTAAAAACCGCTAATGGTAGTTGCACGCGCCAAGGAAACCCAACGCATCACAACGTACCTTCAGGTGTTCGTTTTGAGCCATGAGACTGCATGGTGACATGAGCGTTGAGATGATTCAATGTGCCATATGCCTTTTCGCAACCATTCCATCCGCACTTGTACATGCGCTCGATTTCTTCGTATCGTCGTCGCGGTCGCTTATGCTGCTGAGCACCAGGAATTGGAACAAACGAATAGACCTAAAAACGCGTCAGTAAAGACTTACAACACGAGCTCAGAAACATTACTTGGCCAGGTCTTTGAGGTGCACTCGACGGTGGTGGTTGACCTACTGCGCCGGGATGATGATACTGACCAGGCATCGGGTGCTGAGGTGGATAAGGCCAGGGTCCCTGGGGTTGTCGGTTGTCATAGTTGTATGGTGGAGCTCCATGGGGATATTGAGGCATGTTCTGATCAGGGCCTGCACCATAAGGCGAGTAAGGAGGATAGGTTGGGGAAGCTTGCGAAATGGAAGGATCTATTGGTACTTCTGCGTTAGAATTCATGTTGCTAGGAGCTGTGCTAGAATGGGCCTTGGACGCGCCATCAGGCAGGGAAAATGACGGACTTGGTTGTTGAGCCATAGTTACGATAGGTCCTTGTTGACGCGGTGCCTGCGTATACTGAGGGTAATGCGCAAGGTGCTCCTGCTTGTATTTCGGTATTGGGTGATCGTAGTCGGATTGCGGTGTGTTGTTGTTCGAAAGCGCCGCGGATCGAGGATCTTGTGTTGAGTAGGTGGCAGCAGAAGAATGATCTGTTTGATTGAATGTCTTAGAAGAATGATCGCAACAAGACGCGTTACGTGTTTGCGATGATGAGCTAACCTGACTGCGCGTACTCCCCACTTCTGTCCATCAACTTGTTTTCTCGAGTCGGTGTGGTAGAGGAATGCGCTGACTTCAGCCTGACGCGACAGGGAGCACTGTCACCGATTTCTTCAAACGAAAGTTGCTGGTTGTGAACAGTGAAGTTCAGTGAAGTACCACACAGCAATTATTCGATGAAGACTGCTAGTCGCGTAGAAATGACGGCACAATTGCAGACAAGGCGACGTTTGGATCCAGGGCCGGGGCGTGTTAAAGACGGCGAGTGAAATCAGGAACGGGAGTGCAGGTTAGGCTCAAGTTGTAGTAGTGAGGAACAAGTCTGGACAAGTGCACAGGTCGGTCTCCAGGAAGGCAGACTAGTTCGAACAAGAATTTGCCGAAGGTCCAGAAAGCGGCTTTGGCGATCGACAAGCGGCGTGTTTCCTCGAGGAGGTTTGATTGTGGTCCTTGAACCAGGCACGATCGGGTAAGGTGATGATGGGGGCGGATGAAGACGAAGGTAATTGGCGTATCTCGTCTAGACTAGCAGATGGTGAGAGTGCAAGAGGAAAGCTAAGATAGACACAAGGAAGGAGAAGTCTCCCAAGTGCAAGCTTGCTGTAGTGCCAGAAATGGCGCAAAGATTTGGTCTAGCTTGACAACCTCGATATATGTATTCGATCGAAAACAAACACAGCTGTTGGTCGGCTTTTCGATCTCTACATTCGAGGATTAGGGAATGTGTGACCTCAGAACCATGAACTGTAACTGGTTAGGCGAGTGTCCTGAGAGGCCAATCCCGGAAGCTCTCTACAGTGCAAGATAAATTGTGCGTTGTGTGGAAGGCAAGAAATTGTGCTCGTGACTCAAGGTTGAGAGTGGATGCGCCTATCAAGACAAGAACCGCGAGCTCGAAGACCCAACGTTACGTGCCACAATGTACAAGCAGTGGATACCAGAGCACTGTGATGTTTGTCTTTTTCTCCTTGCTCCTAGTACAGTAGAGATGTGCTGTTGATTATTTTTCTTGCTCCGTGTGGAGTTTCTCAGAGGGAGTTGTCGAGCGCAGCAATAGCGTAAACTGGTGACTCGTGGTTTGTGGACAATCGGAGGTTGGAGTGCTGCACGGAAGTGGATGCACTTGGCTTTGGTTTAGAGTTGCAGGACCAGCGGACGGCGTGGACGATGGTGCGCGATGGTGTGGTGCTAACCCGGTGCTAGCGATCGTAGCGCTGGCTCTAGCGACCAATTTGGGTGGTGCGAGAGTAAACGATTCAATTGCAACTTCGCAAAGCAGTAAACTTCTCAAATTGGCAGTGGAGATGAATGCAAGATGCAGGGTGAGGAGCTGGGCTGATTGTGCTCACTTGCTAAAAGTAGTAAAGGATGAAAAGAAGAAAGACAGAAAATCATATGGTGGGCAAGAAAGACGAGAATAATTTGGGAGCCAAAGTGCTCAACGCGCAGAACCTTCCCTAACTACAGCCTGATGCTGGGGCGACAAGCCACCAAAGGCTCCGTGTGGTCGGCAGGATATGGGTATTCGGCAGCTTTTGCGGCCACTTAAAGTCGTGATTGACACCGACTTGAGCATGATCATTTCCAACCAATCATGTGAGCAATTAGTGGAGGATGTCATCAGCGCTTGTTGTCCGCCGTTCAATGCTGCAACCTCGATTGGCTGACTTCGACTGGGATGTTGTTTTTGGGATATTGTGAAAGACCCATGTCACGATGCAGAGACTGCATGCACTTGCACCGTTGTGAGAGACCCGTAGGATGTCATAATCATGACTGTGGATAGAGAGGGACATTGTTCATTTTCTTGTATGGGAAACAATACGATTGGAGATGCGCCTCGATCCCTGCCCCCTAATGCAATCCCCCTGCTTAGAGCACTCAATTTCCTGTCACAGGTCCAACTCCGTGTGGTTTGCTTCACCGCTCCAATTGCGGGATGACCCTGGTCGCTTGTATTTAGCTTTGGCCTGTATGTGGTAGGCGCAAGTCGAGCGGGTAGAATCGTGCTTTCACGGCATGTCTGAACGAAGTCAGAAGCACTGTGACATTTTGCCCCGATTCTTCTTGATCGAGCTACTGTTAGCTGTCCAGAGCCTTGCAGTAGGCAAAACGGCTCGGACCAAGCTCAAAGGGTGAGCTAAACATCCTTGATGACCGTGCTCAGTAGACTTATCTTCTCGTGCAGGAGCTTGAATCTCGCTTGAGTATTGGAACAATGCCTATCGTACGCACTCAAACCGCCAAAGCCCCAACGTAATCTCTTTACTCCTACTTGGGATACAGAGGAACTGAGAGGACATACTTACCGACCAGGGTCCGTCATTCGGTACAATCCTAGTTTGACGCTTAATCTGGGGGTCAGGAGGCTTTTCGGTGTCTCAGAGCGAGACACTAAAATTTGGGTGTCGGACTATAACCCGATCTAGAAGCTGCTGCAGAAACAACTTGAATGTTCGATTGCACGTGGTTTTCAAGTGTTTTGTGGATGAACAGTGTTAGAGACCAAAGTCTGCGATATTCAGGACTAGTGTTGAGCTCAGACCGAGTTCTTTGGGCTAGATCGACTGCTTCGGTGTCGGGTAGTCCGTATACTGGGATAATAATATCACGATGGCACTGAACAACATGCCGATCTGTGAAAACTGGCATGAAATCTAACGACTGTGGACGAAGATTTTCAAAAGACCAAGTTCGTGCCCTGGTCGAAGCCTGCTTTCCAGTCGTTGTGGCTTGCTGTTCAGCCATTGCAAGGTTCAAAAGTGATGACATGCCATTTCATTGTTCAATTCTGTCGGTGAAGATGCGATCTCTGCATACACGAGGATCCATTTTATCTCGACTACCTGACCCACACAGCAGACAGACGCTTGTCTTTTTACGATGTTCAAGGTCAGCCGGTTAGGAATTGCTGATACAGTACACAGACTGACACCTGAACGGTACATACGAACGCTCAGCATGTCACATCGCTTAGATTCCGGCTGCAGCAGGTCGATCTTGTACTGTATGCAAGAAGAAGCAAGTCAATCACAAAAGTCAGTTCTCATTTGCTCCGAATGGCGTGTAGGCGCCTGACCCCGCTCGTGCATTGAGAGTGAGGTACAGTAACAACGGAGCCCAATCTCGGCATCTTCATCTTGCGCTCTGCTTTGCACTTCTTGTACTTGCCCTTGTACGTAGTCACAGTTGAGCATGGAAAGAAGTGCCTAGTATTGTATCTTTGTGAAGGCGGCTCCAGATGGCGTGCGACCCAAGTCGCATGTCCACGGCGCTTTTCTCAGCACAAGAATTAGCTAGTGGTTAAATCTTTGCGGGCACTAAAAGAGTCAAGCTTCGGAACCAGTGCCAAAGGCCTGGGCTCCCAGTGTGGTGGTTGACGTCTGGGAGTAGCCTTGACGTGTTTACTCTAGAACGGGCTACCAGCGCAAGATGGACAACCGCATGGAACGGGTGTTCCTGCAAAGCTTGCAAAGCGGTTGCAGGTACTTGCTGTCCTACAGTACAGTACGAGAATTAAACGGCCGTGATCCTGGTGGTCGACCGCTATGCACGAAGAACCCGGGCTTCACTGGCAAAGCATTAGGTACCGCAAACCCAGACCTTGAAACACCAGGATTAGAAAAGCTATTGATGTGCAGCAGACCAGTACTGTTGTAGTTCTTGCACACCGATCGTCAGTCTTGTTGCCAATTATACTATTCAGTAAGCACTGTACTGTACAGTAAAACCATGCGATCGGTACATAACCTCTTCTGTCTGTCGTGCTTGGTCGTGTTGATGGAAACACCGTGGATATTGATTCGATCGTGGTTCCACACAAGACGTGGGCCAGGATGTGGGAAAAGTCTGGCCACGGCTAACCCAATGGAGCTTCTTGCAGTGGGTGAAGTGAAACATAGCTCCATCTATTTCTAAGCGAGGTGTCCATTTGTGGTTAATGCAAAAGAAGCGGGACAATATCGATATGAAGTACCTCGTGCATTCACTGGTACAGGGGTGGTTCCTGGACGTAGGATATCAGCACAACGGAATTCACACTGAAACGTAGAAGCAGGAGGGCTGCAACGTAGTGGACTGTAGTGGTCAAAAGGCTAGACAGCTTTCTGTTGCCAGAAAGTACATCAGGATCTCTAGTACACTACAAGTATGTACAGTAACTGTAACGTACCTTGAGAAAATCAATGTTACTATTCCTCCACAGTAATCTGTTGGCAGAAATCAAACATCTGATGCACCAAGTCCCAGTTGACCAGAAGTCTGCATAATCCTCATTAGTATTTCGCTCTGGTAACATGGCTGTCCATGTTCTCAAGGGTAATGGACAACATGCGAAGGATCATCCCCTGATGCCGTTGACGTTGTTACATGTCATTCGGTGTGCACAGTATGTCCCAGCTGAGGCGGTGCCTCATATGTCATGTTGACATCATATGTACGGAACTCCAGAGCTCTCTGACCAGGATCATTCGAAGCCTCGGAATCAACATGTCAGTCACGGCCTTTTCTCTGGCTTCTGGTGCTGGCATACAAATGTTCTTTATGCGGTTACCGGAAAAATACCGACATACTGATCGATAGCACTAAGGTTCCTACAGAGCCAGGCATCCGTCATCCATAACCGCGGCGCTGGTTTCGGGTACTGTGATTGCACGGATGTCTTCTGGTGTACAACCTAGGTATCGACGGTGCTGCAAAGCGTCAATGTCAGTGTTAACGTCGTCGCAGATGATCTTGCTACCTACTCCCTTTTCCTGAGTAGCGGCAGGTAGTCCTACAGTAGTGGACAAAATTAGTCCTGGCTAATGGGATAGAATTGTTACATGAGAAGATTATCCTAATGTCTTTTATTGTCGATAGTCAAGAATACTCAGTTTCAGTTTCAGTCTAGCTGCATGCTTTTTGGTACATGTTACTTACGATGTTCTTCAGCATCGCTAGGCCAGTAGATGAACTCTCAAGTGGAATGTCCATCTTCACTCCTCGTTGCTTTCGCCCTTCTATGATATCCCTCAAAACGCCATGAAAATGAAAAGGTCGACAAGTCTATAGTGGTATCAAGTCGGAAAAGGAACGCAATCATGCCAACCCATAAGAGAAACAATCCTGTCTACCATCTGCTGTTTCGACCAAGTGGCGCAGCGTTGGATGCAGTGAAGCCTCCGCCACCACCTCCACGTCCACCTCGGTGACCGCCTCGTCCGTAACGGCTACCACCACCGCCGCCACTGTACCGACCCATCTCGGCAAGTCGCGGGTCAATTTGTTGTTTGGCCTCTGCAAGGATACCGATCAAGTCTCGAGCTTGCTTAGCGTCTGGAAGAGTTAGCCATGATTCGAAGGAGCGGTTGATTTGAGACCTTACTCTCTGTAGTGAAAAGGGTAATGGCTGTACCATTACGTCCTGCTCGACCTGTTCTGCCAATACGGTGAACATAGTCTTCAGAGTTGTTAGGGTAATCATAGTTGAGGACATGAGTAATGTCTCGAACATCTTCACAGATAGGTTAGTATACTACTTTTCGTGCTTACAGGAGATCTTGGATTTCTATCGTCCAGAGTCATCATGTGAGTCGAGACGCATCACTCTCGTAACTCAGAACATTTCTGATCGAACCATGTCCGGAATGTTCGTGTCCAAAGGGTGGCATATATCTACAGTCCTGTCCGGAATCTTTGGATTTGCAGCTTGAATCGTCAATGTGAACTCTCGCGGAAGCCGCTACACACCACATGTAGGGCCACGGAGACGCTGAACACGAATTCTGGCAAACTGCAAATCACTTCAGAAAGCTTTGACTAAGAGGACCATAAAACAGCCTAGACACTTTACGCATAGCAAATATGCGCAATGAGCGAAGAGCGAGGAGCGAAGCGTCAAAGTCACACAATATCAATGGCAGAGAGCCATGGACAGCAAGAAGGGAAGGGAGAGGGAGGAGTGTTGATGCAATCATACCAATACCACGGGATGCCACGTCGGTAGCAACCATGATGGGGCTTTTGCCAGTCTTGAATTCGTTCAAGACCCAATCTCGTTCGTTCTGCTGCTTATCACCGTGGATAGCTAGGAAATATTAGCATAAAAATTTTGCACCGAATGCGACCAAACTTACATAGCGCAGGCCAACCGTCTTGTCGGAGGAATCGGGTGATGTCGTCAGCTACTCGTTTCGTGCCAGTAAAGATGAGGATTTTGTTGTTGCGGTCCTCCATGATAGATTCCATGTGCTTGGTCATTCGATCACGCTTCTCGAAGTCGGAAACGACCTCAACGATCTGAGTGATGCGGTGATTGGCAGCCAAATCCATAGAACCAATGTTAGTTTGGATGTAGTCATTCAAGAAGTCGGATGCAAGTTGTCGCACTTCTTTGGGCCAGGTAGCAGACCACATGAGTGTTTGTCGATCAGGTCGAATTTGTCCAATAATTTTTCGGATTTGAGGCTCGAAACCCATGTCCAACATACGATCAGCCTCATCGAGAACGAGATACGTCACACGGCGAAGGTTGGTCTTTCCAGCTTCGAGCATATCAATCAGACGACCTGGGGTAGCAATGCAAACTTCAACACCTCGAGACAAATCTCGGATTTGTTGACCTTTAGGCACACCACCGTAGACGCAAGTGTTTCTGATGCGCGAAGACTTTCCGAATTTGGTAACCTCCTGTTGGATTTGAACAGCCAGCTCTCGTGTTGGAGCGAGAATGAGGACAATTGGACCATCTCCTGGAGCAAGTAGAGGTTGAGCATTGATGTGCACAATGGCGGGCAAACAGTATGTGAGAGTTTTACCAGAACCAGTTTCAGCAATTCCTACCATATCGCGTCCAGACAGTGCCATGGGCCAACCCTGCGATTGAATTGCAGTAGGGTTCGCGAAGCCTTGGGCCTTAACTTCCGACATGACATAAGCTGGGAAACCTGCTTCATCGAAAGTCTCAACTGGTCTTGGTACGTGTCGTCCTTGGATCGTGATCTCTTTTTCTTTTCGGAAAGTATCAACATCTCGAGATGATCTGTTTGTGACCAAGGGGTTCTCCTTGTAAAACGATTTTTCGAATTTAGGCATAGTCGCCAAATCCCAGTGTTGTTCCTTCAGGCCTGCGCCTAGTTGAGACATCTTGTCGCCGCCACTGCTGCCGCCATAGCCACCGCCGCCACCAGAGTAACCGTTGGATCCGCCGTAACCGTTCGAGCCGCCATGGGAGGAGTATCCATTGCTGCCACCGTATCTAGCAGCACGTTAGTCTCGTATCCTAGTTGCAACCTTGTCTCACCGACAAGACCGCAGAGAATGCGCTGTTTGACTTACCCATTGGAGTGACCACCGCCATAGCCATTGCTGTGACCGTTGCTGTAGCCGCCGTCGCGACCGCCATGACCTCCACCGTATGACATTGTGTGAAGTTTTAGTTGCGTAGGGAGAGACAAAGAAGTTTTCAAGATGAGTGGGTACTCTGCGCGTTCTCTGCTAATTACTGGAACGACTGTACCGTATGAAAAGAGGTAGATGGGCTCTGTGATGGGTGATGAGGAGCGAAGAAGTAGATTAAGTACAGTAGGAAGGGGCACTGTCTGAAATTTTCTGGAAAGAAGAATCTGCAGCCTGAGCCCCAACGATGACGCGCTAACCTATTCACGCCAAGCGTCAGGTTCAAACGACCAAGCCGCGACTGAATATCACGTGCCGTTCCAAGGCATCAACTACACTAAATCAACAAAAGTAGTACATACAGAACATAACATCTGCAGCTCTAGAACTTGGTAGATATTTTGCTCTAGCCCTGGCCTTTTTTAATGTACGAGCGACGAGCTGACGATGTTATCATCCTCTTGATATGACTTTTGGCACATATGCAACAATAATGCTATGAGACAGGCACACAGCCAGTTGATCTATTTTTATTCACCAAGTCTCAAATAGTGATGACTTCAAAGTGAGTGCTAAGAAGAAAGAATGTGATCCCTGCCGCCACTGAGAGCTGAGCTTCATGTCTTAATCAATACTGGAATGAGCACCAAAATTCCAAAACTGCACTTCCATTTCCGTTGCTCTAATGAAGATCTGTACCAACTCCTCTATCCTCGACGGCGACTGCTTGACGATATTCTCTTCAATGAGATCTGTTTCAAGATGTTAGCACAGTCTCGAGTGGCCGACACAGAGGTACTCACCAGAACCCTTCTTGACAGCTGCCACATAGTCGTCCGCAATATAGTTCTGGATCCACTTCCAGTACTTATTGTTGTCATGGTTCTCAGCATATTTAGCAGCCAACCTTTTTGCTGCAATTCCATAACCCAGCAGACAAGGAGCCAAAGCTATCTGTAATGCCAACAGATCCTGCGACTGTCCAATGTCAAGCACATATCGGCTATATGCAACACAAGCTAGACTCTCCTTATGCTTGAGAATCTCCTCCTTAGAAATTCCAAAACTCTTGCAATAGTCAAGATGCAGCTCCATCTCCCGCTCGATGTGCAGGACAATCTGTGCCGAAGCAGCAATAGTGTCCATCGACATGCTCTTGTACGCTGCAAGAGCATTCGTCCTCGCAAAATGAGTCAAATATAGGTAATCCTGTACCAAATACTCCTTAAACTCCTGGATCGGCAGAGTTCCATCACCCATCTGGTTCACAAAAGGGTGATGCACGTACTTCCGCCAAATAGCTTTCACATCATCCCGATCAAGCAAATACTCCAGAAATCCTCCCTTAGAAAACGGCAGTCTCTGCACATTATGGAAATGATTGATAGGCCCAGATCCTTTCCCAATATCAACGCTTGTCTTTATACCCACCGCAACATACTGACACGCCTTCCGTACCGCGCGTTTCAATTCAAAACCCAGAGCCAAATTCGCCGCAATAGCACTAGCCAACGAACAACCAGTCCCATGTGTATTCCGACTTCTAGTGTACTCACTATCAATCAAAACAAACTCCTTCCCATCATATAACACATCAACAACAACCTCCATATCCTCCTCCCTGTCCGCCTTAACCAACCTCTCCGTCCCATCTCCATCCCGTCTCCTCACGAACGGCACATGTCCCCCCTTCAACAAAACCGCTTTCGGCCCTAACCTCTCAAAAACCATCTTCGCCAACCCCTTTAACCCCTCCAAATCCTCTGGACTCTTCACCTCCTCGCCATCTCCATCCCCACTCTTACTCCCCTCCCCCCCCCCCATTACACCCCGCAGGTGGTTAAACCGCAAAACCCCCACCGGCGCAAGCGGCGGGCCCATCTACGCACCC